>JAODLC010000047.1:16146203-16162115 GCA_026781145.1 Hippopotamyrus pictus
GATCTGAGATCTGGGTCGAGTCTTGCTTATAAACTTTGACGTCTAGCTGGCAAAGAACACATCCATAGTCTATGACTTCCAGGACCTGAAGCTTTACATGTATTGACATCCACTGAGAGCTCACTTTATAAAACCCACGCACCTTCTCCTTTACTTGCTGGCTTCCCCATCATGGACAACCCTGCCTGACATCTGATTGGTTGGTCCCGCCTCCTTTAGTTGCTTGGACTCACCTCCTCTCCAATCTGATTGGTTATCTCCCTGAACCAATCATTTTTCCTTCTGCCAGCAGAACATTTATGTGTGAGAAACTCCCATGAGCCAAAGCTAGTCATCAATCTCAAGTCACTAAGTGAGTAACATCGAACAAACACATCGTTTCTGGCCATGCCGCTCTTCACAAGAGCAGACATGAGGATCTGTAGAAGCAAACACGTGAATAACATGGCATAGGGATGTCAGAAAGTTTTAATGCCTCAAACCATAGCAGCCAGTTGTTTGTATCAAGATCTGAGCAATACTGACCGTTTGCGCAACTTCAGGCCAAAAATACCTAAAATACATCTCATGATGACATAAGCAGGTGAATTATAAAACAAAGGTTCTGGCCTCAGATCAGCAGTGTGCGACAGAATTCCCTGCAGATCAGTACCAAGCTGAGTGACGAAGCGCTAAAGCAGCTTAGCTTAATCTCACGTGAGATACACCTCTAGCACCTGCAGGTCAGCAGGAGCAGACGCTACTGCGCTGCTATCCGTCTTCTGGGAAGCCTAATAATTAATGGCTGTGAACGTTTGGCACGGAGATGCAAAAGCCATAAATTCAACGACAAAGGAGTATATGCTCACCCTTATCGCTGTTACTCCACAAAATGAAACATTATGTTCATTATGGAATGTTCAGACATCCGACGGAAAGACCCTGAAGATGTGTAACACGCTCGATATATTTTGGTGTTTTAGTCCAGGGTGTTACCTACCCTGTGCCCTGGACTGCCCGGTATGGTCACCAGGACCACCCCAATCCTGTATGGGACAAGCAGTTGGAGCATAGAGAATATTTGAATCACAGAAGAGAGATTTACCATCAATCTCTGGCTTCTTTTGAGTCACATGACTTATTAGCTTCATTGTCAGTGGCTAAGGACATATTTGTATGTGAATGTGTTCACAATCCAGAAGTGGCTGGAATCGGATGACTTCACCCAGTTGACTGTAGCACACAGAGGAGTTTTTGCAGCCACTAGCATTTTATTCTTTGCACACTGTTAAAAATGTGGGAAATTCCATGTATTTTACAACTATTTATCTTGGTCGAGGGGGGGGGGGCTGAAGTCTACCACAACCAACAGAGGGCGCCAGGCTACTGTACAGGATGCCAATCCGTTGTGGGAGAGATACATACAATCTGAGATGCTAGTTAACCTAAGTACATGTCTTTCGACATGCAAACTCCACACAGAATAGACGTGGGATTCTAACCCCACGCTCTGGAGGTTTGAGGAAACAGCGAGCCACTACGCCATCCCATATTGAAAGTTCCAGCCGAAAAAACTCACCAGTAAAGGAGACTCCTATATCTGCGAATTCATTATTCAAAACACACACGTTTCCTCAATTTTCATCCAATTTTGAATGGCCGGTTAATCCAAACAAAATGTCGCTTATGAGACTCCGCTGCCAGCTCTGGAGGGGGGAGAAAGGTTACACACACCCCCAACCGTCAGACGAGTGCCTTATCCATCTTGGAGGAGAGCGCATCTATCTCCAATCCGCCCACTGGCCTGGAAGCGCTCCCCCTCGGGCACGCGCTTCAGTGCAAACAAACAAACAAAAACAAAAAAAAAAACAATAAAGGGACGACAATATCATTAAAAACAAGTAGCAGGGATATAATAAAAGTGCAGTGTGGTTTTACCTTGACTTCACTGCCTTTATAAAAGCTATAATATCAAAACGGGAACAAACCAGAGGCGTAAACATCTCGCTCAAGCAATGAAACTAAATTTAAACCGCGTGCGAATGGCACCGGATTCATTAAATAAGTTATTAGGCAAGTCGGGGTAACCAGTTTAACAACCTTATGTCCTGACGACATCTACTGGAAACGTGCTGCTTTCAAGAATCTGTGAAAATACACATTACATTGTGTGTTATTAAGAAACCGATCCGGAAGGTTCCTGTGTAGAGAGAGGCGTATTGACTCTCAAGCGCCACTTCATTGACTGCTCTCATTATCGCCTCGACGCATAGGAAGCCAGATACACGCAGAGATAGAGAGTGTCTGATTCGAACAGGACACCCCGGAAAGGTGGTAACGCGAGCGCCCAGTGTGAACACAATAATTATATACCCCTATATATGCAGTAAATAATGAACTGGAGGATTGAAACACAGTTTTATGTCCCGAGCCAGCGAAGAAAGTACGGCCGACAGAAAGATCCGTTTCATCGGCTGACTTTGACCCATGTGAGATCTTGTTACAAGCTCACCATGCGGAAAACCAGCGGGAAACTCCATCACATTTTATTTATTCGCCCGTGGCCTGATATTCGGGTTACCGGGATGGGAATTCCCAGCCGAGGTTGGAAGAAACAGTATTACTGATAAGCAGTGGTCAAACCATATGTCACGTGTGCATATTGTCATCCATTTATCTATCAACCACCTATCGCGATCAGGATCATGAAGCTTGAAGGTTAAAATCTGTAGCTGTTACCAAAGAGGTACGGGGGCGGAGGTAAATGGGATGGAAACCCTTAATGATTCAGGGGGCGAGACGTGGACAAGGGCATTGTAACATTCCAGCTATCTGGGGGTGGGGGATAAAGGATTTCTATCCTCGACCCTGGTCATTACTAATTATAACCCCAATTTTACATGGGATTTTACAATGGTATGTATAAAGCTGAAATAATTACTTAAAATAATTTTCCCACTTATTCATCGCAGCTGTGAAAATCAAGTAATCAAATCAAATTCGGTTATCTTTTCGAGAACAACTTAAGCAACATTTAGTCTTATTCAGCTGTTGTGAACTGGATATCAATACTGAAACGGGTCAGATTAAGCCCCCTCCCCCGCTTAAAGGTACAGGTGCAGTTCCGCGAATCGCCCCTAATGAATCTGCTCTGCGGAACCATCATGGACAAATTCAATGTGTCACCCAAATCTGATAAAATTTGAAACCTCTACAAGCCCCTTAAAGTGAACCATGATACAGAATCGCCAAAAATGCATTTGCATTGGAAGAAGAAAAAAAAGTTTTAATCGGTTTCTAAATATTATTTTCTTATTCGGACGGAAATCTGTGCGTTATTCACAACCAAATATATTTATGGATCTAATAGGAAACGGGCAAATAAGGTTTTATCTGGAATACTGACACCCGCTACCTTGCCAAAGGAATACAATTTGTACATTTCTCAGCCTGGGAGAATCGGATGAACCGTATCCTGGAGCAGGTATACCTTACAACAAATAACATCGGTCCACGTTTAACTGTCAGCTGAATATACTAGAGGAACCTTGTGTTACAGGCAGCAGCAGGCACAGCCCCTGCACTCGATCCTTCTTAAAAAAGAAAATGGGCTGAACTCAATCCGTCAGCCGTCGTATAAATACGCACTCTCAATTAGTGGCCCATTTCAAATCATTACGGAACCCTTACGGTACCGCGGCCATGCTTTTTAATGAGTGGTTTCCCGGCTCCGCTGCTGCCCATTTCACAGTACACGCGTGATCCGTGGCGTGGACTTCTCATCGCAGTTCGGCGGCTTATTGGAAAACGGAGATGTTATTTTAAAATTTCATACTGAGCAGAAACTACAATAGGCCTAATGTTCATGATCTTTATTAACATGCGTCACTGAAGAGGTCCATGAATGCAAACACGAACCCTGCCTCAATAAGATAAAGTACTACTTAATGCTACTTTCTTTCTCATTAGGAGGCAAATCACAACCAAATGTCTGATGGATCTATCGACAATACTATTAATACTAATCACGCAACGTGAACAGTTTATATATGAGAATTTTCGACAAAAATCTAAGATTAAACGCTTATGTATGTGACTTAATTAAAAACGCTTGTAGTGATCCTATAGCCTTCCTATCGATGACGCACTTGCCGTCAGCAGGGGGGACTGCAGAGTGACTCATAGCACGGTCTGCCCCTGGCACAGTTGCTACATCCGTGTCAGAAGCGGGATAACCACCTACACATGGCAACCCTAGTGGCGGGCAGCCGCCCAGTAAGCGTGTCTCCCCGTCTGCGCCCTTCATTTCGACAGGCACTGAAGAGACCGTTGTCGCTTAAGTGTGGGAGCTCAGGGTTTGAGCCTCAGAAATACCGTTTGTAAGATAGAATGTCATGCAATGGAGAGTGGGGATGGAATGTTAAAAACGATCATTCAGCCCGAAGCACAACTGCGAACGATCATGCATACATCTCCTCTAAAATTTATTACAAAAATTATAAAGCCTATTTACCGAGATTCTTAAGAAATTTGGCATTTGTCTACTCATATGCCAGAGAGCAGAAGATGACAAATAAACTATAGAAAAGGAAAATACAAAAAAGAAAAACACACACATACACACAAAATTATAATTTTGTGTTTTTGGAAGTCGAAATGTGTAAGATCGCTTTAGCTAGTTCAACCAAGCAGGCAGCTGGTTACCTAGCAACACCATTAGTGAGGTACTCTTAAAACCCATGTCGGATAATAAACCCTTCCGTACAGAAACTTTTCTTACATAAATACAACCAGGAAATTAACATTTTACTTTACTGGCAGGACTTACTGAATATTTATAAATGCAAAATGACATCTTTGAAACTATCTCTCCAGTATCGAGACTTATAGAATCACTAATTAATAATGCAACACATCACATTTATTACGTTAAAAACGTTACATTAAATTGTATAGCATTTCCATAGCGCTCATACCACTGTTATCGCTAATAATGCTCTTTTAAAAATACTAATAGGCCAGCAGAATGACTCAGCAGAGCTCTCTTTTCAGAGGCTGCGGGTTTGAATCCTTCCTCGGATCCACCAGCGCAAAATTTGCATGATCTCTCCCACTTTCCCGCAGGTGTTCCGGTCCCCTCCCACACCTCAGGTGAACCGACGGCTGGTAGGATCGGAGAAGGGGAAAGCGCTTGTGAGTGAGTAACCTAAGACGGGATGGAGCCTGTGGGTGTACGGTGCGGTTCGCCTTCCGGGGGAAGGTTCCCCAGATCACGCTCGCCTTGCGCAGATATTGAAACAGGCGGAGAGTGACTGACGTTACCTATATGAAAGCTTCGGATTGCTGAATTTCTCAGAACCCCACACCCGTGTACAAGCAGACATCTTTGCGTGTCACCTTGGGCCTGGAAGCAGGTCGCACGTCGATGGTCTGCGACACGTGGCTCATCCCAAAGAGACAGAGAGAAAGCTGGAATACCACATAGTAGAATGGCGTCAGAAGTGGAAGCGCAAGGTCACGGGAAAACGTGTGCCTGCAGCAAGCTGCTGCAACAGCTGAGTGTACCCCAGTCTGTTAGAACCGTTATCTATCTCACTATGTTACAGCTGAATATCCAAGGTGTTACTTAAGTAACTTAATGTTACTCCCCGTCATTTAATGCCACTCTCCCAAGCCTTATAGAAAGCACGGCTATAAATGTCTCTGAAGTATTTATTTGGTAATAAAACTCCGAGCTTCGAGCCCAATACGGCAATTGAGGTACATGAAGCATGTGGGAGGAAAAAAAGTACAACGACCTTTAAGCTAATGAAATCATGGCACAAACACTGGTTATTTAGCTAATAATCGCTTAACAAACCATTTAAAGGGACGCCGTTAAGTTAAAAGAATCACCTTTCGAGAAGTTTGCCTTCAGAATCTTTTCACGGTAGATTACTTTTGTAATGAGACAAATAACAGATTAAATCTCCACCCATCTCCAAAATAGATTAAATTCTTACTATGGCATACTGAAAACCAGAAAAAATGATTTAAGGAATTCTAGAGTCGTAAATTTTGATTTTGTAACATCGCAAGAGTAAGTACAAGTTCAATGATCCCTATTAATAATAATGGCAGGGAATCGATACCAACCACTTCCATAATTTCTCACATTACACACTTTGAATTGTGTAGGCCAGAGTGTGGCACCGTGACACGTAAGCTGTACACCCGAAGCATAGCGTGGTTTCAGTTTTTGTGCATTTTAGTCATTGAGCGGTCGTTCAGATTTCTGCAATATGCCTATTTTAAAGTTAAAAATTATACTGGAAGACTGTTGAAAACATATGCATTTATCACAGACCCTGTTAATACGTTATCAACAAGAGTTTTAGAAACTGAGCCAGTTCCAACGATGTTTGATAGTTTTAGGTAACATTAAGAAATAAAGTGCAATGGGGTCTCAACGCTTTGTTTTACTTATAAACGAATCCACAAATCTTTCTATTTAACTCGAAAAACCTACTGTCCTCTCTGAAATCAGATCGGTGCTAAAAAGGCCCGCTTTCACATTTAACATTTCTCCGCAAACGTACAAAATACCGAAACGTCACTTCAGAAGCCAGGGGGAGGCAATAGTTAAAATTTCAGACTGTCATCGATACAAACGTGATTTGTATTGATCTCTAAATTACAAACGAGATTTTTAATCCCGACCCACTGTTCTTATACCTGTTTCATGATCTGCTTTTGTTTAGCCAGAACAGAAACATCTCGGTTCACGGTCATTATGCAAAGTAAATTAATCGTGAATGTAATAAAGTTAAATTTATAACACAGCAGTTCAGTGGCCATTAAAAGCTCTTAACCAATTGAAGCTGAAAACTACAACACGCGCACGAAAAGAGATGAATTTTAAGTGACTAAGTACTTTTTTTTTGGGGGGGGGTTGTCCCGAAAAATCACATAAACCAGCATAGCCGTGAGTTTTTTTCTTATGGGGGGTCCCTTATTGATTATGTGGGGAGGACAAGACAAATTGTTGTTATATAATGCGATTAAATTCCTGTGGGTGATAAGGGGATTTTTCATCCTTCATTCAGATTATGTATCGGTGTGTAAAATAGGTAATGGGGGCCCTCTACCGGCATTTTGAAAGACAACACACGCCTGAGAGGAGGTCACGCTGATGGATGACTTGTTTGTCCACAGCAGAGTAAAATTGGTGGTTACCGCGAATACAGGCACAGGAAAACTTTAATCTAGTAAATTGCTTTGAATAAACTCTTCTGCGGGTTGAGTAAAGGAAACTTAAGTAAAATAGTGACACTGTCCCGGATAAGTGGTTGGAAGTAGTGACGTAATAATAACGTTATTATAAAATACTAATACCGGAAAACACGATTTACGTGTCATTCATTTCGCAAATAAGTTACAGGTATGCCTTTTTTGGTATAAACGAGACACAGAGCCAAGTCACAACATGACTTTTATGTTTTCTGCAACATCTGGACAGCACGTTAAAATCTGACAAGCTGGTCTGCCAAACTGATATTACCTTAATTTCTAAAATCTCAGTTTGCTAATAAACGAAGCTCACCAAGGTGTTTGAAAGGCATGCACTTTGCATCGTGTTTGAGGGGCCTAATTTCATTCAAAACAAAGTCTTTATGGAAAAACAAACACATGAGACTAAAAATCCCACGTGTCAGCATACCGTATACATTTAGTTTGATGAGACAGATTAGAAGCATGTGGGCCTATGCATATCCACCTATCACAGTGTCAGCCTTCGGGGTTGCCAGATCCTTCTTTTCACATTAAGATGATTTAAAAATCCCCCATTTGACACCATCTGAAAGTAATCCCCTACTGATCCACTGTTACCACCCAACGCAAAATAACCATCAACTAAGGTAAAAAAAAAAAAAAAAAAAGATATTAAGGTGCCTGTCAGATTTTAAACTTCATAATTTTAATCTAAGAAGATGCTGCGGTTAAATTCATGCAAGATTCCTCAAAATGCCAGGCCCCAGTACTTCAGACATGGTATTACACCACCTAATGTTAACCGGAAGTCCAAGCGTTTAATGTCAAAAAGCTAAATGAAGATAGTTGGCCCTACATGGAAAGACCACAGGCTTTATGTGTGTACTGGTCCTATGTAGGCCTATCATGAAAAATCTATGTAAACTCATTAATTTATTTCTTCTCTGTGTGTACACACACATGTACTTTGTGTTGGTTTGTATGAGGTTTGGCGGAACCTGTCTTTTCTGTCCATATCACCCCGAATGGCTGTATAGCTGACAGTAGAGAGTACTTTAAAATAAGCTAAGAATAGTGGCGTATTAATAGCAGCATGGCTTGGACGACACCACTTTTTCCATTGTACCCCGGGTTAGCCTATTTGTTGTGGTTCCGTGGATGAGAGAGGAGAAACCAAGGAAGCTTTCCAGTTGTTTTATAATCGACCGTCAAAGTTTTTAAAAAACCCAGAATCACCCTATCAATAAATGTAGTGTAAGATTGCAGATGTTGGACAGCTTTTGGGCATCCCCAACACGGCGTTCCCCTTTCACCTACGAACAGGACTGCCGATATGTAGTTCGGGTTTTAGAAAGAGAAACACACACACACACACACACACACACACACATAAGCAATGCACTGACTTCCTGGAACAGCAGATGAGTATATTAATTCAGATAATATTAATCCCCCTTTATGTCGCCTCCTGCATGTTAAAGAATTGCCTAATCCGTCCAATGCATGTCCACCAAACCATACGGGTCTCTGCGTAGAGGTGCTGAAATCAGAAAGACCATCAACTCTACTAAGTTCTTTATACTTTCAGCCCTAACTGGCAGCAAGGAGACTATCCTTAAATTAAAACCCGGAAGCTTCAGTAGCCGGAATGTAACCTTCAAGTGTGGGTATTCGTACTGTATCCGAAATGCCGCTTAACCTACTTACGATTAACGTACCCGGATAAATTTAGGTAGCTGGGTAAATAAATTAATAATAAAAACGCATAACTGGTCGCGCTGGCAACAGCTGTGATGTTCATATTCTCGCTCTGCTGAAATAATTCAGGCGTAAAAACGGTTTTAAAAGGCAGACCGAATAGCCGTGTTAAACTGTCATTCCCTTTACAGTCTTTTTTTATAAAGGAAACATGTTCGCCCTCTATTGAAGCGATCGCCTGCCTCTGACGCTCAGCCCAGTTCGCTCATCCGAACCCGTGGGGTTTAAAGGACCATTTTACATATACTTCTGCGGCCAAAACCATTTATCCATGCGAACAATGTGCATTTCTCCCCCATTCATAGCCAAGCGATGCAGAACTTAAGCACCGGAGGCTGATATGCTACAAGCGAGAAGCACGGCGTCTGGACAGAGGGGGTGGGGGTACAGTCGGATGTAAAATCGATCCCTTTAAACTGGTTCATCTGAGCGACCGGAGATTCTTGGAAGGACCATCTGAACGGTCCGACAAGCCATGCACAAACAGCGCCTCGAAAAGCCAGGCTTCAGCCGCGGGCTGGAGTCCGATCTAAGCGAATTTATAAGCAAAGCCATGATTCATTATATCGTACTTACGTTGAAGGGTCGACTGATTGTCCATGGGTGTACGATCGCTGAAAAAAATCAAAATCCCAAACGCAATTCCAAGACCGTGCCCTTGCCAGTCCGAGCCTAGACTTGAAGCACCATCAGGCAGCGATGCGGTTCACCTTCCAGTTGCTCACGACAGGAGCAAAGCCCTGAAGACCGCCTGGCAGGACACCCATTCCGTGCATAACTGAGGAAAAAACACCGTATGGCAATAACTGTATAATAGGGACAATAAGCTTCTCTCGGATGCGACGAGCGTCTCTTTTGGCTGCATTGCGATGACAGATGAGGTGAGCGCGATAAGAGGGAGGAGGGGATGTAGACAAAAAATGGGACGCAGGGGCAATGGTCTACGTGGGAGGATGCGCACGATTAAGACATAGAAATAAAGCACGAAGGATACTGAAAGCTAATTATATGCCAGAAACCGCTTGGGGAGACACTACTCGGTGATCCGCTGCCCCGCAGCTGCGTGTCCCTCCGAAATACTTCCAAAATGTGATATTTCACTAAATGATACATTTGTTACGGGACAGCCTCACAGGTGTACGAACGCGGTTTAGCGGGCAGAGATTGGCCAAGCCCAGCACAGTCAGTCTGTCGGCATATTGTGAAAGCTGTGGTTAACGCGCTGAAGGTTTTCCTGAGAATAAGACGGTGATCTGGTTTAGCAGGTGACAACAGTGGCAGATATGGTCAATGGAGTTAACTGCCTTGCGAAAACTTAAGCAGCCAAGACCATCAGAATATGTTTAGCAAAATGTGTATAGGCAGAGAAATGCGCGTGAGGATGGAGCTGGTAAAGGTTCTCTGATAAGAGATGGCACATCTGTTCCTCAGAGTTGAGAAGTGGAATGAACTGTGGGAGAAGCCGTGCAGCAGAGTGGTGACATCACTGATCTGTTGCAGGGAAGCCTGCGTCACTTGTCATGCAGGCAGGATCCGAGAAGCACAACTTTGTGTACAGCCCGCTGCTTCAGCACACCGTTTTATATAACAGACTGCTCTCTCTCTCTCTGTGTCACTCACACACACACACACACACACACACACACACACACACACACACACACACACACACACACACACACACACACACACACATACATGTACGCACATCATATCTGGGTCCAGCCCGCTTTAATGAGTTCTGCCATCTGAGTGCTATGTTCTGAAGTCAAATGCTTTAGATTCTGTTTCCACAGTGGATGAACTGTCCTGTTTTTGCATGGCCCCCAGCACTGCAAATGGTACAGCGACATAACCTGGTGGTAGTTTTTTTTAGGCAGATAGTAATAATTATATACAGTTATAATAATAAGTTAATCTTAATCTTAAATCACATGTATGAAATATGACTTTTTCTCCATCTCAGAGCTGCATGCGATTCAGTTCTCTTCACTTACTGTTTAAAGAACTTATCAAACATCAAGAAAGGCCATGAATAATTTTATTTACCATTGTAAGTGCATGTCACTTGAAATTGGATGAATGATTTCAATAAGCGCCACGTAGAAAAGATACTACAGTAATTTGATTTTTGATTCTTATATCCTATAGGCTATAGACTATATTTTTTTATCATGATATGCAAGTCAGATAAGAAAAAGATGACGAATAGCATATAGATACTAAATGGAGTGAAACCTAATAAAGCAGGTTTATGAAAAAAAAAACGCTCAGACCAGGGGTGGCCAATCTTATCTGCAAAGGGCCGTTGTGTATGCAGGTTTTTGGGATAACCTGTAGGTCAGCTGTTCAAACCCAGGTGTGAGGACTCTTTAGTCCTCTAATTAGTAATCTAATTAGGGAGTTGCAACGAAAATCCGCATACACACCGGCTCTTCGCGGATAAGATCGCCCACCCCTGCTTCAGACGGTAATTCTGGACTGGATGCTGCGGTAAGTCCTGCATGCTGATGATCTGGCTGGGCTGCATCGCTGCAGACTGCGGCCCCTCGCATGTTCTCCGCGCGCTTCCCGCCAGCTTCCTCCAGCTACGTCAGCTCATTCCCATGTCCTGGTGGCTCCCCCAGCGTGTCGCCTGTGTGGGTGTGTGTGAGTTGCCCACCAGCGGGTTGGCATCCCAGTGAGGATGCACCTCACCACACACTCTCGCCTTCCCGGCATGGTCCTGAAGAACGCTGATAAAAACACACCAAAATCCCTGAAATGTTCTGACATCACCCACTTTCCCTCCCTTCTTTGACTTCCTGTTCTTCACCCTGCCCTTCTCCCAATACGTGGACCCCGAGGCCTCGATTCCTCGAGCTTCCCAGTGTCCTCTTTCTGTGAGCGTTCTCACGGCCTAAATCGCACCCCACCTCCATTATAAATCTCCACGGAAACGCGCCACCTCTCTCCCACAAACAGTCGAGCCGAAGACGAGGCGGGGGTCTCCAGCTTAGCTCGCCGTACCGCCGCGGCGACGCCCGTGTCCCGACCGTGATAGAGGCACATGGCCCTGCCGGGATGGGGGGGGGGGGAGGGGGCCCTTGCGTCCGGGGCTTCGCAGGCACTGAGCGGACATATGGTGAGAGTCCAGAAAGTGGAATCCCCACTGCGTCCCGACCGCCTGTTACAAGGCTGCTGTCGTCCTGCGGATTAAGGACGCCAAGTCTCCCCAGCTCATTCATCACCAGCACTATTACATCAGAAACTGGCTATGCTGTTTCCTGCTCCCCTTGCCCTTGAGGTGCCTTGTGCTTGCTGTGCAATTAAAAGAGTAATAAAGCAGAATTATTCTCCTAAGCACGGGCGCGAAAATGGCTCTCCAGTCCAACCTGCTCGCGGCTTCCGCCTCTCCTTTCATCATCCACGCCGATGACTGCTTCCTGGTGATGTTACGCTTAAGCTTACAAGAAGTTACAGCTTCTTTTCTTACTCCATGGACTCAGTTTCCCACGACCGATATGTACAGAGAGGGAGGCAATTGACACGTGCGCGCATGATTAAAAGAAATGCCCTCGTTTGTGTCGCCTGGACTCCGATACAGAGTCATGCCGTTTAGACTGTTTAGACCTCTGTTAGTTAACGCATCTGATCCCCCAATAAATGTGGGTCCATTATCCCATACAGAACCAGTGCCAAGGCATGCAGTAATTTCTGCTTATAATAAAATATTTCTGGATGCTTCATGCAGCCTTCAGCAATAATCAGGCACCACGAGAATAAAAAAACTACCCAGATGAGTATGAAGTGGCCCACAAAGTGCGTCAGTCCGGAATGAATAATGCAAGAACGGGACATTTTAAAAAGGCATATTGTAATGCTGGGGGTGGGGTGTAATATTCACAGGTGCCATAGTTTGTTTTATGGGGTTTTTGACAAAGGGGACGTCCGAAAGGGGCATCAGAAGAGCCAAGCGTGTGTGAAAGAGGAGACCGCTGATCTGAGGCGTGATGCCAGCTCTGCTTACTAACGCCAGGCCAGTCTACGGAGGAGGCTGGCCGCATATATTTCACAGGTGCCGCACGATGGGCTGACTGTACAGATGCCTGTCAGTCATACTCAGGTCATCCGCCACGCAAATCCAGCATCCAGCAGCTGTGAGGCACCTTCAACCGCCCCGTGATACATCTCAAGGAAACGGTGATTTAGAAACAGCCTGCCACTTGTTAGAAAGTTGGTCGTCTCCCTGATAAAAAGCGAGACGGGGTTGGGATGCGTCTCTGTCCTCTTGCCAAGCTAGCGTGGACGCTACGGGTGATTGGGACAGGAGTGCGGATAGCGAGACACGGAACCATCCGGAGCGCTCTGGTTTTGCGGGGGACCTTAGCTGCTCTCTGCTGAGCATCGCAGGAGTTGCAATCCATCTGCTGGTGTTACCATGGAGACCGGCATCACCGGGCTACCTAGTAGGTAGCAAGGGCTGTCGTACCGGATGAGCCCGTCTTGGTGGGCTAAACGTCATCAGCCGAACGGGCTGGGCAATTCGGTAGCAGTATTTCACAAGCAGGAAAGATTATTATACATGACACCTATACTGTATCTGTGTTAAAAATAGAGGGGAACATGTTTGAAGGCAGAGAGGAGGGAACTGTGGTGATTATATTTAATTTGTGAATAATTGAGATGCTTACATCCACAAAATACAGCAGTTAGACAGAAAGTAGGATTTCGAATGACCTGCTAGTGGACCTTCCTCAGATGCCTGCAAACGCCTTAATGCGGTCGCTTTCAGCGTGTCACTCTCTGTTAATGATCATGCTAAAGGCTCCACAGATCACCCACCCAGACTGAAAAGTCAGGGACCTGTTTTGATTGCAGTGACCTGCAAAGTGCACCATAGTAAAAACACAGCAAGTAACCTCCTTCATCATGTAAAACAAACACAGTAGTTTGGGCTCCATTATTCACCATTAAAACACAGAAAATCTTTGCCGAGTTGAAAACGTAAAACATAATGTGAATTTGCCTCGACGATTCATTAGGATAAAATTTCCCAGTAAATCACTTATTGCAGTCACTATTTAACTCGCCTGGAATGCTCTCAGAAGGTATGCTCTTAAAGAAAAGAGCCCCCACCCCGCAGCCCTAAAACCCAGGTAGGCTCAGCATGCCCAGCCACCTCAACGAAGATCTGGGCAGAACATATTGAGAAGTTTGTTCTTCTACAAACAGGCGATACAATGGCAATTAAAGTCAGTGATGGTTATGATGTCCAGCTCCTTCAGGTGTGGAAATCTCAATGACGGGAAAAGTAAGCAAACATCTCCATGTGAATAATCCAACCTTGCTGAGGCAAAATCGACGCTTTGGAGCACTTCAGAGTACTGATCAGCAATATGCGAGTCTTACCATGGAGTCCTCCTGTGACTGGCCTAAGATCGCCATGATTTCTCCATTTAAGCCCGAGACCTTCTGTGCTTGATGAATTAGTTAACAGCAATATGGCAGCCTGAATAACAGAGGCACAGCAATGGAGAACCCGGTGAAACGGCCGGCCGGCCTCCCTTTGCCACACGACAAACTTTAAACAGTGTCACACTCTTCCTGGATGCCCCTGTCAACGGCACGACAGTGTGACACCTCCTGACGTTGCTTCCCAAACTGCTGATGAGATCTTCATGAACATTCCAAATATAAACGAAAAACCCTCCGTGATATCCAACCGGGGACCTTCCATCCCCTTATCCTGGAAATGGTCTTTGTGTGTGTGTGTGTGTGTGTGTGTGTCGGGGGGGGTGCTGGAGCCTGTCCCAGGCAGCACAGGGCTGGAATGCAGGACATACCCTGAATGGTATGTCTCAGTTGCATACTGCTAGCAATTTATAGTAGCCAGTTAGCCTAACTGCATTTGTTTAGACTATATGGGGTGAGCATGCAAACCCCACTTAGAGGAGCGGATGTCAGTCCACAGCCCTGGAGGTGTTGAGGCAGCTGTGTTATTCACTGAGCCTCAGTGCCGCCTATATTGTAAAAATGAAGCCGATCTTCGCTGTCATCGCTCTTTTCTGTGCTGCTACAGACTGAGAGACATCTGCTGTGATCCTCAACTTCAAGCGAAATAATATCTCTCGCCCCAGGCGATTAATGTCGGGACCTCGACTCGGATTAGACCGACTTCCCGTTCATAGACTCAGCTTTGCCGTAATATGATTGGCTGAGCCCGAAGACGTGAGTCATAACGGCGATGAGGCACCGGAGCGGGGATGGATGAAGCACCGGCAGAAACGCCAGAGCGATGGCCTCGCGCCGCTCAGTGCAGCCCACTCAGGGTTCCTCAGGCTCTTCCCCGTAGCCAATCAGAGTAAGCGTACTCACCTCAGCGCGAAGGGGTCGCTGCCAGGTGATCTGTGCGCCGGCGGCCCGAGATCCTCACGCCATCCTACGTCCCGCTGCTCCCAGCAGCCTCGGCGTCTCCCTGCTCCAGTCCCAGTGCCCCCAGCTCATCGCGGGTCTCAACCCCCTTGAAAAAAAAAAAAAAATCCCTGCTGTGCTTCTGGCCTTAGGGGGCGTCTATGGTCAGACCATCCATGATAGGTTTCCGGGGGTGTTTCCTGTCCTCCATGGGGAAGCACTCCTCGGGATGCAGACACTTTGGGAACAGAGAGCAAGAGAGGGGAACGCGGTTTATAGGGTGGTCATACCAGGAACGTGGGGGTTTCTAGGTGAAAAGGAAACCGCGAAAGCTCCACAGACAGACAGCAGATTCCCGTGAAGCGAGACCGTGTGCGGAACTGAGGCTTCCTGGCGACCAGCATCGCGAATCGTTTGTAATCTCATCTGATTGAAGCAGTATTTAAATTAATAAGATAAATAGGGAATTTTTTTTTTTTTGGGGGGGGGGGGGGGCAGATGGAAAAAGGGGGGCAGGGGTCCCTTAGGTCT
>JAODLC010000047.1:16162215-16175085 GCA_026781145.1 Hippopotamyrus pictus
AGGGAATATTTTTTTTTGGGGGGGGGCAGATGTAAAAAGTGGAGCAGTGGTCCCTTAGGTCTCTCCTATGTGGGACAAAATGCGGAGTTTGCTAACCTGCCCGCTGGTGTGTGACTCCCCCTGACGAGCAGAGCGGTTGGCGGACTGCAGCAGGACCACAGGCTTTTACCGCCAAGCCAACCGAGAATGTCGGGCCTGATCGTCCCACCTTCTCCCTGCACGTAGTTTTCCGACTCAGCATGCCCCTCCGGGGAATGTCCCGCCACTGGGACCTGTGTGGACCCCCCCGGCCCCCCCACCCAGGTGGGGTCCCGAGCCGTCGCTGTCCGGCGCGCGCGAGCCCCCATCCCGCCGACGAGACGCCGGCAGCCCGCGGTTCTAGCGCGTCTCCCTGCCTCCAGAACCTCTTTACGGATTAACCAGCCTGGCAGGAGCAGAAAGTTATATGTAGCGAGTGTCTTTGGGAGGGGCCCAGGGGTGTCCAGACGTCCCAGATTGCCCGGCGCTGACCTACTTCGGTATTTCTGCTCATCTTCTCACTGAGCGATTAAAGATGTATGCTATACATGGTTATCTAGAGCAGATGCTCGGAAAACGAGGTGGATGTCCGGCTGGACCGGGAACCAGAACCACACCGGCGCGGTTCCTGCTGGCGACTGATTTTTGCCGCATCCAAAGTCGATGCAGCCTTCGCCTGATAAACACCTTATAATAGGCAGGGGCCCTTTAAAGAACAGGCCGGCTGATCTGTGGGTTATCTGGGGGGAAAAGGGGGTGTCAAATGATACAGAAGAGCGCCTCCTAGGCAGGGCACACCTTCTTGCGGCACCACGAAGAACGAAGCAAACGCTAAGGAAGCAAGCAACTGGGAGAGACTTTTTTTTCATGATGACATCACACGAGAGGTGGACTCCGATTGGCCGAGCCCTGCCCCGTCTGAGCAGGCTGAGAGCCAGCCGTGCGGTGCGCTGGGTTGCCATGGGAACGACCTGAATGGAGAGAAAGTGCAGGAGGACGGATGCGAAAGAGGGTAATTTCCCCACACAGCACCAGCTACACCCCTGCGTAAGTTTGTGTTTGGGTCCACCGCTAGGAAGGCTCCTAACGCTGCCCACCCCCATCCTCACACCCCCAGCCCAAAGGGACCCCCGACTCACAGAGCCGTCACTGAGGAGGGAAACAGGCAAGACCACGTGTGTGTCATGACCCCCGAGTGAATTCCCCTAACTTGGAGAAATGAATGTGCTTTTTGATAGTTTTGTTAGTCTCTGTCTGATCTCACAGCAGTGCTAGAAACTCAGACTGGAAAACTTAATAATTTCTGAGTTGAGAATCATCTTCTGAAATTCAGCTCTAATTAAATAAGCATTTCTGTTAGGCATTATCAATTAACCAACGATAACATACTTTATAATATTTGTGTACCACTGTTGACTCCCAGGTTGTAGGTTCAAATCCCATGTTCTGCCCATATGGCCTGTGATTCCTCCTGCCCCCCAAAAGACATGCAGCTAGGCTAATTAGCAGCTGGAAAATACCCATAGCTTGTGCCCTGTGATGGTGCAGGTGTATACCTCAGCCTTTAGCCGTGAGATACTTGCAATAGACTCTAATGACCCTGACCAGGATGAAGAGTTAGAATATTCATTCATTATTGTTTTATATGAATGCAATTTACTGCAACCAGTTACTTGAGGGATACCAATTTTAAAGTATTCCAGTCACAGGAAACACAATCAATACATCACCATCAGGTAATAAAAGCATTTTAATTACAGTGTGCACTAGTGTTCTTAATATTCCCTTCCTTTCTTCCATCTGGCCTGGATTACATATTCTGCAGGTCCTGCATTTCGGTGGGAATCTTCATTAGCCCAGAATTGAAAATAAGGGATAGTAGAAAAACAGACGCAAAAGGAAGATGAAACTGATTGCTGTTTCAAATATGCAATCAAGCTCCTATCAAGTTTTTCCCCGAATCTTAGTAATCAAACCACCATCTTTTCATGTATGGAGCTTATTAAGCTGCCCATGCATACAGCAGATGTAAAAAGTCTCCACATCCAGCTAAAATGACTGGCTTTGTGTGATAAAAAAATAAAACCAACATAGGTCATGTCAGAACTTATTCCACTTTTATTTCAAAATCTATACAAAGAAGGTGAAAACAAATCAGAAACTGGCTGAATCAGAAAACATACAAAAACCTGGCTGCATAATTGTGCACACCTTTTAATAATCAAAGATGTGGGTGTGTCCAGAATCAACTGATCACATTCAGTCTCATCTTAAACAGTAGTTAGTATATTCCTACCATCAATTAAAGTTACTGACTGACATCAGATAAAGTTTGGCTTTTCCTGTAGGATTATTCTCATGTACTGTTGATTGCATCATACTCCAAAGCCCACAGTCCACAAAGAGCTTTCAGAACATGAACGGGATCTCATCATTGATAGGTAGCAGGAGAGTGGCACAAAAAAGTATCCAAAGCATTAAACAGAGCCCAAAGAAGACAGTCATCAACAAGTGGGGAAAATATGGCTAATCAGTAGTGATGGCCAAAACAAAGCTTCAGGAAACATTTGCTGTATTTTTTGATCCCAGGAGATGATGCGCTCTCCAAAAAAGGCTCAAAGCATGTCCAAAAGCAAGCCAAGGGTGCCATCTTGTGGGATCAGAAAATATAGCAAATGGTTCATGAGGCATCGTTTTGTCCACCACTACTCAAAAGTGACTCTACCAAGATCAGGGTCTCCCTCCAAGATTGATGAGAAGACCAGGAGAAAACTGGTCAGGGAGGCCACCAAGAGGCCTACAGCAACAGAAACAGAGCTGCAGGATTTCCTGGCAAGTACCGGCCATTCCGTACATGTGACAACAATCTCTTGTATTCTTCATAAGTCTGGGTTGTGAGGTAGGGTAGCAAGATGAAAGCCTTTACTCACAAAGAAAAACATATAATAAATCAATAAATATCCAGTCTCTCACAACCATGTGGAAAAATCCATTATGGTCTGATGAGACCAAGGTTGAACTATTCCAAAAGGTATGTTGGTGCAAAAATAACACAGGACATCATCAAAAGAACATCATACCCAGGGTGAAGCATGGGTGAGACAGCATGATGCTTTGGAGCTGATTCCCTTCAGCTGAAACTGGGGCTTTAGTCATGGTGGTTGGAATCATGAATAGCTACAAATATCTGTCTGTTTTGTCACAAAACCTTCAAGCATCTGCTAGGAAGCTGAAGATGAAGATGAATTTCACCTTTCAGCATGACAACGACCAAAAGCATACATCTAAATCAACGAAAGAATGGCTTCGACGAAAGAGGATCAATAGTGTGGAATGGCCCAGTCAGAGCCCAGACTGTAGTCTGGTCGAAAATCTGTGGGTTACCTGAAGGGGGCTGTGCATAAGAGATGCCCCCACAATCTGACAGAAATTGAACATTTTTGCAAAGAACAGCGGGCAAATATTGCAAAGTCCAGATGTGCCGAACTGATAGACTCTTACCCAAAAAGACTTAGTGCTGTAATAAAATCACAGGGTGCTTCAACGGAGCATTAATTTAGGGGCGTGCACGCAAATGTAGCCAGGTTTTTGTATGATTCCCTCCCTTTCTGATTGGTTTTCACGTTTTTTGTACAGGTTGCGATTTTGCAGTAAAGGTGGATTGAGTTCTAATACGATTTGTCCTGGTTTCATTGTTTTTTTATCACACAAAAAACCCACCACTTTGCCAGGGGTGTGTGGGCTTTTTATATCCGCTGTAGCTTTTCCTTCGAGCCGTTGAGCAAAATGCTAAGAGAGGCAGGAAAAACGGTCATGCATCGCCGACACACGCTGCGTGACCAGAGCAAATAAAACACTCACAGTTCCTCACCTCTCTGAGCTGCCGTGGGACGCCAGAGCTGTAGAAATCGGTACTTGAAATCGGTAAATGTAATTAAATCAATTAAAGTACTTTTCAGGACAGTATGACGATCTTTTTAATGTGCTGAAATTTACAAAGGTGGAATGTAACATTTGGATGAAATCTTCAGCGTTTGAGTGAAACGATAATGTCTCCTTTGGTTTCATTTAGGGGTGATCTTCAGTGGTGCCTGCAGAAATTTTTGATTGGGGTGACATTCCAGGGCCAGTTATATTTATGGGGGTGGCCGGGCCGCACCGTGTCTCTTCTACGGTTCCGCTTTTAATCCATATTTCATTTTATTGTTTAATTATATTATGTGGGGTGACTACGTATGTACTAGGGGTGGCCATTGTCACCACTCTGTCAGAAAACAATGTGTAAAAATGTGTACCTTTGCTTCTCACTGGGTCGGTACTCTTGTAATTATACCTTTTAAGGTACAGAAATGGACTCTGAGGAACATCCCAAAGGTACAAGCATCATTTATGTACCACCAATGGTACAGAAATGTTCCTCAGAGTCTTAAAAGGCACAATTACCTACAGCTATGGGTACAGACCGAGTAAGAAGCAAAGGTATAAGTTGTTTCTGAGACTGCATCTCTTAAATCTGCCCTTGGTGATTTTACACTTGAGGGATGTTTCTTTTTTTTTTCGTTTTTGGAAAATAAGCGCCAACGGGTGTCTGTGATTGGAAAAACATCCATAATTATATAATCACCTTTTAGACTAATAAATATGTATTTGACACGATTATTATTGTTGTTTGTAGGTTTTGACAGAAAATCTTATTGCACACCGCATGCCGTTTCTGAGAATGAATTACGAAAATTTAAAACGGTTAAGAGGTTTTTTTGAAACTTTACCTTTAGTTCTGAAATAATACAAATTGCAATTGCAATACAATAATATTTTCGAATTCCAGACCGAAAAAGTCATTTTATCAATATAATATTAGGATGAAGACATTAATCAGCCAACTAGAACACTGCTGTTTAATGTACGGGGAGTATTTTGTTATCTGATATTTATTTGCACCGCTTCAGGTATGTGGGTGTAAGTAACACGTACTTAATGAATTTCACTTGCGTGGTGACTAAGAAAGCTGGAAGTAAAGGGTTGCCATTTCGATCCTCATAAGCCACCTTTCCTTTCTGCCGCTGAACGATGCCAGCATCTACGTCCAGCTATATGAGCGTGTCCGGTTTAAATCCGTTAAGCTGCGTGAGTCACTTTTGATGAGAAGCAGACCGTCAAAATGAGAATTTGTATGCGGCTTCTGTAACCACCCAGTAGACTCTTCCTGCGGTCTCCCGTACTGTATGACGCGTTAACATTTTTTTCCATAATTACATAATTACAATTTGTTAAATAACTTAACATTTTATCCCAGAGCGAATGATCGGATTCTGTGAGCTGCGGTGTAGCCTATATATCGGCACGGTAAAATGTCGTGATTATATTTAAACGTATTTTACGTAGGAAACATCTGTAACAACTCGTCCGATCTTGATGCCCCTCTTTAGCTTTCACACGGGCACCGCTCATGGACCGCACACTTCTCACGGATTCTCCAAAGGAATTCTGGCTCATTCCCTACTCCTACGGCATCTCCTCGGTGCTGCCCCAGTCCCAGAACTTGGTCCCATTTCATCGTTCGGTCCTGACGAACTGTTATTTTCTGAGTGTTATGCCGCTTTCCTCCCTCTGAGGTTCAAGGGTGTTTGTTTGATGTGAGATATTGAGTGCCTCCAGTATAATGCTCGACAGTGCGGCCCAAAGGGGTGAGTCCTCGCCGGGTTTTCGAGGATCCCGTCCTCCACACTGCCCCTTTTATGAATCTATCAGGATATTGAATGGTGACTGATAGCCATTATCAAGCCATTAAAGTCTACGGGTCTTTCAACGCTATCATTAGCCCCATAGTAGCATCTCTTTGCCGTGTCCTCCAGAGGGACAGTCTGATCGGGGCAGCGTCTGACAGCGTGACTCACCTACCATTACTGAGTAAACTGCTAGCTGTCATATCCATTGTGCCTTTCCTTGATCTCCAACGATCTATGCCTGACATAGTCTTCGTGGATAGATCTCGACTTGGAAATCGATACCAAGCTAATGAATTTCACAGTAGCAGGTGTTTTTTTCTGTGAAATAATGAGAAAACCTGTTATCGCTCAGAAACTAGTCATTTAAGTAGGCCTAAACGTGATTCGTTACGGCAGTTCAATTTCTTTGGTTTAAGGGTGCCAGAGCTAAAGGAAATTAAGTACTTGGGCTACCGCAATTTTACCATTTCTCTTTCCTGTTTATTATTATCGTGTTTATCTGCTTACTCGAAATGCGTGTAATCGGTTGTGTAATTAGCAGATATTAATTAGCGCTTCACAGCGCCAGGATTCCGTGTTTCATTAAGTATCGGGGGAAGGTGAAAGGGCGCCATCTCCAAATCATTTTTACGCACCGCTCTCGTACGTGGGGACCGCCTGGAGGAGACCATGAACCTTTACGGAGGGCGGGCGAACCATGAGCCTTTACGGCGATGTCGCGATGATGTCGTTTGCGGCGTGACAGGGACCGTATTTCAATCCGATCGTTTCGACGGCAATAAAAACAAGGTCAGATAATGTATGTCACCCTGCTGTGCGGCATCCCTGGTGGAGATGGGTCTGCGCGGGTCTTGTGGGTTATTCTGCACACCCCCTGTAGTTCTTATTCAGTTGCTCTAATTACAACATGAAAGCTGCAAGACCAATGTGCAAGGAATATTTATGCAAATAAATCGGAGGCGACTATCTCCTACCTGTGCTCCGTTTTTCATATTATTAGCAGCTGAAAAACGTTGAGTTATACCCCTTGAAGCCTCAGATGTGTCGATTGAGCATCTAGGCCTAAGATTGGTGACTTTCATTCAGTCTGCCTTTGAAACCACGCCTGTTGTGACAAATTGGCGTTCTTTTCTAGGTGCAGAACATATATGTCTCCAGCTGAAAGATTCTGCGGAGTGGTCATATATCAAACCTGCAATTTTGTGCTTCGGAGGAATTACTATTGAGGATGTTGATTATGATAAGATTATAAACCTCACCTTGTTGGCTTGGAGACAGATGAAGGACTCACGCCTGGCTCTCTGCACAACGTTGTCGTTAAAATAGAGGTAGGAGGTAGGGTGGAGGAGGGGTTGAGGCGAGGAGAAGTGACATGGGGCCCAGAAGCTTATGATACCTAATAAAACATGTTTGGGATGATTAAAAAAGAAACTTCTCTCATAAATCCTAATGCAGAACTTTGTTTCATTTGGGTAGATGTGGGTAGCCGGCCTGGCCGTAACACCAGGGCGTCGCCGCAGGCTCGGAGTTCCGCAAAAGGACTACAGGTGACACTGAAAAAGTGTCTGGGGAGCAGTTTGCGAGCCAAATGTTTTTGGGCTCCAGCCGATAAGCATGTGGGGATGAGAGGCGGAAAGGCAGACAGCTTCCGGACACTGAAGAACATCACCCAGAAGAACATCACCCAGAAGAACATCACCCAGAAAAACATCACCCATAGCCCATAGCCACACAAAAAACTGTAAAAAAAAAAACTATGCAGAAAACAGAAAATGTAAAATAATGGCCGATGATTGCAGCACAAATGCCATACCTACAGCAGAATCCGCCGACCAGAAAACCAGAGTGATACAAGAGCCAACACCTCAGTAAAGAAGACGGACCCTGTACCGAGTAAGATCCAAGGGCAGAAGAAGGGAGGAGGCGGCCTGGTAGCAGGTGGAGAAGTGCCACGTGGCTGACCCAGGGTTCGAATGAGTGAGGAGGCATGAGGAGCCTAAGGAGTTGGGGGAAGTTGGAGAAGGGGGGCACAGCTGGGGACACAGAGACCCCGGGGAGGATCAGAGAAGGAGCAACAGGTGAAGATTATACCAGGAGGTGCAGGAATGAGAGGGAGAGAGGGAGCAAACCTACAATGAGCATTTGTCCCACTACCCATTAATCCCATTATGAGGAGAGTGAAGACAGAAAGCTTTCAGTAAAAGAGAGCTCGCTGAATGTGGCTAAATGGAGCTAAATGGCTAAAATCATCCCTAATAATTATTTGAATGGTCCACGCATTTCTTACAGTGCCTCTCAAAAAAGTCGATTGCCTTTTGCTTAAAGGCTTCTGTTTTTCTAGTAGAACCAGCTTGCAGAGCCGGCCTTCAAAAGCATTGCAGTGGGAGTATTAATGAGGTCTTTACAAAAGAATTGTCGATTTCTAAAAAGAAAACAAAAAGAAACACTACTACAATCGGATGCTTAAGATTTTATATTCTGGAAGCTAATACTGAGCCATACATAGTAAGTTACAAACGCAAGTACAATTTTGGTATGATTATTCTATATTATCTCACCATACTGCCAGAATGGATATCTACTGACTGCGCAGGCAAACCGCGGAAATGTCCGAGTGGGGAGTTAGGCTATAGTTCAAGACACTCTAGGTCCCTGGGGAATTAGGGGCGAGACAGGAAAGTAAGCAATCACTGACAGACAGGGCCACCGCGGAAACACGGTCAATATGTCATTCCCAACAATAATTTAAAACCTCTTCCTCATATGTCAAATGCGCGAGTGCGTTTGCTTTCAGCACTAGACTGTCTTTTGCACAATAAAAGTCTTGCAGAACTAAAATCGAGAAAGAAAGTAAATGAATCATATTATTTCGAGACTTATTTTGTCTGTATTTCGTTTCATAAGCTGGGCAGCAAGGTGTTGTGGCGGTTATAGGCTGGCGCCCTTGACAAACGCGGCGTGTTTAACCTCGGTCGCGTCAGCACAACATCCAGTCGTATCTTATAGAGAGTAAATGACCGTAAATCTCATTGGATAACCTTCAGCTAAGCCAGGCGCTACAGTTTAGTGGCGTTTCTTTTTTCACAGCCACTTGTCACCGAAAGTCATGTTACATAATTACATTTTTGAACAGTGTTCTCACAGCTGCGCTACTTTTTCCACGTGCCTTATTTACAACCACCGGGTTTTTTATTAATGATTGAAGTATATTTTCCACTGCTTAAGCTTTAGGTTAGTAAAAAAAAAAAAGTGTCTTGATTTAGATTTTTAAGTCGTTACCGGAGCAAACCGCATGGCCAGTGAGCCAAGTACTTGGCCGAATAAGGAGTATAGGTTCGGCATTCTTCGTTAATTGAACACTCCTTAAAATATCTGTGTAAGGAACAGAACAAAAAGGCGTTCCGTAGAATTACTTGGTAGAAATTGCGGGGACGACAGAAGCATAGCTAAAAATCAGACTAAATGAATAATCATTGTACTGCAGCGAAGGCTGTGATGGACAGGGGCTACATTAAGTGGTCACGGAACTTCGCTGCATCATTCTTATTTACCAATCAAGCAAACTGGGTGCTGTGGGGGTGGGGAGCGTCGTTTCCCCCCGCCACCAGCCCTTTCAGGCGGAACAATCGGTGTCCTTCCACGGAATGGCGCGCCGGTTGCTTAGAAACTAACACAACAATCGGACTCGATTCACGAATACTTTCATTCATGACGTCCGTGTTGTAAACATGCACCTGTTGGCGGACGCCTCCTAGTGGCCACTTACAGAATATACGGGGTGCAGTTGCCCATGTAGGTGAATTCCTGTGTGATGAGTATTGCAGAGCGATTCCGAAACCGTACATCGGCCCCTCAATGACCAGAGTCACACTGCGAGGCCACCGTCCACAGACCATGATTTAACCACAGAAAAAAACATTATCACACTGGCAGTATCAGTCTGTGGACAAATATCACCCGTCAGATGAACCCAAACAAGTTTCTCGATTTCAAAAAGATATTATAAAAGTTGATTTGGAATAGACCAGTGCTATTCTGAAATATCATATGCAATGAGGTTATACAACGGAAGGCAATTATGTTAGGCTAAATGCCAGTGCAGTGTGTAAAATGAAATGCACTAGATTTTTTTTATTTTAAATGAAATTACATTTAAATTAATTCTCTTCCTGGTGTATTTATTTCATTATTATTGTAGACGTTTAAATTTATGAGTGTGGAAGGGAAAGTGTACAGGAAAAACAGCATGTAAGTATGCGTTTGACGGAGTGACGCATCAATTATTCACCAGCTTGTGAAAAGAAAAAGCCGAACTAAAGCGGTATGTGTTTGAACAGGGATTTCACGGGACAAATGTAGGATGTGTAAAACCGGCGTGGGTGGGAGGAAAAAAAAGTTAACGGTCACTTTTCCCTGTTGACCAGACATTAAGTATGTGTCTTTTCGCGACGATGACATAATGGCTAGGAGAACAGTATGTGAAAATCAAACCTGTGGCTGTGAAAAAAGTCATCATTAATCCGCGGAGCTCCGCAGACAATGCCGAACCTGGATTCATTTTAACAATTTGGAAGTGTGAACGGCACCGGCTAATTAAGCAAAAGGAAAGACAACTGGTAAAGAGAGATAAGTAGCAATGTTAGATTAGTCTGCAAGGGACCATTTCGGCGCTCAGAGAAGTGCCTGCGGCTCAGCTGTCACGCAGAGTCGTGTTAGTGCCATGGTAACCTCTCTGGCTAATTACGTGACTCACTGACAGATACAGTACAAGCACCAGAACGGAATTAAGTCAACAGCTGGGCCAGGCCACGGACGAATTAGATCAGAAAAGGGCAACCTATTGACGTGCCCTATATACAGCGCTGGAAAAAATTAAGAGACCACTCTATATTTTAAAAAATCTGCATTTTTAAATCCTGGTTTAATTCTGGTTCTGCTGGCAGAAGGTTACACAGCGAGGCAGGCTGCTTCCAGGCTAAAGGCTTCTAAGACAGCAGTGCACAAGAACAAGACATTGAGAATGACCAGAAACCGGCCAGGTAAAGTTCGGAAGTGACTTTCTAATGCCAAAGATGACCAGCCATCAACTTATCCGGCAGTGCCTCATAAAACAGAGGATGACCTCAAGTGACCTTCTAAAGAATGGGTCTGAAGGGCACTGCTAGGACAGTTCGTATCAGGCTCCTATAGAAGCAGGACTGAAGACCCAAAAAGTGAGGAAGAAGCCTTTCCTTAATGAGAAGCAGGGAAGAGCCAGGCTGGAGAGTTTGTATATGTACATATTACACAGGTACATAGGCCTACCCATAAACTGAGAAATCAGAGAAGCTGAAATTTTTGCTGTGGTCTCTTGATTTTTCCCAGAGCTGTATAAAAGGGCAAGATCGCTGTTCTATCAAAACCATGCCTTCTATGGTAATTATATGCAACCAGTCACTAATAAAAGCTGAGCTGCTTTCTTGTTGTAGAACACACACACACACACACTCGCTGACAGCCAAGTCACAGCGGCCCTTTACTGTATCTTTGGGATTCTTGTCTGTCTGTGCAGGTAGCATAACCTGATTCATGGAGGTGTACGCACTATAAATTGCTATCGCGAATGGACACGACTTCTAACGCAAGTCAAGGAAGACCGCTGTTGCAGTGAAAACATTTGGCTTATTGTAAATACCCGTCAACAGAAACTGAGAAAGTAACCTACATAAAATCAACCAACTTCGCGTTAACATTAATATTACAGAGTACTTACGAATAAGTGAATTTCAAAATGCCTCAGAAAGCGTATAGTGTGTTGAGTTTTTACATAACGTAAATCAACAATATATAGGTTTAAGAGAAAAATACCCTTAATTATTTATTTATAGCTTCGTGTAAGCTACATAAAACAAAGTTGTACAAATAAAATTAATTACATGAAACAGATTAATGTAATTTAGAGCACGTTGGTATTTCAAAGTGCACGTTGGTATTTTAAACGCTTATTACAAGCAGTTCCACGTGTTATAAGCTTAACTGTTCCCCGCCAGCCCACCGATGCTAGAATAATCTGGGCAGTCCGCACATGCCTCCAGGGTCACTGTTTAGAGTTACTCGTAAGCGAATTTTTTTCCAACAGACATATCAAGAGGAGCGCGGTATGTATTAACTGGTGGGCTGCTCTAAAAGAATCGTGGATCTGAGTCACTTCACGGCTGGAGGCTAACAGTTTCCTCCGGTTGACGTCTCCTGAATTTGCTCGCTGCCTAAGTGCGATTGCTTTTACAAAACCGCATAACTGTGAGGGGAAAATACCTTTCTAAAGACACGTTCACCTTCATTTCTCTACAATAGGTACAAAATACAATTATATCTACAATAGGCCTTAAATTCACGTATGCAATATATTGAAATTAAATGCATAAATAGAGTTTACATATTTTAGATGAATTTTTAAGGATGTAGGCGGGTGGCAAAGCCGATGACAAAAGAGAAACACTGCATATTAATGCTGCCTGTATTATAAAGCGCCAACAGCAGGAATATCACAGAAACACCATACTAAATATCCTAATATTCTACTATTCAGTGATAAGCTTCATAGTCAAAATGTAAAAAAGCACGACGCAAAAGATTGTTTTTTCCACTGAATAAAACCTAAGATGGAAACATAAGTAGACTTAAACGACATATAGGTTACGAAATACTGTTAGTCGAAGGGTTTAATAGATGGAAGAAGCGGGCACGAGAACTGCAGTTATATAATGGAACCGTGTATAAGGTGTATGTCGGGAAAAAGTCGAACTCAGTTCAAGTTACTAATAATATTCATATCAGCAAAAGACAGAAAATATCGATATTGACTCCAGAGATGATTGAACATTTTGGACTCACCTCTGATTTGTGGTTACAATGAAAGCCATATAACGATCCATTAAAGCAAGAACCTGCAACTTTCATCAATACGATCTGCACTGTGGAGCAGCGCAACACACGCAGTTGTAATACTTTAACCGTCCAGACGGTGGCATACAATGTCCGAACCGTAGTGTGTGCTTTGGTGTTTCAGAGAGAGAGAGAGAGAGAGAGAGAGAGAGAGAGAGAGAGAGAGAGAGAGAGAGAGAGAGAGAGAGAGAGAGGGGGA
>JAODLC010000047.1:16183720-16197916 GCA_026781145.1 Hippopotamyrus pictus
TTGGTTGATTAGATAATTGCATTAATGAGAAATTGAACAGGTGTTCCTAATAATCCTTTAGGTGAGTGTATATTTATTAGGGATGGGCCGATTCACATTTTTTAAGTTCCGATCCGATTCCAACTGCCGATACCGATACAGATTCCGATACAAGAGCTCTTTTTACTTTGTTATACTTTATATATTAATGTTTTAAGCTAGTAAATACAGATGGAAAAAATGTATGACAAAAAATATTTAATTGGGCTACTACAAACATACATAACGTACTGTTCCACCTTGCTTGTACATCTTGTTTTAAGCGTTTTTGAGGCATTTGCAATTCAATATGAATATCTTCAAAACAAGTATACACAAGTGGCGAATGCTTAAAATTTTAACACAATTTTTCTCCCATTAGCGTCAGTTCAGTTACACTTTGTTGCAATTGTAGTTCCTCTTGTATCATAACCTGCAGCGAGTTCACAAGACAGTCCAGGTTGTTTTTGTCTCGTATTTGCGTGCGCTTTGTTAAGTGGGATTGTCCATTAAACACTATTCCCACCTCTCAAAACTTTTACAAAGATTGCGAATCGCTGTGCTACTGGTTTCTGTTAAAAGCGTAAAGTACTCCCAAATCATCACGCCTTATCTTACGGTCCTCGTACTGCGAAGGGTATGCGCATGACATGACAGCAGGCGGAAGTCACTGTACTCACATCCACTGAGTAGCAAAAAAAACTGAGGGACAGCGTTAGCGCTTGATATGAATGCCGCAAAAAAGCAGAGGTAATATGGGAAAGAGCTGTGCTGTGATTGATTGTACAAATAGATTTAACATGAAGTAGGATATATATTTTTAGAGACTGCCAAAAACTAAATAAGTAAGTATAGGACGTGGATCGGTCACGCATGGCCGATACCCGATCCGTCAAATAGGTCTGGATCGGCGCCGATTCGGATCAGTGCATCTCTAATATTTATTGATATTTATGAACATGAAAGAATAGTTGTTTAAGATTGTATGTGGTGTTTTAATCATAATTTTTTTTCTCAAAGATATTTTTATTGACTTTAAACTGGAGAAAAACAAAAAAGAAAAAAAAAAAAGTTTTTACCACAAAAGATCTCACTAAATAAGTCAATCCTGAAAGGTTGCATACAGAAATCAGGTAACATTGCACTAGAGTATTATAGACATAATGGCAATTTATACATAACAATACAGTATAATTTAATTTTATGTGGGGTGCAATTGGTGCAATATGATAGATACAGTAATTAGTCACAGTTTTAAGCAAATCTTTGTATGTTTTTTCTGGGTAATCTGGTTTCCCCCTGCAATCCAAAAAGATGCAGTTACGTTAACTATAGCGTCTCCAAACTGCCGGTGCTGTGTGATTGTGCATAAGTATGTGTGCCCTATACCAGACTGGCACGCTATCCAAAGCCTTAAAGCTTCCCTTTACATAGTAACGAAACGGTGCTACTTGGTGGAGAAGCAGGCTTTCAGGTTCCCCGTCTGCTTCCAGGCCGGATTCCCCCATGGCTGAGCGGCAGTCTCCTCCGGCTGGGGCCCGGTTTGTTTGAGGTGGGCTCCGAGCCCTTCTACCACCTCTTTGATGGACTAGCCATCATGCACAAGTTCGACTTCAAAGACGGCAAGGTCACCTACTTCCGCCGGTAACGCGCCCCCCCGATGCAGCCGCTACAGGCCTTCTCAACTTCATAACATCACCCACCAGAAACAAAGTCTTTCCATATTTGCGAAAAATGAACCAAATCAATATCACAAACCTTTCTTTTTGTTTTTAATATGGTTATTTTAAGTGATTTTCCTAGAGCAATAAAATGAATGTAAAAATGTATAAAACAATGAACACAGCCAAATTAACTAGATCATGAATTAATTATAAAGATTAATAGAGTTAACTTATAATAAGATGGCAATAGAATTAATCTAAAAATAAAAGTTATAACTAGGCACCTGAATCTATACTGTATACATATAATGTAGCCTATAGAGGACTGGGATATGCAGATGTGTGACATAGTCGTGTTTCCTTCCCCCACAGGTTTATAAAGACCGACGCATATGTGAGAGCGATGACGGAGAAACGCATCGTCATCACCGAATTCGGCACCTTCGCCTACCCCGACCCCTGCAAAAACATCTTCTCCAGGCCAGTCCCACTCTAACTTCCTTTTCCTCCTTACTCTAGAATCCAGAAGGCCGCCTGGCATCAGTTTGGAAGGACAGGATTTTGTCCCCACTGATGACAGCCAAACGGGCCTCGGGTGGCTCCTCCCAGACGTCCCATTGTGCTCGATTTTGCGTTTTTAGGTTTTTCTCCTACTTTAAAGGCGTGGAAGTGACGGACAACTGCCTGGTCAACGTGTACCCCATCGGCGAGGACTTCTACGCCTGCACAGAAACCAACTATATCACCAAAGTCAACCCTGAGACCCTGGCAACCCTGGAAAAGGTACCACCTCCAAGTGCTCCTTCCACCCTTAATTACTGAGGTTCTCCGCACACCTTCAAATGGGTGGCGCTCTTAAGTTTCTCTCAGGCTAGAAACTTGCCTGTTTTTCAGGTATTTATTCAGCCAAGCAATACTGTTGCATAATACATCTACAATTACCTCCTCCTCAGGTGGACATGTGCAAGTATGTGTCGATCAATGGGATAACAGCCCACCCTCATATTGACACGGATGGGACCGTGTATAACATTGGAAATTGTATGGGGAAGGGTGCTTCACTGGCCTACAATATTATAAGCATCCCTCCTGCCCAGAAAGGTCAGTATTTTTGATAGTATTTTTTTAGTACTCAGGGATTACTCCATATCCCAAGCGTCTCCCCATTATCTGAATGAGGTCTCCAGGTCTCTGATCATGATGAAATTTGTTTGCAGACAAATCAGACCCCATCGAGAAGTCTAGAGTGGTGGTCCAGTTTCCCAGCAGTGAGCGATTCAAACCATCCTATGTTCACAGGTTGGTCACATGACTGGGTGACAATATGGAGCTTCTGTAGCGTATTACATCCAACTTTATTACTATTGATGTTGCAACACTGGATGTGAAGTTTGCTAATGTACTGAATTTATGGAGACAATACAATGGACTGAATTTATGGAGACAATGTTGCGCTCATTCCCTACCTTGACTGATAACCTGGGCATCTCTGCATGACTGTGAGACAGGACTCATGCTCCTCAATCTCATAGATTTATTTTTATTTGAACGAATTTTTACATATAGATAATATAGAAGAGTTAAAGAAATGTACTAGAATTTACAACGGAGATAAGTTTCCCTCATTTCTCAGGAACTGTGCAATGATATATTCAGACCTTTGATGGAGTTATGCCTAGGAAATCAAGACTGCTGGTGTAGATATAGATGTAGATCGGTGATGGACATTTCCTTTCATAGTTTTGGCATGACGCCGAACCACTTTGTCTTTGTGGAGACGCCTGTGAAGATCAACATGCTGAAGTTCTTGAGTGCCTGGAGCATAAGGGGCACTAACTACATGGACTGTTTTGAGATCAACGAGACCATGGGGGTTCGTTTTCAGTTCACCTTGCTGGCCTTTCAAAGTCCATTTTTAATCGTTTTCATCTGATTGAGGTTTGGTGTTTCAAAATACATGCTCTGACTAAACTTGCATTAAATTTATTTAGACGTGGATCCATCTGGCCTCTAGAAATCCTGCCAAATATTTAGACGTCAAATTCAGAACATCTGCGATTAACCTCTTCCATCACATTAATTGCTATGAAGACCAGGGTTTTGTCGTGGTTGACCTCTGTACCTGGAAAGGGTAGGTAGGATGGTGACTTGGGAGCCATAGTTAGCTCGGATCTCCATGAAAACATGCGCTCACAAGTTCTCATCTTGGATGGTTCCATGCAGATTTGAGTTTGTCTACAACTACTTGTACCTGGCCAACCTGCGGCAAAACTGGGAGGAGGTGAAACAGGCGGCAATGGTGGCCCCTCAGCCAGAAGTCCGGCGATATGTTGTTCCGCTAGACGTATACAGGGTAAGACGTTCCACCTCGCATGCTCTCTCCTGTTTCCCGATAAGTGCTTACGCTGCACATTGCAACAAGATGACCTGTTTTCTTTTCACCGCCCTACAGGAGGAGCAAGGTAAGAACCTCATTTCCCTTCCTTACACGACAGCCACCGCTGTGATGCGCGATGATGGAACCATTTGGCTGGAACCCGAGGTTCTGTTCTCTGCTCCACGCCAAGGTGAGAAGAAGAGATCAGCAAAAAAAAAAATATGTAGTATGTACCAGGTCACCAAAGTAAAGATTCTGTTGTTGTTTTTTTTTCATTTTACATCCAGCATTATTTACAATAATGATGTAGGGGAAAAACATTTTTAAATGGATTTGAGGAAGCACTACTTTACACGACGTATAATTAAAGTATGGAATTGTCTTCCTGCTAGTGTAGTGCAAGCTAAAACCCTGGGTTCCTTTAAATCAGAGCTAGATTTTAACAACTCTGAGCTATTAGTTGAGTTCTCCCCAAACAAACTTAATGAGCCGAATGGCCTCCTCTCGTTTGAAAATTTCTTATGTTCTTATAATATTTCCTGTCACATTTTGAACTGTTTTTTGATTAACAGCACCTCTTTGGGGAAGATTTTTCTAATGATTCTTTATTAATCATGTACATTTGACTGTATCCTTTATGTTTAAAGCTTATGTAGATGAGTCACTCTGAATGGGATTTCCTGATCAGTGTGTTTAACATTATGTTTTTGTTACTTTTCGTAGCCTTTGAGTTTCCCCAAATCAACTACAAAAGGTTTTGTGGAAAGAACTACACATATGCTTATGGGCTTGGACTAAACCATTTCATTCCTGACAGGGTGGGTAGTGACATCAAATATCTTTATTCAAGTTTAACAGTTTTATACTTTATAGTTCCTAACCAATTCTCTTAGACCACAGTAAATTTATGTGCATAATTAGTTTAATCTTAACACTTTTTATGAAATCTTTAATACATCTTTCAAATGCTATTTGAAAGTGGATGGTTTGTTTTATTAATGTTTTCTTTCAATATATATTGCCACCTCCAGCAATATTCAAACAATAAAACAGTATCAAAATTAACAATCAATTTAACCACTATGGTGTACAACCAGTCCCCGGGGTAAGAATGTCCGACTTACTTGTACTTACGAACAGACTGCCATATGACCTATTACATTAAAAATTTTAGCTAAATACAGTGGTTCATAATAAGGAATGCACACACTTTTTTGTGATGCTCATGAAAAAAATGTACGGCATTAGCGACCTATTGGCTTGAGGCACAGTACATTACTGTACGTAGTTACCTGCATTATTATTATTATTATTATTATTATTATTATTAACCTACAAATTCAACTTAAAGTCAGGCTTCTCATTCATAACCTGGGGACTGCCTGTATTATCTAGCACCATGAGCTGAACTGCTATGCTGTTTCACAAGTCAATTCTAAGCCATGCTGGTTTGTTCCAAGATCTGCAAGTTGAACATGAAGACCAAGCAGACGTGGGTTTGGCAGGAGCCAGACTCTTATCCTTCAGAGCCCCTGTTTGTGCAGACCCCAAACAGTGTGGAGGAAGACGACGGTAGGCCGACGGTAGTCTTAGCTTGGGCAGAAGATTCTAGAAAATGCGAGCTCGGCATGGAGCTTGTTTGTCTTGCCATTGGTTTGTTGCATCAGAATGTATGAGCACACTGAGTAAGAAAACTTTGTGTGTGGTCTGCTTTCCCCAGGGGTCTTACTGACCATCGTGGTGAGTCCTGGAGCTCAGAGACCGGGCTACCTCCTAATACTGAACGCCAAGGACCTGACGGAGATTGCCCGGGCAGAAGTGGAGATAATAATTCCTGTGACCTTCCATGGAATGTACAAGCCTTAGAATTTTCCAAAGAGACCCATGTCAATGTCATTTGTTAATTGTCATAGACCTTGTTTCCAGGCGACTATACAGTAGCCATACCAATGATGTCATCAGATTAATTTAACTTTCCCACCAATAACGCTGATTACCAGTTATCATGCAATACTTTGGAATTGTTCAAGTTTTTAGATATGCCTGGGATATGTCGAATGATACTGCAGAAATATAAAATGCTATATAAAACTGCTTTATATTCTCTTGTTTTGGAGTAAAAATACATATTTTACATGTTTTTATTGTCCGAATCAGCTGTACAGGACTGAGTTCATTAAAACATTTCACATGCTAATCCTATTGTTTCCTGGGGTTTATCCCCACAGAAAAACAAAATATGCTGCCTTTGTGTTCTGCAAGGAGACACTATTTAGGTTGATCATGCTAACACTTTAACAGCTTAATAGTTTATTAAATAATAATAAACACTCGCCACACTGGTAACAAAACTGGCACTAGTAGCTTTCAAAACCTTAAAATAACAAATGGTCTGATAACTTCATCAACCAATTACTTCCAAAGGAACATCAACTAGATCTTCCAGACTATTACAATATCGCGGTGTCTACAAATAACTATTTGTTCCTTATAACTGTGTTCAGGCATAACTGCTGAAAACGTTTTCTTTAAATGGTACAAAAACAGCAGCGAGCTCATATTTTTAATAGTACTAATAATTTCTCTGAAATCATTTTCTCAATGTTACAATGTTAATGATTCAGCTTTGCAATACTGAGGACGTTTCACTTATGACTACGTTCTTACTTTCTGGTGGTATAAATTGTTTTCAACATCACCCAACTAGGTTAACGAAGTATTATAAAGATTTTTTACACAGGCAGTAATCCAACCACAGAAGCACCTGATTGGTCAGACAACTGCAACGCACTAATCTGATAATACCAGCGAGAACAAAGGACACGTTGTATCGCAGGGTTGTAAAATCCAAGCCCTGCCTGTGTCATCAAATATTACATCAACTTTTAAACCCTGTTATTGTGCTTCTACAAACACATTAACGTGGAAAAGTTTAGGGCAGAAAAACAGTTAATTAGTAAAATTAGCGAAATACATAACGGACTAATAACTGCTCCTAAACAAGTGAAACTGATTAAACACAGTTTTTCCTCGAATTCTTACACCTGCTTGACTAGATTTCAACAGCACTCCGCCAGTGCAATTAGCATTGTCGCATTCCTGACGCTGTCGTTCCGTCTTCACGTCCACTTTCCAATGGGCCTAGCTGTGTCTGTATTAACCGAACAATACCGCCGCCTATAGGTTGTGGAGAAAACATCAGTTTTCCTACAGATTGCAGCTTCTCGTGTTATCTGTAGGCTATAACAAGGTGGTAAAGTTGCTTTGTTTGACATTAACATTTGTCATAGTTTGTGCAATAGCTCCCTTGAGTTTACAAACGGCGACTAATACAGCATGGAGCATGAAATTCAATTTGACCTTAATTAATAGTATGACATTTTGAAGTTATACATTACGTGAAAGTACTGGCGTCATTGTCTTTTCTGTTTACTGGAATGCATGTTAAATATGTGTTCATCTGAAAACTGTACCAAACTTGTCAATAAACAGCTGCTATAGATTATTATTATCAGAACTGGAGATTTCAAGTCCAGAGAGTACAAATCCAGAACTAATTTTTGTTTCAACCAACCAGTTGAGGTCTCTGTGACTGGGACTTTTTATATTCAACTGGTAGGAAACAAAATCTTGGTCTGGATTTGTACTCTCTGGACCTTAAATTTCCACCTCTGATTATTAGGCTATACAAGTATTTTACGCTGCCGTCGTATCCAGAAAGGGGGCGGTGGTCGGGTCAGTCATGTTTAACCGAAACTGTGTGTAAATTAATCGCAAGACGTATAGATACTTGAATTTGTCCTTAGCTCCGTTAGGGCGAAAATTACTGCAAAATCTTAATATCCTTGGCGAATGAATGTATTTGTTCTGATGTGAGAGTTCAAATCGTCTCAGAAAGTTTTGGCAACGCTACTATTCGTTGAAAAACTTGAACCTCCCGTTTCTTATTGTGTTGCAACAGCCAGACTTCCTTGTAAAGCCTTGAGCTGGGCGCTGAGCTGGGACATACGGAGCGGGGGCTAGTTTGCAGCCCGGAGCAGCTTTAGTGGACAATGAGCTGGGGAACTGAGCTTTGGGTGAGTTCAACCGAGAACTGGTGTTTTCTTTTCGTTACTATGGTAGAGCCAGTTACCTGCATGTCAGCTACTATTCCTATTCCCATATGTGATAATTATGCACTAGCACGGCAATCATAACCAGGCACATGGACAGGTGTCTACCTGCAGCACCCGAAACTGTGACAGAAAGCCTCAGTTGTTGTCTTTGTTGTGTGAAACACTTTATTAAATCAGACACGCCTTTTGGTTTGCTCAACAGCTGTCTTAAAAATCGTCTTATGTAAATGCTGTATAGTACAATTTAGGAATTATTTCTTGTAAGAAAGAGTGCATTGTGTATTTTCTCATACAACAAACATGACGTTGCAACAAATGATTTTTGGCTTTAAATGATAAATTAATACGCCAAGTAATGTTTTAAATACTGTATTCTGTACTTTTTAATGAGCAGCCTACTTAAAATACCCGAAGTAGGTTTCTTACAGTACCAAGGGTTTTTTAAGCTACTTTCGGTTTTACTTCTCGATATTTTATATGGGAAAACATCAGTTTTTCCAGATTTATACTTTATAGCAAAGGAACGTGCAGATAAATCGATCCCAAAGAAAGCACAATACTGTAACTTATTCATATGCTATGATTGTAGGTCGTATCAGAGACACAAAACAAGGAGGAGTACGTTCAGGGTACAATCTGCTCTTACGTTGCTGTTTCATCTTCGATTTACTTGACGGATCAAGCATTTCTGAAGTCGCTTGTGTTTTGCCAATGATATATGACATATCCTGCATCTGAGCCACCTGTTTGTATTACATTTGAGGTCCTTTTCAAGTACAAAATACCCCTACTTGCGGTCAAAACTAATGGTATGTAGATTTTATGCGCCTAAATCACCAAAGTGGCAAGTCTGTGTAAAAGTTCTGACCCTGGTAAGAAACTTGGCTGTGTTAAGAGTACCTACTAAACGGGGCGGTGTTAGCGTACTGCACTGAGCAGTTTCAGGTTAATGAAAATTTTCCTGTATGCCAGGAACCTAAAAGACATATAGGTCTATGGGCCCCTTTCCATGTGGTCAACAGGGCTATATTAGTCTACTAACTGAAAAATAACATTCAAATATAACATTCTTCCTCTTCAACTCACAATACACTTTCTGCCTTGCGATGCGGCTGTTTCCGATGACGTAACGCTAAACATAGACGTAGTCTAAAAATGCAGTTGATTGGTATTTATCAAATCGCAACACTCAGCGAATAATCAGTATCATTTGCCACGCCTAAAAATGATATATTTCTTTAAAATCAGGGTTTCCTTCATAAAATCATCATCAGTTTGCATTATATTATTTGTAATTGGTAATATTTTCATGATTGCTCAACGCATTCTTAATGTGTTTTAAAAGTTACCGAAAAGTTGCCCGCTTTCGCGGACTTTCTGTCAGTCTGGTGGGCTGGAACTTCCTTTCCTTGTTTCAAAATGATCGTGCAGATAACTAAAGAGGGAGGGCTGGTTTATTTAGAACAGGTGCTTTAACTTTTAAGCTGCAAGATGCATGCATGGAAGCACAAGCCACGATAAGCTATGTGGTATAATACAACACTAAATAAATTTCGAATTCTGGTTCACCTATAAGCCCCGTGTGAATTTTGGATAAAGAAGTATGCTACATGTATACAAACAGCAAGTCTCAACGCCAATGTCCAATACAGTTAAAAGAACATATTACATTAAAAGAAAATATTTTCAAAATATAGGCTCTTGTCTAATTTAAAAATAAAATTTAGTCAAAGGAATTTGATAAATTAGGTGACCTGAGAGCTTATGAGCAAGAGTACAAAACCATGACAGGAAAAACAGTAGAAATTCCTCATATTCAGAATTACTACTTTCTTCTGCTGTGTCGTTTGTCATTTCAGTTTGAGCCTCAAGACGAGGTGATTTTGGATTTAGGAATCAGTCCATAACGGGGACACTTCTGTGACTAACAGCTAGAAAATAAGTTTGGAAGAGAAGGGTCAGCCAAGGTCAGAGGTGATGAACGACACATTCCTTTTAAAATGAATTTTAATAGATCATTTCTTTAGTAATTAAATATACGTAGCAGACTAGGCATTATATGATTTACTGACATTTTAAAAGAAGAAAATAAGAAACTATTTTTGTGGGTCCTGCTATGGTCATTGTTGGTGGAGCTAGAGCCCCCCCCAAGCCCCTCCCTGGTCCGGCTCCGGGGCTTGGCCCAGTCTTGGCTGAATACTGGAGGGTCCTGCAGGTACTTCTGAAGGCTGATGGACATGCCAGAACTGCATACTGCCTCCAGTTTTTTTTGGGAAACTCCATATTGTGGCAGATGATCACATACCAAAGCATGGTATATGCCATTAGGCAGTCATGCCCAAAGCTCCTACTGGCTCTTTATCTGAGTCTTAGGTCTATGCTGCACTAAGTGTGCGGGTGAACTACATGCCTTGATCAGGCCTATGGACCCTCATTGGTGAAATCCATATGCTGCAGAGGTATCCCTGACCATAATCCTGCTCTCCCACATTATTGCTTTTAGTGAAAGTAGAGACATTTCCTGATTTGTGCACATATTCACATGTATAACAAGTGATTGAGTCATAATGGTGAGAGCGATGAACCCATTGTACAAACACTGCTAATCTCGCTGATTGGCTGATACTGCCTCGTCGATCTACAAAGGCCACTCGGCGGCTTACCCAGAAAGGGGCGTGGTAATGTCCGGGACGGTGCACATAGGGTAATGTCATCAGGCAGTCTCTACTGGGAATGGAACTGCTAGGTGTCATTAGCAAGTTAACAGCGTACTATGGAATGCAGGGGTCTGATGGATGCAAGAGCCTGGTTGACCCCCAGTGACCTAGATTGTCTGTCAGTGTTGTGGAATGACAGTGTGGTGCACTGGGTTCTCCAGAGTCAGAGCAGAGCTCTCCTTTCATGCATAACTGAGGCACTGCAACATTGCATGACTATGTCACTGCTCAATATCTCTAAGACGACAGCATTCCAGGCATGCTAACTTGTCAGATTTTTACAGTGTCAGGAAATTCCACTTCAAGATGGTCGAGACCTTTATGAATGTTGGAGCCTTGACATGATAGACTAACACGATGTCTGCATCAAAGTCTAGATTTAGTTACAGCTTTTAAACACAACAGCAGTCAAATTCAAATCAGCACCATTATCCAAATCATGCAGCCTTTTAAAGACGTAAGCATACCGGCGTATAGCTGAAAAGGGAACTGGAGCTGTTTGGCTCCTGGGATCAAATGCAAGGTCTCTCCACCATCTGCCACACAGTTTTTTGCTACCTGCACATTCTGCAGGGAGTGTGGGGTGATAGAGACAACGGCTTTGCACACGCAGGTTACAGACCCACACGCTATGCTCCAGGCAACACGGCAAGGGCGTCTCCTGTTGATGCATTAATTATCAGCAGGGAAGCTGCCTGAGGGCTCTGGCTTATTTTGAAATGTTCAATAAATACTAAATACTAATACTATCTAAATTAAAAAGATCGCCGACCCCAAGAATACCAGGTCTATTAGATCACTTACACTGACCCCGCAAAACCTCTTAGTGTAAAGAAAGGTTCTCTTCCTTAGGATATAAACTAATTTTTGGGTTCAGGTTCCTGAATTGTGACATTCAGCCCGATGATAGTTCACACATGGATCATGTCCATTGTGGCTTAAGAACCCGGTCAGGGACCAGCTTGAGTTTCTTACGGTCAAAATGCCCAACTAATACCTAACATTATTTATGTCGGGTATATTTACATTTGGCTTAGATAAAAGACAAGGAACCAAGGTGTAAACAGTGTAAAACAGGATGGGGGGGACATCTATAGGGTGTGTACCGTGTTAAAGTTTATCATGCCGTTCTGGCGACTGTAATGATGATCTGTAAGTGCTCATCACGGCTGAGTGCACTTCCTGGTAGGACAGCATATTTCCTCCGCTGTCTTCTGACCACGTTCTCAGATGTTCTTAGCGCATCTACAAGTCTCACCGCTTCTGTCCGGTCTGCCCTGAGAGAAGATCTGATAGCGAGAAGCTGAGAGCGGAACTGGAGCGTGGATGAGGGCACCAGTGATCGGCCGACCCTTTCAGAGGACGCTCACTCTACGTCTCGGTCACGGAGGAACCAGCCACGCGTTACCGATCTCAGCTACCTCAGCTGGTGCTACAAGGCACCTTGACGGGACCATGGCTAACGTTAGCACCTGCTCCCGTCATCACTACTGACAGCAGTTTGTGGCAGACAGAGAAAACACGCCTACTGAGAGAGACGTGCCAGAAGAAGTGTCACTCTCCCCCCAGCAGGCATCCTGCTGGTAAACGTAGAGTCGTCACGTTCCTGATGAGTCTGTGTGCTATTCAAACATGTTTTGGCTTTACCTGACTGGTTAGCACATTAGCCTCTCGCCAAAATGGCAGAACGTTAAATATTAACCGTGATTAATGTAGCTCAGACAACAAACACTACACCAAGTCCATATAATGTTAAATTTAGCTTGTTAGTGCTATGGAAATAAGACAGGGAGGTATTTCCACACTGGCCTATTTATTTTGGTGAAGACCACCAGTACCTCACAGATCTAGCTGCGTTGGCTAGCTTCCCTCCACTTCCTTATCCCCACCTGTTCCCACTGGTTTTCGGTGTCCCCTGAGGGGTGTCGCTCACGCCAGCGACTACGATCCCTCCAGGGATAAGACAGGAAGCAGAGCATCTTCTCACAAGGACACACAGAGCTTCTGACTGTTTAAGGTGGATTTAATAAGGGTGACTGTGCTCTGAGCAGCACTGAGGAAATCCACTGAGACTGACCGCACGGACCGAGAGTGAGAACCATCACAACTGACAAACTGAAACTCCTTGTGAATCTGAGGGTCTGAGAGCAGACCAGATATCTAACCAGTTTTAGCAACTGTTATCAGAAAGCGCTATTACTACTTATTTACATAAACTGATAATGTTCAGACTTCTCTTTTAGGAACGCAGAAGCAGAACGCGGAGTTTGACCTGTCTGATTTCGGTATTCCTCAGGACCAGTTTGACAATTTGGAAAAGCACACACAATGGGGCATCGAGTTCCTGGAGAAGTATTCAAAGTTCGTGAAGGAGCGGATAGAGGTAGAACAGACGTACGCCAAGCTCCTCAGGTACCTCGCCATCTGGGTCGAACACAACATCAGAAGAAGCTTCCGGATCCTCCTCCCTGGTTTCAGTAAATAAAAGCTTAATAGATAACCAAATCTAATGAGAAACTAATGTAGGAATTTATAATTAATTGCACATATTTTTCTCTGTTCCTAAGGTCCTGACCAGGTTTCTCACATTTTTACTGCACTGTGTATCCAAACTTTTCTGTCAGACATAAATTCTGTATTTTTCCATAAGCAGACTCAGTGTAATGTAATTTCCAGTGGTCCTTTGTATGCATCACATTACACTTAATCAGGCCTCTCAGTTACTGACGCTGGGCCTTAATGATGTCTCATTCCTTCCAACCATGCTAAGATATGTTCTGGTTCTGCTCTCAGGAACCTGGCGAGGAAGTACTCTCCTAAACGCGGCAAAGAAGAAGAGTCCAGGTACTTCAAGGTCCATCTGGAGTCTAAGAGAAGCTTGTGGTGTGACTGAAAGGGAGATGCACTTGTGTCTTTCAGTTAGGCAATTAATGTGCTGACACCCACGTAAGCTATATGTATGACTCCGGGTAGTTTAATCTCAAAGTAAACACTGAATCTATTGGATGCTTTACTTTGCAGCACTATCAAGCAATGAAACAGCTGAATTAATTTGTTATGGCATAACTGGACACAGGCCGTCCCTTTGCACTTTCCGTCTTTCCAGAGGGTGTCAAAAAGCCTGCAGTCTTGGAAAGAAGAAATAGGATTTTTTTACCATGTTCCATGTTAGTCTCGCCCAGAGGCCATCTTGAAAGGCCACTCATCTTTAGGTCATTATTCAGAAACCATAGCAGCAGGCCCCAGAGCCTTGGTCATCCTGCTAATCCCCCCCCCCCCCCCCCCCCCCCCCCCCCCCCCCCCCC
>JAODLC010000047.1:16198016-16212377 GCA_026781145.1 Hippopotamyrus pictus
CAACCCCCCCCCCCCCCCCCCCCAACTGAACACCCACCCTGGCAGGTTTTCAGCGTGCCTGTCGTTTAACACTGTCCTGAACGAGCTGAACAGCTACGCTATGCAGCGGGAGGTCATGGTCGAGGAGATGAGCGAGAAGGTGCAAGGGGAGCTGCTGAAGTTCTCTCAGGAGCTGAGATCGGAGAGGAAGCGCGTGAGTTTCCCACTCACGCTGCACCATGAATCACACGTAGTGTTACTTTGAAGAGCCAGGGACTTAATTATTACAATATATTTATTTTGATGAAAGTATTATTACCAGGCTCCCTTTAATCTAGTATTATTACGGGTATTTTATCTCCTACACACAGGCAGAACCAAAGAAATTAGGTATTGTGCTAAAGTGGAAGAATGGGTTCTGAACCAGGGGCTGGAAATTTTAAATCTGAACTATATGGTCTATTCTGTTCTTGCATCTTCATCCAAGTGATTTCACGTCACCTCCCCCGTATCACGTGGTTCTGTCCGCATTTGTGACGAGGCTGATTCCCACAAAGTGATCCATTACCCTGTCCATCTTCTCTTAGTCCTATTTTATTCCTCTGCAGCACTTCCAGGATGTACGGAAGGCAACGCAGCACCTCGAGCAGTGCCTGAAACTGATGGACAGCGTAAGCGCACTCTGTGGCCCAACGGTGCCGCCCTGCAGACCTTCCAATTCCCTGCATACCCTTGTACCATTTAGAGCAGTGTTTCCCATCCAGGTCCTCGGCGACCCCCAGACAGTCCTCCTAAACTGTCTGGCAGGGAGCTGGGAAGGAGCAAAGGAATGGCTTGGGAAAAACTGATTTAGAGGGATTTATCACACTGTGTTGATTGCTTATGGGGAGTTTTCTTACACAAAAATATTCTGAGAGCAGAAGGAAAATGATTGGTTCAGAGAGATAACCAGTCAGCTTGTAGAGAAGATGGGTCCAAGCAACTAGAGGAGGTGGGACCAACCAATCAGATATCTTAGTCCCACCTCCTCTACATCAACTCCCACAAGCGTCTTGATTTGTATAGCTCGGGGTTTTCACTCTACCTCAAGTTCCACAATCAAAAATAATAACCACTAATAATTAAGTATAAACTAATGCTGTATAACTGATCAGGACAGGTCACTGGATTTCTGGTGTGGTGTCCCTCTCTAGTACTAAAGCTAGACGGGGTTTCCTTTCTGGTTGCTTTACAGAGCAAGAAGAGGTTTGAGCGGGAGTGGAAGGAAGCAGAGAAGTTACAGATGAACTTGGAGAAACTGGAACATGATAGCAACACCACCAAGCTGGATGTGGATAAGGTCAGGCCATGAGCTAATTGTGGTCAAACTTAACTTATTGTGGTCAAACTCAGTTAATTGTGGTCAAACTAAGATGACTGTGGTCAAACTAAGATGACTGTGGTCAAACTAAGATGACTGTGGTCAAACTCAGCCTATTGTAGTCAACCTCAGCTTAGTGTTGTCAAATTCATCTTAGTGTGGTGAAACGCAGCTTATTGGTTAACTTCAGCTTTGTGTTGTCAAATTCATCTTAGTGTGGTGAAACGCAGCTTATTGTGGTTAACCTCAGCTTAGTGTTGTCAAATTCATCTTAGTGTGGTGAAACGCAGCTTATTGTGGTTAACCTCAGCTTAGTGTTGTCAAATTCATCTTAGTGTGGTCAAACTCAAATAAGTGTAAACAAATTCAGCTAATGTGGACAAATGAAGAAGTAGGAACAAACAATTTACTGTAGTCAATTAATTCAGTTAATATACTTAGTTATTTTTAGCTTTAATTCACTGATGATTGGTTTGCCTGATATGTTACACTGATGAATTTAAATCGATTTTTAAAACTCACTAATTCATGACTGTTGAGTAACCTTGCTATGAGAAAAGTACTGCATAAAGAGAATGATTATTGGGCCTCATTCACCAACCGTTCTTACGAACAAATTTGTTCTTAAACCCCACGTACACACTTTTTTTTACAAAGATTCTGACATTCACCAGTGTTTCCTTATCTGAATTTGTTCTTAGCTAAGAACAGAATTTACGCACACTCAAGATCATTCGTACGCACATTTGAGTAATGATAGTTTGTTCAAAATAATTGGTTATAGCAGTTTTGTTCATTCTACAGTTCATAAAATGATAGTATTTTAATTATTTATAAAAGTAAAATATAAAAAATAATTTTAAAGTGTAAAAATTATTTTCATGGTAGTAACGGCGATCATGCGGATTATAAAAAGGTTAGAATCTTCATAAAAAAGTGCGTACGTGGGGTTTAAGAACAAATTTGTTCGTAAGAACGGTTAGTGAATGAGGCGCATTGTTGTTATGTCTGGTTAGATTATCAAATCACACCCAAGGCTGCCCTGATCACCCGTCTATCTGCCTCTCGTCTGCACCTGGAACAGGAACCAGTCAGCCACTGATGTGAATATTACAGTAACTTTGCCCTTTACTCTTTGAAGGCGAGGACTCAGCTCAACGCACGCCTCCATGTGGTGGAGGAGAGCAAGAATGAGTACGCCTCCCAGCTCCAGAACTTCAACGAAGAGCAGAGGAAGCACTTCACCGTGTCGCTCCCTCAGATCTACCAGGTAAGACGACTCCCTGTGGAGGTAATATAACTTCGACATCAAAAGGGCATGAAGGAGCCATAGTGGCTAATCAAGTGTCCATCTGTGATTGAAGGGCCTGCAGGATCTGGATGAGAAGCGTTCGCTGACTCTTGGGGGGAGCTACAAAGCTCTGGCAGGGGTGGAGCAACAGATCTCCCCCATCATCTCCAAATGTCTAGAAGGCATGGTGAACGCTGGGAATTCAGTGGACGTAAAGAAGGTGAGCATGGACAGCTGACGTCCTTCTGAAGACCACACAGGTGGGAAACTTGAATCACAATGCATGAGAGGTTTAGTAATACATGACACGGTGAAAGAAGCCAGCACTTAGAAATTAAGATGTTTTAGACAGGCCTTGTTCCAACTGGTCCCATTCACCAACTGTAGGATTCGGCCGTGGTGGTGGAAATGTACAAGTCTGGCTTGGAGGCTCCAGGAGACTACCCGTTTGAAGACTTCACTCAGGGCACAACGAGGCCCCAGGGGCGGACGGGCTCTGACTGCAACCCAGCAGTCCCCAAGATGGACGGCGTGACATCAGATGGAAAACAGATAATGAGCAAGACCAAGAACAAACTGTGGCTCTTCGGGAAGAAACCAATGAAGAACTCGGTATGAGGAATACAGAAAAACTCGTGCCAGATAATCCCTGCGATCTCGACACGCAAAACAGACATGCATGGCAGAATCTCTGCACAATCAATCCTTAAATATTAAGTCAAGCGTAGAGTTACATCATTTCCCTTTACTTCACAGACATTAGAAGACTACAACAACCTTCCTCCAGAGCAAAGACATAGGAAGCTCCAGCAGAGGCTCTGTGAGCTAAAGAAGGAGCTTCAAAAAGAGCTGGACCAGAGGTAGCTTGTGACAGAAGCTGATGCTAATCTGAGTTATAAATTTGTTTGGAATCAATCAACCAATCAGGATCAGCTTTGGTACAGACAAAAGTTATGATTAGTCTAGTCAAGGGAGCCACACATAAGTGGCAGGTTTTAAAGTCTCTTTAAAGCAGGGTTAGCAGCTTAGCCCCAGGTAACAATTTTTTGTTTTAGTAGCATTTTCCAAACGCTGAAATTAAAGTATGGAAACGTTCAAAGTGTCCAGCTTTCCTGATGTTCCCAGAACATTCCCTGTTAGCTGGGACGCCGTCCGCCTCATGTCTGTGTCTACCTGACTTCCTGGTATTTGCAGTAGGATTTTTGCTGCTGGGGCTCTACATGGATGTGCTTTCCATACTCGTACTTGTACTCGTAGCTCTATGTCCTGGTGTAGAGCAGCAAGCACAGGCAGAGCACAGATTTTCCAACTGAATAAATGTGTTTCGACAAGCATTACGTGGGTATAGATGAAGTTCCTCATATGGTTCTCCTTGCAAATACAGTATTCTTCCATGTTTGCTCTTTTTCTTCTTAAATGAAAGCTAATCTCGTTTGCAGGGACGGTATGGTCAAGATGAAAGATGTGTATGAGAAGAACCCCAACCTCGGAGACAGTACAGTAATACAGACGAGCATCTCAGAGAATTCAGCCACCATCGAACGGCTGCAGACTGAGATTGCCAGGATAGAGGTACCTTATGTACTATATATGCACGTAAGGTCTAATGCTCAGTCTAGAGCAGTGTTTCCCAAACCGGTCCTCAGGGACCCCCAGACAGTACACGTTTTTTCTCTGGGAGCTGTGAGGGAGCAAAAATGTGAACTGCCTGGCAAGGAGCTGGGAGGGAGCAAAAATGAGGATCAGGTTAGGAACCACTGGCCTAGGGTATGTTGACATGACGGTACTGGGAAGAAGAACATGACTATCATCCTTCTGATTTCTGACATTCTGAAACACCTAGAGGTCTTGTATCTTGTTAAAGCTGGCTGGGTGAGAGACCTAAATAAATATTCTAGTTGGAAACAGTTTGGTGCCTGTTTTTTTGCAGTCATGTTGCGGCAGTTATCACGGGTGACATGGAGGATATGATAAGCTGCAACGACATGATTTTGCGGCACGCCTGTGACACTGATACCATTTTTTTTTAAACCATTTAAACCATTTTTTGTAATGATTTTTTTATGAATTTCAGTGTGAATTTCAGTGTGAAATCACTGTAAGTGGAAGCTGATGACGATACTGGTGAATATTTTTGCGTGTCTTTGTCAGAGCTTGCTGCTGGAGACGAAGTGGGGGCAGAGCAGTCCTGGGGGGACAAACCACAGTTCAGACGACTGCCACGCAGCTGGGAGGTGAGAGGGTCACGGGGGGCATGCCAGGGGGGGTGTGAAGCTGACACTGCGCTTCATCACGGGACAGAACACAAAAATACGGCACAGCGCAAAAGTCTTAGGCAGTCACAGAAAATACTGTTCAGAATGATCTTCCTGTTGGTGTAAAACTATAACATTACATTTAGCTTAGCCGTTTTGACACCTGTCCTAGTCATTCTAGTACTTGTAGCAATCATCCAAAAGACCTATGTACCTTTTTGACTTGACCACACCATGACCTGCAGGATGAAACCCCCTGCTCTGTAGGAGTTTGCAGCTGGGGCGTCATTAGGAGTATTTTAGGGGGGCTTTAGCCCCCCCAAATAAATGTGTATTTATTGGCTTAAGTCATGAATGGTATGCCATCAGCCCCCCAGTAAAGATTCAGCCTCCCTATCCATTCATCTCTAGCTGCGCCCCTGGTTTGCACATATTTCCATCAGTTTGACCGTTGTGATCATCACACTTCCCTCTCTGCACCCAGTCCTGAAGACACCATGTATGAGGACCTGACAGGTGGCTCCCAGGAATTTGATGATGACGAGTTTGAAAACGACGATGAAGTCCCCACTCCTTCGTTGTCCTATGGCTGCGTCAAAGCTCTCTATCCCTATGATGGTAATGTGAGGCGTAGCCGTCCGATATTCAGCCTCTCGAAATACATTATTCGCAAAATGAACATATTTCTAAGAATTGTATCATAAAAAATAAACGGCAATGAGGGTGGTGATGACAAATCTGCAAATGACCCAGAGTTTACAGAGGGTTTACATATCATAATTAGCAGCTGTTGAGTAGCCCAATGGATTGTGGGTAGGAACCATATCTGAAACCTGTAATAATGGTCACGGTGCCTAGCAGTATATATGAACACCCTGCTCGCCAGTATACCTGTGATCACAACCCTACATCCCTGTCCCTCTGCTTTCCCTATAGGGAAGGATGAGGGTTCACTGGTCATACGTGCAAATGAGGTGCTGAACATCATTGAGAAGGACAACGGTGACGGCTGGACACGCGTGCGCAACCAGAGAGGCAAGGCGGGCTATGTGCCTACTTCGTACCTGGAGAGCACAGGTGGGACTGATTCAAGTCTGAGCTATAAGTGTGTTTGAAATCAATCAACCAATCATTAATCATCTTAGGAATCAATCAACCAATCAGCATTTGGCTTTCACACAGTTATGATGAGTCTAGTCATGGAAAGCACATGTAATTGTTCGGCTTACCGTCCATTAAGTGTTATTAAGCAGGTATTAAAATGCTAACCGTGACCATAAAATTGGGATGGTCAAAGTTTTTGCATGCATCACTTAAACTGGAAATAAACCATATCGAACATGAGTATTACTAGTTATTTTATCTTTAGCAGAGTAGGCGACCGAATTAATAAATTTATTGTTTGACTGTTTGTATAACTGTGCAGTGCGAGCTCTGGTAAACCACCCCCGTTTTAAGAGCCAATGACGCGAAGAAATCCTGACTAACCGGGTCGTTCACTCTCTTGGCTCGTCATTATCTTCGGGTGCCAGCAGGCTGATTCAGTGCTTAGTAATGCTTTATTTCTGAGGCACACTCCCTCTGGAGCGGCTCATAAACCTGTTTGAGTTTTAATACTGTCTTTTTTTTTGTAAAAAAGGCTTCATTTTACTGGAACCAGGGAAGCGAAAGCATATCAGTGATAAGCTGTGTCTAAAAACATTATCGACATTAATATTCCTGTCTCTCTCCTTGGATGACAGGTTCCTGAGTGAACTGGACACCCCCTCACTTCCAGAGCAGTGTTGATGGACAATACATGCCATTTCGAGAAGGTTTAGGTGTAGGGTAAGACTCTTCTGCATTGACATTATCTGTCATTGGCATCCTTCCATCCCATCTGAAAACTGGCATTCCAGAATATTATTAATTCAACAAACAGCCACATCTCAGCTCCATATGCCAGGCTGTCAAAGGTCTCAGTAACACAGGGCATTATAACCTTCCACATCTTGCCCTTCTCAGTCAATAATTACTGCTATGAGCTTTGTGGAGCCACACAGGAGAGCAGGATTGTTCAGAAGCAGGAAGTGTCCCCAGGAGATGGAGATGACTATGGAACGGCACATCAAGGTCACCTGGGCAACTTTGTAAGCCGTACCTTAGCAAATGACACAATATCAACATCCTTCTATAAATCTTGAGTCAAAGCACACAGATAATTTGTCTAATACTGAATCAATGGACTGAGCTGCTGCTGTACTTGGCATGAGCTGGGAATGCCAGGTGCCTCATTACTTCACCGCCTTTACATAATTGGTACTTAGACCAGCTTCCAAGTTGCTCCTACTTTGGTGATTATTTAGGGCTGAAGGTGCAATTCTGATTAATGGCCACTAGGGGGTATCATGCAGCCATATCAATTGAACCTTTCAAAGTGGTGGACTGCTCTTCAGTGTGGTCTCATTCATCAGAGACGGTAAACATCTTGTGAAATTTTCATAACATGCATCTTTGGGTTTTGAGGACTGTAATGATGTCATTTGGTCTTATATAATAATTTGGGCTGTAGATATGGAACTGCTGTGTGGTGTATCTGTAATGCAGCAGCGTTGGCACTGAAAAGGGCGACTTGTGCCAAGCTGTCGATGTGTTTAAAGCCTAAAATGTAAATCATATACAGCTGGTGTCAAAACACTTTAAAAATCAGTCTCCAGAGTGTTTTATATGTGAAATATTTTATGATGAAAAGAGATGTTGCCTTGAACAGCACTATCCTTATAGATTTAACCAAACTAAATAAAGCTTATATTTCTGTAATAAATTAAACTAGAATCAAAAAACTATGATGACAGTTTCTCATTAAAAGCTGATCACTGTGGGTGTTTTCCTTATTGACACTGCCTATTTCTGTTTGACTCTATTTAATGTACTATTCACAACTCATAAATAAAATAATTACTGGGGAAAAACTGCCAGTTGTCATAATACGATCTTGTTCCTTCTGTCCCACTGCACATAAATGTTCTCGGTGCAAAAGCAGTGCTCAGTTGCTTACAGTTGGTCCTTACAGAAACCTGGCTGTGTGTTACTGAGCATTTAAGCAGGTGTGCTGGCTACTCCTGTACATTTCTTTGCACTCAGTGTAGCCATGTTTATACTGACATTACATTACATTATAACTTGTAATCCATATGTTAAATTTCACCATAACTCTCACCAGCAGAAGTAGTCTGAAGCTAGATATGGTAAATTATACTGTACATCTGTCTTTTTATAATAGTTATTAATCTAATAAACCTATCATTACAAGCTTAGCTTATTTTGCTTGCTTGATGAATCTGGGTCTCACTAACATTTATTACATGCAGACAGAAAAAGAAACTGGCAGTATTTTCTTGGAGATTGCAGTGAAATTACATCAACGTGCAAATAAAACTGAAATAGGAAGATGTAAGAGAAGGGGGGGTACTACTGGAGCTGATTCATGGAAACAACTTTTAATTGCCCAAATAAATGATCAGTAGACAAGATGATTCAAGGTTAGGACCTCAGAGGCCTTTCCCTTCAGCAGATTCTCAGAATGGCATTCAGAACATGCTGACAGCTCAGCCAGCCTCCCCTTATCAGCACAAACAGACACACTGAAAAGCTATTGCCATCCGACAACAGCCCTTTAAAGGAAGACCCTCGGAAACCCTTCTGAATAACGGGGAGGGCTCTGCCTTTAAGTAATCTCCCTGTAATTTCCGGGGGAAAGAGTGTAAAGTTAAAAATCAGCAGAACCAGGCTGCCCCCTCCACCGCCCCTGCCCCCCTTCTGCTGTAGGTGACCGGACCTCTACCCTTAAACCAAATCACTGCATGGATGATCTTTTGGAGCACTGAATGCCTCCAGAGCATCATTTGGCTCCGTCATGCTGCTTGCTGGAACATGTTCTGCACAGAATATTACTTCATATAATTCCATGGTGGTGCATCACATCGAATTGGCTCAGAAAAATTATCTGTGCAAAGTCATAGCTGAATGCAATAAGGAATGTAATATAGACATCCGTCTAGTATCTTATCCTGTACGCGCTCAAAATAAAGGTGCACCGAAACCATGCGGAATGGTCTGTCGGTTGACTAAACTAACACCATAAATTCAGATACTGTCCCCAAATTAAACACTTTCTCTGAAGGAATAACATGTCGTATTGGATACAGGGGTGCTTAATGTACAGGGTCACCGGGGCATAAGGCCCAGCGACCTCTGCAAAATGGGACCTCAGCTAGACTTTTTTATGGGTGACATGGACAGCCCTCCTGGGTGGCAGGAGGCATTGAAGGGGAGGTTTTGTCCAGGGCACCATCCCCCCCTCTCACCAAATTTAATCATCAGGCGAAAACTACATTATTGCAAATTGTGGAGGGGCTTCTGACCATGTTAAAAAAATCTTTTCTGCACTCCTCATAACCTAAAGATGCTTGGCTACATATTACTAATTCTTCAGCAACATGCTAATGGAAAATCTCTGCCCTATCTAGGCGTCAGCTTTACTCAAATTCTCATTCATCCCAAAGATGAAAAGTTCAGCATGCTAAGTTAAGTCCAGGGGTTTTATAACCAACTTTTAATTAGGTAGAATTTAAATGTGGGGAGCAGAATTCAACGATTAATGAACACAGAGCAGCTGAAAATATAAATAAATACATTATAAATGCAAGGAAACCAGTGTTCTAATGAAGTTTTAGTGAGATGTAACATTAAAAAAGGCTTTTGCAACCAACCAAACTTAAAAGCAATGGTGAAGTTTAAAATACAGAAAAAATTAAGCTCGTCTCTGCTTTTGTATTTTGCCATTAGATTTGTGATCATTTAAAAAATAAAAATCAAATTAAATAAAAGCCTAATTAAGAATGTATTTCACAGCAACGATCTACACGGCATGCTAATTCTCTAGCTCCCAACATAGCAAAATAAACACACTTGTTAAAACTGCAAACATACTTCACAACGTCATACAGGGCAGGTATATGGAAAAAAAAAATCATTAACCTAAATGAGGCTGATGATTACTTACCTATCCTGGGAATCTGGTGATCAGGGCCTTATCTACCTCATCAGGGGCCCTAGGCGCGCTCGAAGCCCCCTCAGTAGATCAGGGGTCACGGTGGGGGTTCCCATTTGTAGATTTCCCCGATGGGGCCCTAGGCAGCTGTCTAGTTTGCCTATGCCTAGATCTGACCCCCATCTTTTAAATAAATTGTGGGACCAAATGTTAGGCCAATGTATCTGATAATATTAAGCCTTGATTTCTTTCTTTAGGGATGAAAGCCACTTGTTGCAGTGTTACTTATCTTAGATCAGTCTCCTCCGGATTAACCACGTGTTTCCCTCGTTACAACTACGATGAGTAATACTGCAATAGTTTGTATCTATATCCTTCATCAATATGCTTATCAGTCTATAGACACGAGTGACCTGGTGCCAGGTGCCGATGACGTATATTTACTACACATGACAAGTCTCCAGCAACGCCCAGTGCCAATGGGCGTGACGTCAGCTTGGAGAAGTCGCTCCTTCCATTGTTTGTATGTAGTACAATTTTCCTGCAAATACCATAGTGAGACCTCCTACAGTTACAATTATTACTTCATAGGTAGAACATGATTTAGAAATCATTAGACATTAGTTTTGAAAAATAAGCATTTTGATATAAAAGCTTATATCCACATACACACCTGCACACAAACGCACACACCTGCACACACGCGCACACACTGAGGGGTTGAAGAACACCTGGTCTGAGACCACAATAATTTATTCGTATGATGTAGGGTCTCCTTCTGCAGCCAATACAGCATCAGGTCATCTTGGGAAAGACAGATGCAAGTCCCGAAGAGCGGTCAGAGGGATTTTGAGGCATCCCTCTTGCAGAACAGTGGCCAGGTCGCTACGTGATGCTGGTGGAGGAAAACGTTTCCTGATTTGCTCCTCCAAAGCACCCCAAAGACGCTCAATAATATTCAGATCTGGTGATTGTGCAGGCCATGGGGAGACGTTCAGCTTCACTTTCATGTTCATCAAACCACTCTGTTACCAGTCTTGCTGTGTGTATTAATGCGTTATCGTTCTGATACATGGTTCCACCTTTAGGGTACAATGTTTGAAGCATTGGGTGAACATGGTCCTCCAGAATGGTCCAGTAGTCCTTGGCAGTGACATGCCCATCTGGAACAAATAGTGGGCCTAATGAATGCCGTGATATTGCAGCCCAAACCATGACTGATCCACCCCCTGCTGCACTCTGGGTATGCAGCAATCCTAGTGGTAAACCTCTTTGGGGCTTCTTTACAACTGTAACTCCCCTGGATGTGGGAAAGCCAGAGAAGGAGGACTCGCCAGAGAACAATACATGTTTCACATAGTCCACAGTCCAAGACACCATTGAAACCAACATTTGTCATTGGCATGAGTGACCAAAGGTTTGGCTATAGCAGCCTGATCATGAATATTGAACCTGTGGAGCTCCTGATCAACAGTTCTGGTGGAAACAGTAAAGTCGAGGTGTGCATTTAATTCCACAGAGAGGTGGGCAGCTGTGGTTTTATGTTTTTTGGATACAATCCTGGTTAGTACCCGGACAGGGTTCAGACAGCTTCCTCTAGCATCCACAGTTACGCCTGTTGGATGTGGTGGTATGCCGAGATTACCCTGGATACTGTCACTCTTGACAAACCAGAAAGACTTGCCGTCCTGGTCACAGGTGCGCCAGTGAGATGCACACCAACAATTTGTCCTTTTTTGAACTCTGACATGTCTCCCATTATGTTGTGGATTGCAATATTTTATGTACAGCTGTGCTATCACTCTGCTAATTCAATATTCACCGCTCAAAAAAATTAAAGAAACATTTTTAAATCAGAGTATAGTATCAAGTCAATTAAACTTCTGGGATATTGATCTGGTCAGTTAAGTATCAGAGGGGGTTGTTAATCAGTTTCAGCTGCTTTGGTGTTAATAAAATGAACAACAGCTGCACTAGAGGGACAACAATGAGACGACCCCCAAAACAGGAATGGTTTAACACAGGAGTGGCCAATCTTATCCGCAAAGGGCTGGTGTGTATGCAGGTTTTTGGGATAACCTGTAGGTCAGCTGTTCAAACCCAGGTATGAGGACTCTTCAGCCAATTAGTCCTCTAATGAATAATCTAATTTGGGAGTTGCAGCGAAATCTGCATACACACTGGCCCTTTGCGGATAAGATTGGCCACCCCTGGTTTAACAGATGGGGGCCACTGACATTTTCCCCCTCATCTTTTCTGATTGTTTTTTCACTAGTTTTGCATTTGGCTACAATCAGTGTCACTACTGGTAGCATGAGGTGATACCTGGACCCTACAGAGGTTGCACAGGTAGTTTGACTCCTCCAGGATGGCACATCAATACGTGCCATTGCCAGAAGGTTTGCTGTGTCTCCCAGCACAGTCTCAAGGCCATGGAGGAGATTCTAGGAGACAGGCAAGTTACTCTAGGAGCTGAAATATTGATCCTTAACCCATCAGCAGGACCAGTATCTGCTGCTTTGTTCAAGGAGGAACAGGATGAGCTCTGCCAGAGCCCTACAAAATGACCTCCAGCAGGTCACTGGCGTGAATGTCTCTGGCCAAACAATCAGAAACAGACTTCATGAGGGTGGCCTGAGGGCCCGACGCCCTCTAGTGGGCCCTGTGCTCACTGTCTGACACCATGGAGCTCGACTGGCATTTGCCATAGAATACCAGAATTGGCAGGTCTGCCACTGGCACCCTGTGCTTTTCACAGATGAGAGCAGGTTCACCCTCAGCACATGTGACAGACATGGGAAATTATAACTGGTATACTGGAAGACTGGGTATCACAACTGTCAATACAAAAATATACAATGATCAGCAAACACTCCAACTGGTGGAGGCTTACATCACTGGAGCAGGATCCACGCCTATTTCTGTAGCCAAAAGCTGCACATTTGAGTCAAATTATTGCATTTGCAGTCACCTGATAGCAGGTCTACTAAATATACATTATTGACAAATATACTGATGTAAATATACTGGATTCCGGCTGGCGATCCCAGAAGAATCATCGGCTCAGTTGTGATCACGTGACGCTCGGCAGACAGAGCGTGTACGTAATACTCGTATTGCAAGACCTCGCTCGTTTATCAAGTTAAAATTCATTTTAAAATTTTGCTCGGCTTGCAAAACACTTGGAAACCAAGTTACTCGCAATCGGAGGATTGACTATATTAGAGCTCATGGAAAAAAATCATATCTGCCAGATACAGTCATAAGCAGGAATAAATATATGCAATTCCGCAAAATAATTACACTTCAAACGAATCTAGTAAGGCACTAAAGGGAATGAGGCCTAAATCAATTAGACAGCCTGCTGTAGACAGTTACTAGATAAATAAATCGCTTCACGAAGACTGTAATTTTAAAAAATTACAATGTTTATAGCCCTAACTAATGTACTTTCTTCTGAATAGCTGTTCAGTAGTGCAATTGGTTGGAGGTTTTTTTAACAGCACGTTGTTAATTAAATACAATAGAATGTGATTTTAAAAGCAAAATAAATATGCATTCATCAATTCTAGGCTGTTGGGTTTGCTTCTCAATAACAACAAATGACAAGAAAATGAGAAACTGACGGACTAATGAACGGGGATAATCTCCTCCATATATTCGAGGGTCCACAGAAAGAAAAAAGCTGGCTAAAGAATCAGTTAATTAATGATAATTATTACTACGGGCCAACTCCAGTGTCCCAAGTGGGTCCAGATGGTCTTGCCCCCCCAGAAGAAACTCACCCCCAACCATTCAGCGTTCACAACGAGCGATACAGTACGATAAAATGACAGCTGATTCTCCCTTAAATGTTAATCCACTGACACTGCCCTCTACTGGAGCCTATATCCATGTACTAGAACCATAATATACTCTCTCTGGCCACATTATTGGGTATACCTGTTCAACTGCTTGTTGAAGCAAATATCTAATCAGCCAATCATATGTCAGCTGCATGATGTATAAAATTATGATGATATAGGTCAGGAGCTTCTGTTAATGTTCACATCAAACACCATAATGGGGAAGAAAGGTGATTTAAGTGACTTTGACATGGTTGTTGGTGTCAGACAGGTTGGTATGAATATTTCAGAAACTGCTGACCTACTGGGATTTTCACACACAGCCATCTTAGGGTTTAGGGTTTACAGCCAATGGGCTGAAAACCTCCAGTGAGCAGTGGTTCTCTGGGTGAAAATGCCTTGATGATGGCAGAGGTCAGAGAAAAATGACCAGACTGGTTCATGCTGACAGAAAGGACACAGTAACTCAAATAACCACTTTTACAACCAAAGTACAGAGAAGAGCATCTCTGAACGGGTGCTACTCCTGTTAGTTAAAAACAGGAAAGTGAGGCTACAGTGGGCACAGGCTCACCAAAATCAGACAGCAGAAGACTGGA
>JAODLC010000047.1:16219962-16263112 GCA_026781145.1 Hippopotamyrus pictus
ATTCGTATAAATACGTATACGTATATTTATCTGCCACTCCTTAAAGGCCGGGCCGTGAAAATAGTTTCTGATATTAAGCCGGTCCGTGACGAAAAAAAGGTTGGGGACCACTGATCTACGGGACGGCTTCAGGGCAGGAAGCAGGCCACGTTCCCGCCAAACTCCAGGGGAGGACCGACCCAGGGCGGTTGGTTCGCATCCTCACCTCCTGGATGGTCCTGTCTCCAGGGAAGTTAAGGCTGTAGTCCCTCCCAGTCTCCTGGTGATTCACGACTAGCACAAAGTTCTGACTTAATGCCTCTTCTGAAGCTCTGGAGGGGAAGCGTATCAGAACAAAACAGCCGGATGTGATGCAGGCTGACGTTCTAACTTACAGAGGACTGAGGCTTGTTTTCCAAGCTTTCCGATACGGATCCCATGGATTACACACTCACCGGGCCTCGCTGGTGGAGGCGGACTGGGCGATGTCGGGGGTCAGGACATACAGGCTGTTATTTTTAGGTAAGTGAAGACTAGACAGAACAGTCTGCCCATGGAGAGGGAGAAAGAGAGAGAGAGTAATGATAGTGAAACAGACAAGAAATGATATACAGGCAATTCCATCTCACAAATCCACATGCAAGTCAGATTTTACACAAATTCACCTTCCTGTACCATTTAATGCACCTTATATTAAAGCCATAAACCAAAAATTCAGTACCAATATGAACTGTACAGCACATATTAAAGTGCAAATTTACTTACAGACATATGACACCTTTATGTGTTAGATCTTCCATAAACTATGTATTTTTTTTTGCTCAGGTCCAGATTTACTTTAGTGGGTTTTATGTAAGAGGAGATCACAGGAGGTCAGTAAATCGGCTTTCCTGAGCTTCTCCAACACAGAAACCTACAGAATCAGACACGTCTGCCGTCTTCCAGCCCTTCAACTGCAACTTTGATGCGGGGATCTGCAGCTCCGTCTCCAAAACCTGCTTGATTTCACCTGGGGACGGGTGTGCGCAAGCGACGGGGAGATATGTAATTCACGCTTTCACCAGCAGGTGGCAGCACAGTTCAGATCAAAGCCGCAGACGCACAAAAAAATGATTTCCACTGCCACGTTTATCATGTATAAGTAAAAGAATGTTACAAATCATGAATTTTCGTTCATTGAAAAATTTCCAGGTCAGCCTAAAGTGAGGCAGCCACAGTATATTTCTACTTGCTTATTAAAATCAACCAGTGTACACACAACAGTTAACCTTCCTATGGTGATGTCAAACCGAAAAGAGGCCTTAAAGATCACCTCACCTACTGTGCTCGCCTCATCCAGCACCACCTCAACTGAGCGCTGCCGGTACTCCACACGGAAGCTGAGCATGCGTGGCTGGCGGGGGTGTTCCAGTGAATGCCTGGCGGCTCGGACAGGGCAGGAGGGCGACGGCGGCGACGTGGAGGTGGATACAGAGGGCGGCATGGGCGCTAATGGTCGGAATAGAGACCCCGACTCGCTGGCTTCGCTTGGTAAATTACTATGAGGGGGAGAACATGAGAACTCAGTGAATACTCAATTAACAGATGCAAAAATAATGCCTTACATTTACTGTTCAAAGCCCTCCTGTGACAGTCCTGACACTCATCTCTGCCACACTGATACCCGTATCATTCAGACGCGCATCGGTCACACAAACAGCCGTATTGTTCGGAGACGTCTCGGTCACAGCGGCGGCCATATTGTTTAGAGAGGTCTTGGTCACACTGATACCCGTATCATTCAAACGCGCGTCGGTCACACAAACAGCCGTATTGTTCAGAGATGTCTCGGTCACAGCGACGGCCATATTGTTTAGAGAGGTCTTGGTCACACTGATACCTGTATCATTCAGATGCGCATCGGTCACACAAACAGCCGTATTGTTCGGAGACGTCTCGGTCACAGCGACGGCCATATTGTTTAGAGAGGTCTTGGTCACACTGATACCCGTATCATTCAGATGCGCATCGGTCACACAAACAGCCGTATTGTTCAGAGACGTCTCGGTCACAGCGACGGCCATATTGTTTAGAGAGGTCTTGGTCACACTGATACCCGTATCATTCAGTGACATCTTGGTCACACTGACAGACGTATCGTTCAAAGATTTCAGGTCACACTGATACCCGTATCATTCAGAGACGTGTCAGTCACAGTGACAGCCATATTGTTCAGAGATGACTCAGTCACAGCAACGGGCATATTGTTTAGAGAGGTCTTGGTCACACCGACAGCTGGGTCGCTCAGAGATATCTCGGTTACACTGACACCCGTTTCGCTCAGGGATGTCTTGGTCACACCAATACGCTTTCTGTTCTGACAGCTGATTTTGGCCCCACGCAGCTCACCTCTGCAAAACACCATTTTCCTGTGGAATCACAACATTGATTGCTGCCTGTGGGGAGAGACGTATTTACCGGCAATCAGACACCAAACTTGCAACTCAGTAATGTAAAATTATGTAGAATATTTTTATAAAAAATATTACATCCATCCAAAACTCACCACCAAATCCCAGTTATTCAGTTCAAGGAGAGCAATTGCTTCTGCAATGTTGTCTATACCGGTGCAAGCCTGTGAAGAAGATGGGACAAGCCACATGGAATTTAGTCCCGGGAATAAAAAAACACCGGGAATAAATAAAATAGAATAAAGTACCCAGTGGTTGCATCACTTATATATGTATCAGTCATCCAGCAAGCAAGTCCATCTCTTCACTGACAGTCACTCAGCCACACTGTAAATGGTATTGAGATTTTAGCTTTCATTCAACACATAAAAGAAGCAGTGCATTGTCCCTTGGCGATTTACTTCATGTCACCGTTTATATGACAGCACAAAGAGATAGCAATTAAAATCTGGCATAAAACACGCTACTGCCGCCTGTTGGAAAGACCTGGGTATTACATCAGACCTGGTACCCGTGCAAGTAAACACACGTTGCTCTTCCACAATATATCCAGTTACCGTCCTGACAACGGCGAATCACGTGCATCTGCGTTTAACCAATCTTTACTAGTGCTCGATTGCGTAATTCTTCAAGACAGAAGTCCCTGTTTATAATTTACAGTACGGTTTTAAGGAAATAACATAAATTACCGTAATGTATACATTATCACCACTGTACTTGCAAATGATCTCGGAAATCAAAGTTTTATTTATTACATGTAGCCTAAATTTATCCTAGGTACAATGTGTAGTGAAATGCCTGGCTCCAAGACTGTTAATAGGAGCATAAGTACAAAAGAGGAAAAAAAAAAATTAAAAACAAAGACAATCGTAAGTAACATACATAATGTGCAAATGGTAGTAAAGTGACAGGTGGTAAAGCAAAGTGTCAAATCTAAAACAGTCATTATTGGCGATGTTCCTGATTTCTTTTCTCTCAACAACCTTGTATTAGAAATTATGCAATGAGTCATGTCAGTTATATGAGGTTTTCTACGCTGTCATGCTGTATACTATGTAAATATACACGTGGGTGCGTTGCTACATTCATGTTAAGTGCCAATACAATTCTTATCATCATTATTAATGACATTAACCACATTAATTAGGATGAGTGGATTTCATTCGTTTTACATCCCTGAAACAAATCCTATCCTAATTTACTTTTTTTGATAAATCCAGCACTTTTTCCTCGCAACTTTTTGCCCCCACGCGGTTAACGGCTCACTATCCAGCGGTTCCGTCCACTTTATTGCCGATCTGTTTTGGTGTCTCAGTCCAGAAAGCGACCAGCACCCCGACCTCCGCCCACACTGCATTGAAAAATTTAGGATTATATACACAAAGAAAATGATCCGAAGAGATAAACCGATTGGACACACCTGAAAGTCAGCCAGGATGATCTCTCTGTCCGTGTTACCGTTATCGGAGGCCATCGCAATGGCTGGGGAACAGCTATGAAGCAAAGAGGGGCTCGGCTTCACATCAAATTATAACTATAGATCGACGAAAATCTACAAAATAAATAAATAAATAATAACCGGGGAAAGCTTGACTGAAAAATGCTGTTAGAGTCAGTGCATAAAGCGAGGGTACTCGCGCACTTTGATGGCCAGCCACCCGGCTTGGGTTCGTGCGGGTCACAGTCCCCGATGAACCGACACTTTTTTTATTTGTGTTCCCAGCAGGTTCATGGCCGCTTTACGGCACGTCGTTACGACAGAGCTTTACGGCGACTACTTACGGCAGTGGGGGTACCGGCTTACAAGGAAAAGCACTGCTATTAAATTAACGCTCTAAAAACTAATGTTAAGATGCAGTGTTTTGTGATATGGTTGTACTTTAGTACGACAGAATGGTATATATTTTAACATCCTTTTTGCTATTGAGGTTTATGTAAACTTTTTGATGCTGATCTGTCCTTAATGCAGCTCTGAAAAAAATGTTGATGACTTGTATTTTGGATTGTTTTGTTTGCAAACAAGTGGCTAAAAGCATTGACACCTGAACGGGGTAGTTAAAACTGACGCAACACATTTTAAGCCTAACTGGCTCTGTGGATTTAGTAGACACGCACATTTTATGCTCAGTAATAAAACTAAATGACAGGAAACATCAGGGTTGCCAACTTTAGTAAGCTGGCTGCAGTGGGATTTTCAGTTGGAGACGAGACTGCAGCCAGCTTACTAACTCAACTTAACGCGTGAGAACTGGCAACCCTCAAGCATCAAAGAAAAATGAAGAAAAAAAAATGGATTGCACCAGTTTTGGTATTGCATTGTATTCGTATTTTGTATTTTAATTTAGCATATCTTTGAAATGTACTCCCAACTGCAAGAGTGAAAACACTGGTCAACAACATTTTACTTTTTGCTTCACAAATCAAAATAGAATTGTTTGTACTGAGTTCAAATATCTAAACAGAATTTACCTATCATGTAAAGATTTTGAGTGATGCACAATTAAACCTTATGCTACACATACAATTACAGTATATGTGAATGTTGCCAGTGATTCATGTAAAAGGTAGAAGTGTATGATTTTCTGCTGTACTTGGCCTCAGGAGCAACCCTCCTAAGGGTCTAGCAGAAGTCAGGCAGCATACTGGGATTCCACTTGCATTGATATTATGTCTCCATATCAGAGAGAGAGCAGGACCTTGTCTCTACATGTTGAATTATGCTACGGCCTGTACACTCAGGCAAATACACACTATCTATCTGGCCCTTCTTGAAAGTCCTAAAAATGTTCAGAAATGAAATTCAAAATTTTCCTAAATTATTCTGATTATTATGCTCATACATTCTTCATAAGGAATTATATACTATCCGCTTATCCTATTCAGGGTTATAGGGGTCTGGAGCCTATGGGCACAAGGCAGGGAACAACCCAGGATGGGGCAGCAACAGGAGCACCTGGAGGGAAACCCCATGATGACACAGGCAAACTCAGGTGTGAGGCGACAGCACTAACCACTGCACAACCGGGCCGCCCCTTATGTACTATCAATATACAGCCTAAAAAGATATGGGTGAGAGCAAAATTCTGAGTGAATTTCTTAAATCAGAACTTAAGAGTTCATAACAGGCAACCCTTAGTTGTTTTATACTCGAGTTTTTGTTGACCAGTGTTATGCGAAATACCCGTGTTTATTTATCCTTTATTTTACCAGGAATGTCCCATTGAGATACATTATCTCTTCTTCCAGGAAGTCCTGGCCAAGGTGGCAGCAATAATTTTACAATAATTATAACATAATTGGCCATTTCTCAAAAAACTTATGTGAAAATTTTGAAGCCATTCCTATGATCAGTATCACAAAATCTATCTGGCACAAAATATTAAAGGAAACTTGCAAAATAAGCATTGGTTTTTAATAGACTGGCTTGTTTTAAAGTGATTTTTGAAATGAATTATGATTTATGGCACGGCTCTCCAACCTTATTGATATATTACTTCTACAAAGAAAATAATCTGGGGAGTTACGTGTTTGAAAAAGATTTTATTGGGGAGGGTGTGGAGGGATGGATGTCCGTATTTAATGAAAAACTGCGCAACACAGACATAAAAACTTGGCTGGACAGTCACTTCTCTTTGAGCCGCACGTGTGGATGGCGATTACACATTTCCAAATAATGTAGCGGACCGCATATCTTGGGCGGGGCTGACATCACCCTGCTGTTGTTCCAGTACTCCATAAAAATTCCCTAAGCTTGATAAACAAGGCCAGCAGAAATCTCCTTCGACCGAAAATGTGTCCAAAAGGCACAGAAAATCTGGACATGCAGAAAGACTTTCATTCATCGACAATGAAGAAAGTGCTCTCTTCTTTACGGTGGTACCATAACCAGTTGCAATACAAACCAATGCTAATAAGAAGTTCATATCTATATACAAGCAGGGAAAACATGAAAGGGACAAACTGAGAAAATGCACTTTTATCAAGATTAAATGTCAAATATTTTTTTCACTTTTTCATATGGTACGGCATCTATATAAATACACAACGATGAAAGAAGGACATTTCCTAACAGGAAAGGGCTGTACAGTATAAGAGATTGTCAAATTTAGATAAAACTATGCAAGAGATAGTCTTCTATAGTTGTATTCAGTCCCATTAATATATATTCATTGTTAAATTATAAAAAGGATGGATCATATTATTCTCAGAAAAATAATTTTCTTTTTAAAACGTATGTTTTGTGCATATGGTGCATGACAGTTCTGGATTTCAACAATAATTGAAATTGTACTTGAAATGTGAAATTGAAAAATATGATTTAAAAAGAAAAAGTTGTAAAATGTTCACAAGTGAAGGGAGGCATGTAGCTCAGGTGGAGAGGGATTGGTGCCCACTCCCAGAAGGCTGCTGGTTTGAATCCTGTAGCTGGCAGGAGTAATATCACATCACCGTTGGGTCCCGGATCAAGACCCTTAACCCCAACTGCTTCAGGGATTGGCTGACCCTGCTCTCTGATCCTCAGTTGTACATCACTTTGGCAAAAGCATTTGCTAAATGCATTTGACGTAAATTCAGACATGATTGCTATTGCGGTGTGACAGGTAGTCAAAGAATTTTCCAGTGAAAAGGACCCTGTCCGCCCCCCCCACTCCCCCCCACCAGCCTAAATCCAACAACAATTTTAGGTAGCACAGTGATAAGCACCATTAAGACCCTCATACTACAATGTGACAAGTATTCTTTTTACAAACAAATATTCTTAATACAAATGTGGCTTTAGTGTCCAGACAGAAGTGCAAATTTCTCTATATAATATAGATGAATGTGCAAATACTCATCGTCTGAGACACAGATGCATATTTAGTCTGTAAACAACTTGAGCCCTTATTCACAACAGACCCTCTGGGGAAGTCAGCTGTGCTGGGAAGCTAATCAAACATCACAGCCAGACCAAGCGAGATGCTAAGAAGCGCTGAGACTCCCCTTTATTCGGTGATTATCAGAAGCTCTGCTAATTGTGGCTGCTTCTGTCAGTCACGATCACTGGCTCCTCCCCTTCCCAGCAGGACGTCCCGGCCAGCAGGCCCGTGGGAGAGTGACATCACAAAGCCCCGCTTCTGTCGGGGTCTTGGAGGATTCTGAAAGCTACATTTGAAGCCGCCTACCTTACGACATGGGGGATTGGGTATTCCTCGGGGGGGGGGGGGCATGGTTACACAAGAGGGAAGGAGGGTGTCAGTTGTTCTCATAGGAGGTGAGCAGCGCCGCATCCACAGGTTCCATGCAGGATGGACAGGTGAAGGAGCGTGTCAGCCAGTCGTCGATGCAGTCCACGTGGTAGATGTGCATGCAGGGCAGCGAGCGGATTGGGTCTCCATAAGTAAAGTCCATCATGCAGATCACACACCTGCACAGCCAGATGGGGGGGGGGGGCGTCATCGATTAGCAAACCCAGCATATGACAGGAACTCAAACTCAAAACAAATTAAGAGAGGATGGGGATGGCAAAATCCCCAACTTCCCGGCGATTACAGGCTGCGCTCACTCTCTGATCTTGTGGGAGCCGTCCCCGGAGACGTCGTACACGCCCCGGGGCAGGTACTGGAGGAGGCCGATCCGCTTGGCGATCCACACCTGCTCGTCCTCCGTCAGCTGGCTGGCCGGCAGCGTCTGGCCTGGCATGGGGTGGTACATGGGCATCTAGGGGAGGAGCACTGGCGCCTTTACACCTGACGGCGTCAGCTTAGGCGGGGAATTTCATTCATTATTTATTATTATTTCACGATATTCTCAGCCAATCACAGCGAGTCACGCCCCTTGAGTTTCCCAGCCATAGGAAGTCAAAGTGAAATGTCCTCATTTTCAATCCCAGCGTGGATTATGTACCAGCTCAGCTCCTAATTAATTGGGTTTTATTAAGATGCGATCTGAGTATATAATGTTCGGATCTCTAACTGAAAGGTAAACTAAAAAAAGCAGTGGACATTGGGTGAATCTCAGTATGCATACTTCACCATACTTGTGTTCTCATGTACCTGTTTTACATCATCTTCCATTGCCAAAGACCAGTTCCAATACTAAGAACACAAGTACAGAGAACGGTAAAAATCCCCATTGCTCCGCCCCAAATTTCAAGGATACATTGGTTGCATCCTCGCCGAATGAGATCAATCGCATGATTCATTGTGCCCCAAATTCTTGGAAACAAGTTAGCAAGACCGGTCTTGTCAAGACCACAAGTATGGTCTTTGCATTCTTGGTATTGAGATTCACCCATTCTGTACTCCAAGGAAGATGGCACCCCATCCTGGGGACGCTCTGTCCAGCCATTTTGTATGGACTGTCACACCTGCAACACACAGGAGGCATCATGGCTGCCAGCACTATGTGAAAACTGGCTGATCCATATTCATCTGTACCGGCAAGCCATGGATACCCACGCAGAGAGGCTTACACCACTACACACAGGAAGGCATCCTGTCAGGCCAAGCCAAGCCTCAGTGCCGTGCACACACACACACGCGCACGCACGCACGCACACACACAACACACACACACACAGGCTCGCTCACCCGTAGGGCCTTGGACATAAGCTTTCCCAGCACGGATCGGGAGGCAGCAGGACGCCGTCTGGGAATCGGGAGGAGTTCGGAAAATGATGACTCTCCCCAGGTTGAAGCAGGTACACAGTGGCCCGGCTGACCAGCTAAGATGCTGAAGCTGGAAACGACTGAACCATGTCGAAACTCGCAGGAAATAGAACGGGATCACAGCCACCCAAGAGCTGCGGAACAGGGGCTTAAAAAAAGTGTAAAAGATTCCAGGGCTGTGAGTTATACCTGGATCACCACGCGTACCAACATCCCGTCATCCGTCTGCCCACGCCAGCTGAACGCTAAATGCCGGAAAGACCCCCCTGTTAGAAGAGGGCCATCTGTGATCTCCAAAGCAGCAGATCGGGGGCTGGTCCCTAGTCTGTTCCTAGCAGTGAGACGGCGCTGGTCTCTTCCCCGGGATTTGGGATGAGTCACCGGCTAACTCTTCTCGACGAGCCGTCCTGGATAATTCATTTGTGACTCCAAAATCAAAATACATAATCCATTTGAAATAAAAATTATAAGCTTGTTACGACCCATCATAAAATACCACCTATAATAAACACACACACACACACAAAAAAAAAACATTTCAAGAGACACGTCTGTCTTTCTGCCGTCACATAGCATCTCTGGTTTTTATATCTAGCCCTTCATCATATAGACATCCAGATCAATGGTGTGGCTGGAGTTTGCATGTTTTCCCCAAGAGTCTCCAGGCTCCATGAATGTGTATGATTTTATTGATTATAAATATTTATTAAATGAAATGAATCATCCATCAGTTCTAACAATCTTCATAAACATCAGAATCTAGCGTCATTCTGAGTTACACCAAGCAACCGACTCGTAACACTGGTAGCAGTATTGTCGCATTAATACAATGATGATGCTAATTTGTGGGTTAAATCCAAAGTTGCTATAGTGAAAAATCTTCAAGGCAGGATACATTTATGATTGACACAATTGGAGAACACAATGCTTTTGTTCAGGAGAACATCAACCCAGAGAGTTAAGATAAAAAGCCATTATAAAAGGAATCTTGACAGTGGTATTCATCCCGTTTAATGCGGTCAGCTTTTCCTGTTGCAAAGTCCACCAATCACTTGCAGAGAGACCACAATGGACATTATGAAACCCAGGCACACAACTGTTCGAGCGATTTACGGAAAATCGTAATAAAAAGATTAATTTTCCTGTTTTCCAGCGAGAAAAATAAAGTTATAAGATTCGTGTATGACTCACCAGACAAATGACGGCACTATGCAATCAATGCAATTAAACACGGGAATTACTCACGGACATCTATACCGAAACTTTAATAAAAGTTATCACTGAACTTTGATTTTCTTTATTATTTTGTTATTTTACTCTTCCTGACGCACTTACTGATGTAATGAAGTATTTAATTTAGCAAAAAAAAAAAATAATAAAAAATGTAAGAATTTAAAATGCAGATTATCTGACACGTTATTACCTTAAAACAGACATAAAAGATGCATATTGCATGGATAAAACTGACCGTAGCGGCCTCATTTAGTGGTTTCATTTGAACAGAAAAAAGAGAAATTGTAAAATGAGTCGTTTAGATTTTTTTTTTTTTAAATATTCTTACACATAAGCAAAATCCTCCTGGTAACCTGGTATTCACATAGCCTACGTTTATGCTAAAGTTGTTTAAATGATTATCATCAGCATTAATAACGATAATAAAAACGATATTTATTTGGTTATCTGTATGTGCTACAAAAGTATGTCTGAACAAGGGATAAAAATCTGGAAATGATTCGTATACTCAGCTGATTCTGTAAAATCATCTAATAAAACGGATCCTTCTGCCGATTTACAGCAAACTTCATACTAAAAGGCTTCAAAATACTAAAGTAATGGCGGAAGAACCCAGAAATACTGATCTCTTTAAAAACCGGACGGCTGCCTCATTTTTATCTTAATATTACAAACTAATCCAAGACAGAAACTCTGTATGTATAGGTAATGATTTATCATGATCAGTGTGCGTGTTAATATAAAAAATGACAGCAAGCGGAAGACACAACTTTGGGATTTTCCACAAAAAAAAATCTTTCTACTGTCACTCAGTTTTCTGTTTTAGCTAGCATGTTTTCCTATAATACACTCCAAACGAATAAATAATTAGATTAAATAGGTATTATATATGTAGGCTATGAATTAATGTAAGTGGTTTTCTGGAGCTTTCAAGTAAGACAAAGAAAATGAAAAGAGATAGCAACGAGATTTTTCAGGGACGCGAAAAGCAGATCGATAACCGCAAACTTTTAGTGCCAAAAAGCACAGATGGCTCTGTCCAATGCATGGAGATGACAGTGTCTGACTGTCACCTAGATCACGCAGCCCGGTCCTACGTCGTTACCTGGTACGGTGGCTCCCGGTCCCGTTCCGTGCCGTCTGCATGTCCGTCTCTGTCCGCCTGGGATTCGGCCAGCAGGGTGATATCATCCGAAGTTGGGCATTTTAGGCAGTTCCCCATTTCCCGACTCCCGTTTAGCTGGCCTCTTGGCTTTCTGGTTTTTATGACTACCCCCCTCTCATCCACCCGCAATCCGGATGCCTTCCCCCAAATGTAGCTCTCCTTCCACGGAAAGTGACTAAGCCTGGTTGCAAAACAGACTGCCGGTTCATTCAACGCGATAACAGCGTCCCAGCTCTGGGAAAGTGGCCCGCAGGCTGGCCGGCCATGTCTGCTCTGCTTAAGCGCACGATGAACTGGCTTAACGTGACATGTTACAGGTGTGTGCCTGTATGTACGTGCCTGAAAGGACACGGCTCCGATGTAGCTGCTCCGATTGCTGGCACACTCCACCTCCGATCAGTCTGGGGACTAGGGCGCTACGTCAGGAGAGGACGCGTCCGGTACCGGGGAACATCGCGGGAGAGGGGGCTCCAGCACCGGAGGGTGGGAGCAAGAAGGAATCAAGGCGGCCTGGAGTCTCCCCAAATTTAATCTCTGTTTACGTTGCAATGGTGCTTTCAACCATATTTTGAAAAAGTAAGAGAGAAAGGGGTACGAGGGGTGAAGTGTTGCCTGTATATCCAAAACGCCTGTCCTTAATGAAATGACCGCGCATCGGCCGGAAGCACGTTTTATTTTTGCGAACATAAACATCGCTGAGCTAAACAGTTTGACTGCATGGTGCGATTTAGGCTGTCATGTCTTCAGAATGTTAGGAAAAACTAGAGCAATGACATATTAACAATAATCCGAGAAGTGGGATAAAGTCTACCCTGGAATTAATAAGTGTATTATAGACTTATAAGCATAAACTTGCATCATTTAAAACGTTTAATGGGGGTTCTGGGTTAAATGCCTTTGGATTGTTACGTACAGTATATTCGGGGAGACCAAGGTGCAAAACGGGTTATAGTACCGTCTTTATTTAAATATTAAGAATTAAACAATTGTATGTGTGTTCAGAACAATTATAACAGCAGTAATTTTTTAGACAAAATCTCTGCGTTACCCATATTGCGTTCAGCCACATTTCACCCATATGGGTTTGCCCAGGTCCTGCCCATATGGGGCCCATATCGTTCAGCCCCATATGGGTTTGCCCAGATTCTGCCCATATGGGCCCCACATGGGTAAAATGTGAGCTGGGCCAGCCCAGATGGCCCATGTCTTTCCCATATGGGAATGCTACCTGGGCAGCTTTATGCACAGCAGGGAGAGACCACGCATGTATATAACATGTACTTTAATTACATTTTAATCAGTTCTTTCTACAGTGTAATACAAAACCCAAAATAAATTAAAACTATTTCTTAACCCCTTAAAACACATGACAGACATGAGTCAGATTACCTCATATTCTCTTATGTTCGTAATTAAACCAAATAACTTAAAAACCTACATAAACCGCACAGAATTTACAGTGACTGCCCCCAGCACACACAGCCCACTCAATCACCAATTACACACAAGTCATCCAATAACTGCGCATATTCATAAATCTTCAAATAACTGTGCATTTTCGAGTTAGGGCGTTTAACGCTGATCTACAGGCTAAACGGCCATCTACAGGCTAAATCTTAGTAATGTTGTACCTCTGTTGTAATTTGAAATGCATTTTTAAATTTTTAAAATAGATCGCAAAAAATGCGTTTAAGTTTTCAAGTAACTGTGCTAGCTAATTTAACATCTCTCTTGGGTTAGTGTAATTTAATACTTCTTGCTATTTAAAAGAGGTATGCAAGAAATATGTATTTCAGTTGACCTTGGAGAAAATTACACAGTTACTATGTGATACGACTGGTTTATAACTTTAAGGAAGGATAGTGTCACACAGCCAAACACAGGACCCACCTGCCCATGAGACTGAGCGCCTGTGAAGCTGTCGGGGGGGGGACACGTCAAACTGTCTATTTTCTCCTAATTATCCATCATGTTCAGTTTACTGGTTTCCCAGCGGCAAGTAAAGTGCTGGTGACCCTTCTTGTCTGCCGTCACCAAACACTAATGACTGGATGTGTGTATTAATGGTATTTCCAGAACTTTCCTCAGTGTCATTCATGGAGTATCTATGTGACAAGGTGAGGTTGTGTTTCTAAGCATCACTCTCGTAATTTCATTTGAGTTTATATAAAAAACAAAACAATGAAATCACAGTTATAAATCTAAAATTAGACATAAAAGGATGCGAGTCTTGCGGGACTCCTAACAGCCATTCAGGGTGTGATTCTGGCCGTGGGTGCCCAGGCTCCTGACTTCCCGTGAGCAGCCCCGCCCCTCAGGACAGACCCAAAAGCTACGGACCAGGCAGGGTTCAGGGAAGCCCGTTTGCCTGCGAGGCCCGAGCCTTCTGCAGCGCGGCCTGGATTCGGAAGAGTGTCCGAGATTCCATGGAGTAATTCTTATAGTTCTGTCTGAAAGCGAGAACACATGACAGCAGGCGAGTTAGGTATCTGATGGCTCCCACAGCACAGACAGCCAACTGACACCTTTACTGACATGCATCCGAAGTGTGACTGAACCACATCCTTCATTAGATTACAGACTTCAAAGGCTTACAGAAAATTACAAGGAACTAAAATGCACTAAATGTTAATCAGCCAACGTATTTAAGCATATATTTACAGGTATTCCCCGCTGTACGAACGTTCGCTTTATGCCACTTCATTTTTATGGAAGACCTACATTAGCACCTGTTTTTGCTAAGCGAAAGAAATCCGAAGAGGATTTTTGCTTTTATGAGAAAAAGAGAAAAGCAAAAATAACATTTAGCATTTAATGTGCAAGCAAATTGTAGATATATGATCATGCGGCACATAATGACGTTTCGGTCAGCGACGGGCCGCATATATGACAGTGGTCCGATAAGATTATAACAGGGCTGAAAAATCCCTATTGCTAGTGACGTGAAGTCATAGTGCAACGCACTACTCACATATTTGTGGTGATGGTGTTATAAACAAACCTACTGCACTGCCAGTGGTATAGAAGTATAGCACGTGCAATTTCATAATGGCAACTAACAACTATGTTACTGGTTTACGCATTTACGATACTGTCCTTTTTATCACTACTATAGGTGTGTAGTAGGTTGTACCCTCTAGGTTTTTTAAGTACACTCTATGATGTTCTCACAACGGCAAAATCATCTAACGACGCGTTTCTCAGAGTGCATCCCTGTCGTTAAGCAGGGCATGACTGTCTGGATTCTGGTAAGTGAAGCTACACAGTATATTCATTATTTCTCCATTATACACCCCGTGTATTTACCATATCCTTCCTGCTTTTTAGTCTTATTTTAGCTTTTGCGTCCCATTTGGTATAATTTGGTTGGTTATATTTTCAGACTGGGAACGCTCAGAATTTTTGCCATATAAATTAACGGTAACTGCATCTTCGCTTCATGTTATTTTAGCCTCCGAAAGGTTTCATAGGAAGGCTCTACTCTCTGATAGCGGGGGAAATGCCTCCCCCCAGGCTAACGGCGGCCCCCGGCAGGGTCTTACTTTGCAGCCTCCAGAAGCTTCACAGCCTCCTCCCGGCGCCCCTGCTCCATGTACAGGAGGGCGTGTTCCAGGAGCACAGTTGGAACCAAGTAATGGTCGAATTTGATTTGGTTTTCACTGTCAAAAAATTTTTAAAAATCAGGTTAGGATTTCATGGTGGCACGATGAGGATGCAAACCCACAACCCCCTGGCCCTTCTAGTCCTGTGAACTCACTTGCAGAGCACCAAGTTAAAGTGATGCTCAGCTTCTTCTAGCAGGCCCAGGTGTCGCAGACACAGGCCCTTAAGCAGGCTCACCACGCACTGGTCGTCTATGGAGTACTCTGTCCCTGCGGGAGAGAGGGATGGGGTCAAAGGTCGACAGCCGGTCATAAGGCTGACAGCACACCGGACACAGGTGAGAAGATGTCTCAGTGTGGTTAGGGACAGGAAGATGCAGCCATACCCCAAAGGAGGTGTACGCAATCACTGGGTGAACACGCAAACACTTAAACAGCTGACACTGTTTCCTTTGCTCTCCCCTTAAATTACACATAGTAGCACGTGACACAAGGCCTTGACTTCAGCCTGGAGGCAGTACCACCATGCCTTCTACTTAAAGCTTACTTGGGTTCTCTTCCAGTCTTCTCTGGGCCTCGCTCAGGGTGTCCAGCATCCCTTCCGTCAGATCCCTGCTTTTCCCGATCACCGTGTAGCCATTCCAGATGTACATCATCTCCTGGAGTCGCCCAGGACACCAGCAGCGCGCACAGGAGAGCAACACGTGAGCTCCTTGATTGTTCTCCCTGGGTTTTGGTGACCCCATATTTTGAAGGCACGGAGCCTACCAGTGGGGGCGCGGGAAGCGGGGGGGGCCTCTCGGCCTGGTACCGCTGGGTTTTCCGGCTGGCGAACTTCTCCGTGGGCAGAGATTTCCCGGCAATCTTCTGCTTCAGTCGGGGCACCTGCCTGGAATGAGGAAGCCACGGGCTAAGAAACGGCAAGGGGCCGGGAAACAAGATGATTCCGGTGAAGCGTCAAACCTGAAGAGGTCCTCCTCGTTCTCCCCAAACGGTGCCCTCTCCTCCTGGCTGAGCATGCTGAGGTAGGAGGCCTTCATGTAGGCGTACGTGGCCTGAGTGAAAAGCAAAACGGCACCATATGGTCAGTGCGAAACATGGGGCACTTTGCTCCTGCCGTCAATAGAACGCCATGCAGGAATGGCTTCTCACCTTGGACCACTTGTTCTCCTTGCTCAGTAGGTCGGCGTAGAAGTAGGCCATCTTCCAGTGCCGCTTGTAGGTGAAGCACCACATCAGCTCCCAGTAACACATGTGGTGGAAATGCTTCCACTGCTGCTGGGCCTCGCAGCACTCCTGGAAGCGGCTGACGGCCTGAAACGACGAGCCGCGTTAAGTGGCAGCAGCGCATGCTAACGTGCTAATATATGCTAACAATGGTAACACACGATGATAATGCTAACGCAAGTTAATTCAGCATTGTAGCTAAAAATATATGTATCTTTAAATTTCCAGCATAGAAACTGTAAATATATAAATATAACAGTAAATAGTATTGGGGGCAGCGTGTGGCTCAGTGGGCTAAGCCTGTGTGCCTATAATCAAAGGTCGCCAGTTCAAACCTAGCCTCAGCACATCTGCGGCTCCTTGAGCAAGATCCTTAACCCCCAGCTCTCTGGATGCCCCTATGGGTGGCTGCCCTTCACGGACAAATTATTCTACAAAGAGCAAGTTGGGGGAGGGCATAAAAACAATTTCCCCATGGGTATCGATTATTATTATAAATATCAATTGCAATTCCCTCCTGATGAATGTAATCTGCTCAAACTAACAAAATAATTTTATTTATACTATTTCGGCTTAAGTTACCTTTCATACCGAATAAAGGATTATTCTTCAAACATGTGCAGGTATTTTGCATAATACTCACAGCATCCAGGTTTCCCTTAATGACCTCAATTCGACCAGCGAAAAACAGGAAAATGGCCCCCTGGGGAGAGACGACAGCACAGATGGTGAACCTGCGGCCTTTGACTCGAAGCTACCTGGCATGATGGGGGGGGGTCCTCACCTTAGGATAGCGATTCAGGTAATGCTGCAGGAGTCTCTCTGCGTCGTCCATGTCACCCTCTCCCGTTCCTGAGGGGACAAGTGGAGTTAAAACCCGGCTCCCATTAAGGGCCTCCTCGCTCCTGCACACACAGCCATAGCTTTCATTCTGCAGCCCTGGCTGTAGGACTAAGTCCTACTCTAGAAAATCTGTGCACTTGGTACAGTTTCAGTTCATGTTAATGTTTGCCGGGAGTACTGCTGCCATGTCAAGTGCATGAGACGTCGTTGCCATGGTGTAGATGGCACATGAGGTCTCCATGGTCTCACCCAAGATGAAGCTCATGAAGGTGTGGTAGCAGAGCAGAAGCATGTTGCATAGAAAGGCCGGGAAAGTGTCTGTTGAGGCCCCCTCTTCTAGCTGCTTCAAGCCCAGCTCCTGCAACAAGACCAAACCCATGCGGTCTAAACAGACAGGACTTCCAGCGTATCCCAGAATCCTTTGCAGCGGATGAGACTGAGATGCACCAACCTTGTTGCCGGAAAACCCCACAAACTCCAGCAGCCGAAGGATCCTGCTGGGCAGCAGGGAGAGCATCTGAGAGAGGAGAGGAGAGGAGAGGAGAGGGGTGGTGAGTGGAAGGGACAGGAGGAGAGGAGAAGTGAGGGGAAAAAAGGTAGAGATGGGAGGGGAGGAGAAGGGAAGAAAGGAAAAGAGAGGGGAGGAGTGTGGCAGGGAGGGGTGGAGAGGAAGACAGTGGAGAAGAAAAGAGGAGCGGGAGAGGAGAAGAGAGGTGAGGTGCAGGGAGAAAAGAAGAGGGGAGGAGATAGGAGGAGAAGGGTGACAAGGAAAGGAAAGGGCAGGAGAAGAGCAGGGCATGGAGGGGAGAAGAGGGGTTGAGAGGAGAGGGGAGGGCAGGAGAGGAGAGGGGTGGGGAGAGGAAAAATAGGAGGTGAAACATTGGAAGCTCTGGGGCCATAAGGGGGTCACTACTAGTAATCTCTGACAGGCGACTTGAGCTTCTAGCCCTGATACAACAGATTCAAGAAAAGACTGCAAATGAATACACACAAGTAAGATTTAATCACACATTTATAAAGGATTAATATCAACACACCTACCACCTTCATAAATGTAATTACATGTAATATATCCTTTACTGGATACCTAAATGCAAGTGTTGTTTAAAAAATATATATAATTTTTGGCTACACTGTCAGAAAAAACAGCACCAATATGTACCTTTGAGGGTACAATCACTTGGCTACTGGAGTTGTACCCTCAAGGGTCTGCCAATTGTACCCTTGGCTGCAGGTAAATGTACCTTTTAGTATAATTTAAGGTGCAGAAATGGTCGCTGAGGAACATTTTTGTACTACAGGGGTTATGTTATTGTTATTTGTATCTTAGGGAACAAACCTGTACCAGGGCTGTACCCTTTTTTCTGATGGTATAGCCCTCCCCTTTAAGACAGTATGGTCCCAGTTCTAACCATAAGGACCCCCCCTCTCATCTAAACCGACTCTGGTTCCAGTCAACACCTTAACTGCAGCTGAGTTTGGTGTCACGTTGGGAATGTGCTCTGGTAATTAAAAAGGGCTACCTCACTCTGCCAGTGCGACAGTAAAGACAAAGGGATCGTTACCAGGTTGAAGGAGCCCATGCCAAGCTTGACCCCGGCTTCAAAGTGAGTGTGGCTGTTGCCCTGCGTGTATCCAGGGGACTGCAGCACTGCGTCAAGCTCCCTGCAAAACGACACGAGAGCCCAGCCTGAGCGCCAAATTCACACTGCTCCCCATACTGGCGTGCCTTTTGGCTTTTGCAATAATCAGAAAACTAATACTCATTTAAAAAATATCACAATAGAATACTCAGCAGTGTTATTTCTTGAATTAATAAAGAATTATGTTAAATCTGACGAAAAACTGTGGCTGCCTTTTCTTTACATATGAAAAACAAACAAATAAGTAGAAAAATGAACAAATAAATGACACCAAACTAATTCTATAGCGAAGAGAACCTGTTTCCAAAGGACAGAGTATCAGTGTCAAAATTACTCAGACATCTGGATTAATGCTACAGTGGCACCTAGTGGAAAGACTGTTGCACTGCACTATAAGCAAAGACATAAAATAGTTATTTAATGATTTCCTTTAAAGAAAGAACCCACTCCTTGATGATTTTTAGAGATGAAACTTCAGTAAAAGCCAATACAGTGATATCAAGGGGGAGCCAATGTAAATTTGCGCAAAGTGTAAAACTTACAGAAACTGCTGCACTTACAGATCCCTAAAACAAGGCATATATTTTAAGAGGCGGGACTCACTTGTAAGTCTGGTAGCTGTTTCTCACCTTGATCCCTCCTTTAATGAAACTAATCATGTTTTCATCCTGTAAAAATGAACCAATCAAGGTACAGTACTACGTGTTTGGTAAAAATAAATAAATACTTTAATATAAAATGACAAAATCACATCTTATAAAAATTTAAAATGTTTTTTGATGTCTTATACAATTTGTATAGATTTTACGCATTTTTATCACCAGATATAAGCATGGGCGGCTACCTGAAGAAAGGTTAGTGCAGCCCTCTGCAGGAGACACTCTGCATAGCACAACTCAGCGTGCAGTTCATCTGAGGTGAGAAGGTGTGCATTGTTACCAGACACTCGTATGAGCCAGTAAAAGCCCTTTATTTTTGTGTCATAAATATCACCCTCCCAGTAGCTACATGACAGAGACTTAGCACCTACCTTCTGTGAAGGTTTTTCCCCCCAAACTATTGAAGGACGACTTTCTGCGGTACCTACATAAGAACAGGGAAATCACTGTTTAGCAAACTACACACCATTAATACTATGCTTTTCTGAAAAGTCGGATCAATGGAAATGAATCTATTGTGGCTGGTCATGCCTAAATACAAGTCCTTAAATAGCCAAAGTCATGGAATTTACTCCTCCTGCCACCGGAGGGCGATCTCGCTAAACTCCTTTATGGGAGTAGGAGCTCATATGTACATATTCCTGGACACCCATTGGCAGACTTGACAGAAATAAGCCTATCTAACTCTGGGTGGAGTGGGAAAACAAAATTTCTGTGAGAGAAGTTCTGCAATGAACCAGCGGATGAATGACATCATGTGCACAGTTATCGCCTGTCTGTACCTCTGAAATCTGAAAGAATAGAAGTCATATGAAACACAGTGTGAAAAATCTTGCATGTGACTCAGCCGTACTATCAGTAACGTCAATGAGCTGGATAGCCAGCAAGGCAAGACTATCCCGGTTATCTGAGGGTATAATACGGGAACGAGGGCATCCCCAAGGTACCAGTGACGAGGCAGTGGCAGGCTGGGAAACCCCATTATTTGCAATGTTAAATTTCCGTCACATCCAGGTCGTTCCCATACGTCACTCGGGATTCGCTGTCTGAGTTTGCAGGACTTTCACTGCGACTTTTGTTCCCAAGAGATGCTCAGTTACACAAACTCCATCGATTCAATAAGTAGGACCAATTGAGTCATATCAAACAAACATGTCGGGTGAAAGCTTGGAACATCAGAATTGGGAGATTCGTCTAACTAATCACTTAGCAAGAATGACAAAAAAATAAATAAACCCAGATCCAGACTCGGCCTCTGGGACCAGACTCTGAAGAATCTGAATAGAAACCAGCACAGGCGTACCAGAAACCCATATGAAGGAGTTAAACGGGACACCAGGCTAAAAGAGGAATGGAAAGTCCACCTCTGGCACACTGCCTGGGCATCCTTCATGGTGTTGCCAGCTTCCAGTATGTCTTCCGGGCTGAAGGTCATCATGGCCTGCATCTCCAGGATGGTGGCATGGGTGAGGGCGTGATACATGCTGTCCTTGATCCTAAACAACACAAAAGTCGCACTCAGGATCAGGCTGGGCAGTTGATCAAATTTTTATTTGTTATTATTTTGGCTTCCAACGATTATCAAAACAAAATACTTCGAGATAAAGCGATAATGGTGTCGGATTTCATCTCGCAATGATTCTCCCGTTTCGTTTTGTGTTATAACCCCCAGTGCAGCCCTCTTTCAGCCCCTTTTTACTTCTGTTAAATTATATTTAGAGTTCAAGGAAATCCACCGTTAAAAAGACAAGTTTCTTTAAAGTTCAATAAATGCATGATGTTTCCAAAGTCAATGAGTAATCATGTTAAATAATCATGTTCTCAATATTGACCAAAATAACCATGATTATGATTTTTACCATAATCAAGTTGCCCTAACTCAGTACAGGGACACCAACATCACGTCAGTCTTGTTTAAACATGGGGAAAGGCACCAGTAAGAAATCGTTTACACATTCAAAGAAGAAACTTCAAGAAGAGTAAACCATCACCATAACTGTGAAGCAACACAGTCCTGCCCTTCATAGGCAACCAATCTTGTTCCTACGCGGCGTGACCGAATGTAACCTTCTGTTTGTCCTCAGCCAGCTCCACCAGAGAAAGGGCAGCTCGTTCTGTCCCAGCATCAGCATGATTAACATTCCAGCTGTATTGAAGACATGCCAGTCATTTCTACGGCTAACAACATCTAAAGGTTTCGCACGAGCTTTGTGGCAGCCGCGGTAACACCTTTTACAGTCCCACAGCGAAAGTACAACAAAAATAAAGGCTTGGTGTCTCAAATCATCTGAATCATTAATTCTGTAAATGTAGAAGCAGTACCTTACGGCACCACGCCTATAACACAAATTATGTTCCTTTGAAATTAGCGAGTAGCTTTACACCTAGTAGCCCTGTTGAATGTCAACACTGAGCAGTATAACAAAAATTCCAGCCATTTCCTTCCACGTGCATCTGGAGTTCACGGACTCCCGTCTCCTTTCACATATCTCAGGCAGGCTCAAGAGCTCCAGACACGATGCTCTAGTTATTTATGGCAGGTGAGGAGACGCAAGCTAGACACGCTCTCGTGAACCTCATTCACACGTAGAGACAGAGCCCCACCCTGCCCGGCCGCCAACACACACCCGCACGTCAGCTCGGCACTGACTGGAATGAGGCGGCCTCTACCACTATCTGCAAAAACAAACAAACACGACACACAAACTGTGTTAGCTGCTGAGGTTGTAGCTCGTCTGTCTGCAATCCTGGGCCGTCAGCCCCATATGGAAATTTGCTAGGTCGTGTCAGATGGCAGGTCAAGCTTTAACGAGTCCTTTCTTGCAGCTGGTTATGCACGAATACATTCTCTTACAGTCTGCTGCAGTCATTAAAACACAGATGAATTAACGAGAGATTGCCTTGTTGTCTTTTCCATCTCTGTCAGACGACACGAACTTCAATAGCGTGTGGGGGGTCGGACGACACGATCTTCAATAGCGTGTGGGGGTCTTAGCAGCCGGTTCTGCACCCTTAAAACAACAGCATACTATACGTCATGCAGTGCACCCCACCCGCCACCTGAGGGCAATCTCTCTGAACTCTCTTAGGGGAGGAGCTCAAGTGTTCATCTTCCTGAACTGGACACCCATTAGCAGACTTGACAGAAGTAAGGCCCCTGTCTAACCCCCGGGAGGAGCGGGGGAACAAAAATTCTGCGAGGGAAGTTATGTGATGGGAAAATAGCAGGTATGTAAGGTGTTTCGGTCTTGTGGGAAGCGACCGGCTGTCCTCTTCCGACCTGCAGGGTCAGTCACCTGACACACCTTCTGCCGTGACTCCTAAACCAAAATGAGAGCAGGTGACCCTGCGGCCAGCTCGTCATTGTGGAGTCTCAGCTATATCCTCCTGAGACCCAGGGAAAAAAAGTATCCTTCAATTTTAGGTTATTTGTCTTTGGAGGAAATAAGACATCTTACAATTTAGATTTTTTCAAATTTATTTTTATTTTTAATTTCACAGCATGTCCTCTTTAGTATACAACTGGAATAAATATGTTTCCTTACATCAGTGAAAAGATAGATGCAAAAATAAAATGTCCACTACAATGGACATAAAGGAATGGGTGGGGTCTCAGGAGGATATGGAGTAGAAAATGAGGCAATGGTCACATGATCAAACAAAAGATGGAGCTTCTCACTGCGCTTCTCCTGGGGCGATACAAACCTCCACATTGGCACATCGTGGAGACAGCAGCAGCTCACGGCTAAGCCACAGCGCTTAAGGGTGCCAGTGTCATGCTGGGGTGACCATCTTACCAATGGCTGTACAGCAGAGGTGTTTCTAGCTATTGAAAAGATCAGACACTAAGGCTGCTTTTCCACCACACCAAGTACAGTACTTTTGGTACAGTACTTCTGGTACAGTACTTTTGGTACTTTCCCTTTTCCATTGACTTCCAGCTGAGTACCAGTACCCAAACTTCCAGTACCAAAAGTGCAAAACCAACCCGTTACTTCTTTGTACTTTGGTACTTTGGGGTGAGACTTGAAATACTTTCTTTGTCGATTGGTAATGCAAATAGTCTGCCACTGAAACTCAATACAAATGCCGCCTCGAAAACAGTTGCAACATCAAAAAACAACGATAAAGTAAAAAAATGAATGAAAAATGACCTGGTCGGAAGAACAAATAGTAGAAAAGGATGGCATGAAACGAAAGTGAAAAAGTATTTTGTTTAATATACTGTCTTATCTATGTGCTTTTGTTGGGAGTATAGTGATGTGATTTTGTTGTATTAATATTGGGGTATTTATAAAGAGTTCAGAAATTTCTCACAAACCCGTCTAGGAGTGATTAAAACAGCAAGGGTGAAAATTATGCAGCACTAATGCAAAAGCAGCAGAAATAAATTTTAAAACTGATTTTTAAACATATATCAGATGATCGATAAAAGGAATAATTAAAATCACAAAGCTAAGTTTTTTTTTCTATTACAGAGTAAAAATGCTGTAGCAAAACTTAAACTCCCTGTGCTGTAACATACATACAGAGTTGAAGGTAAGAAAAAGTCCGATCTTAATCTAGCTGACTAGCGATATGAGAATTGCATGTGCATAACATGTGATGTTGGTATTAATATGGCACATCGCCAAGCCGTATAATATACTACAGCCATTTTTTGAATGCCCCGCCTCGCCTTTGTGATGTCATTTAGCATCTCTATCAGTTTTTATGCCAGTGGAAAACCAACACCTTGAAGTACCATAGTAATTGGTACTTTTTCAAGTTACCACGGAGTGCCAGGGAGGACAAGCCAACGTCACACAACGCCACACAATGCCCCGGAAGTGTGAGGTCACAGCCCCCCCCAGTGCACAATCATAGCAGCCCTCAGGAACTAGGAATCACTAAAACAAACATCACCATGCAACTGAAAAACATTACACCCAACGGAGCTTAAAGATCAACAATTACCCACGGCCAATAAACCCAACATTAAATATATCACATTCTTTTGTAGTAAATTAATCAAACTTACTACCTATCCCGCCAAATGCCTACATTCTGCCCAGTTAAATAATAAATGAATGAATTAATAACATCTCTGATGGTCATGCGAAAAGCTGTGTACCGCAAAGGCTCCAAAATGGGCGATAATACAATGAAAGGACACAAAGACACAGTCCGTGTTTGTCCCTGAGATGTTAGCTCAAGCTGTTAGCCACTTAGCAGCATTGTACAGTGATCCAAACTGCGTCGAGGCCTTTAGAATAACATAATACAGAGCCGGCAAGAAACCACAGACTCTGGTGTCTCACCTGCTCTGCAGCCTTGAAAGAGCTTCCTCGAACTGGTTCTGCAGGAAGAGATCCAGAGCGGCCATGCAGTCGCCCAGAGCCACGGACAGGTCTGACTGCTGTAACCTGGGGTGGGGTGACGAAAGGAAGGGGGGGGGGGGGGGCATTACAGTAGATACAGCAGACTCACAACTAAAACTATTCAATATGATAAATCTCTGTATAATTTATATTCAGTCAGTGCTAAAGTAAGCATGCTTCAGTTCTGTTCTTCATGTTACTTCTGCATGTGACATGTTTCATGGATTTTCTCATAGTCACACAGCCAAATGAGCTATAAAAGTTAATCTATATCCACAGGACACATTTATAGACCTGTCACCTTGAACCATAAATATATTTTTTTCAGTTCCTTTTTTTTGTTTTTAAATGACCTAGATTACTAAGCCAGAACTGTCTACTTATGTACCTAAGTCACTAAAAAGGCTTCTAAGATATGAATGTTTGGCATGTGGAACAGGACAGCCGTCCGAGTGAAACCGTATGCTGAAATTATGTCAGACACACGGACCTCGACACGGAAACCTTGCCACTGACCAGCACAAGCTAAAGAACACCACGTTACGACATTAACCTCCGTCATGTGACCACAGTGGGCCAAGCAGACACCCATGAATACTTCAAAGGGGGCAGCTGGTTTTGCGGTGGATAGCAGGACTAGTAACATTCAAGCAGTTTGAAGAGCCATAGAAGTAGAGGATTTGCAGCTGGATGCAGCACCCAGGTGGCAGTAACCATTCAGAAGCTCCTTGGCCTCACAGCTGCTCTGGGCAGATCCATCATCTCCCAAGTCAACAGGCCACCGGCGTCACATCCATAATCCACTACCGGGGAACGGCGCACCGGAAAGTCGGGGCAAAAGGACTGGGCCGAGATGAACACCCCCGTCTCACACCGGGCCGTTACGGGTCACACACACAGCCAGGCAATTTTTACTGGCACCAAGGCGAGCAGAAGTGGCCATCATGAAGCTCACTGAAGCCCGATACCCTACAAACGTCTCACACGGGACGATGATCATCACGTTCTCTTCTGCAGTCACTGAGTCTGTTTCCTTCATCTCTTGATTATCAAGAATTTGTTAATTATTTGGTTGAAAGATTAGTTAAACTAGCAGTTAGCATGACTGACTGTGACACAGATATGAAAATAGATGATGTTGCATAATTATAGTTTTCCTATTTATCTCCAGAGTTCATATGCATCTACAGTCACTTGAATTAAGTGGATTGCTATCGCGATCATTAACGATTTCACACAACAGATGTTTCCAAAGATATCCCTTGTTACCATTTTCCCCCATACAATAACACCCTTTGGGAACAACCTTTCTGGCCAAGTTACAGACTTGTAACGGTGACGATCAGCTACAGCCTGCTCTTCGGAACATTCCAGAAAAGCCCCACTGGCCTTTTAAAGCACCCTGCTGCAGTCTGGCTTGCGATAATGGAGGAGAGTGTTGACTGGTGGGTGAGTATGGGGGGGTTATGATAAGGAGGTTTTTAGCTTTTTCAAGATTGTATGTCAATTTCTTGAGACGGGGCCCAGAAATGACGATTACCATACATTTGCAGGCCAATGGAGTCAGCAGATGATGAGTGAGTCAAACCACACACGAGCCTCAACAGAAAGGAGACTGGGATCACTGGGGTCTCTGAGATCTCATCTCATGCTCCTGCAGCAGCTCCCCCCTCAGGCTGAGCCCTGCCAGTGCAGCATGTCTCTCTGTTCCCTGTACATGCTGTGTGGGGTGGCTTGCAAACGAAACCCAGAGGTCTGTGATCTCACTCACTCACACTGCACATGCCCTGTGTCTGCGCATATGCGCGCGTGTGTGTGTCTGCGTGTCTACATGTGTGAATGCCTCTTTCTATCCATCATACATGCATGTAGTCTGCCTCCGAATGCCCCACCCCTACTCCCTTACAGTCTCCCTCTTCCAAACTGCCCCCAAACTCCCAAAGACCTCAAGCCCCCAGGATGCCTGGTACACCTGCAAAGTCATGAGTGCATCTGAAGAGCTCAGGGGAACAAAGGTGGCTCTTTAAACAAAGAGAAGCACATACTCCATTTTTAAAGCACCCGGCTCCTTGCTTTAATGACGTGTGTTTTTTTGCACTACGCCAAACGTTCTCTGCACACACCCAGCCAGCTGGGTTGCCAGATGTGGCCGCCTTCATCTGCTGACCCTAGCGACTCAAACAGCTGACACACACTGCTGATCCTAAAATGCCCTCTGTACGACTCATGAGTCGCCTACCCAAGTCTGCCCCAAAATAACACCATGCATCGCTTAGGGCCCAGTTCCATCCCCTGTTCCTGGACTTCAAAACAGTGTTCTGTGTGGGCATTGTCAGGTTGCCAGATTGAGGATCTTTGAAAGTGAGGCTCTTTTCTGCTTGGCTACTCTTTCTAAGTAACCTACCCAGTAACAAAAAACAAAAAAAATCATATTGTAAGATTTAGCAGACGTATACCATTCTCTACCTGAGTACTGTACTGTAATTCACTACCTAATACACATCTCAACATTTATACACATAAAGGCAGAACTGAATTCTTGTAATTGTCAATAACAATATAATATATGATTAAATAATAAACACCAGGATCCCCCTCTCCCCACTGGACACTTCAGGCACCCCCCCCACAAAACACCTGAAGCACACCCGCTAAATGACAGACTCCCCAACACACCACCCTCGCGACACCCCCATCTCCCACGTTTCCATTCAAGGCCTGATCCATGTCAGACCCAGAGCGCGATGTTGCGATATGAGAGCCCAGTCTTTGTTACCGGGCGGCCGTGACTCTGCCTGAGGCTGCTTCTCTCACCCGCCGTGCGACTCCAAACGTCTGCTGATAAACAGCCTTTATTTCCCCCACAGCTGTGAGAGAATGAATCTTTTTTCTACACTATTCTCATTTCACCTGGCGGCTACAGTCTTGTATGTATTTGTATGGCATCCCTGAAAGCCAAGAGATGAATAGATCGATATCTCCCCAGACTGCTGGGCCGTTTATAAGACGTGGCGGAATGTTCCGGAAAGTCAGGGATGAGATTGAAGTGCCGTTTCAATTCATTCCATTTCCTTTTTTTTAATTTATTCGTATGAGTCTGGAACCCACGGGGTTGTACGATCAAGCCATATGGCGGAAAACCCCTGCCGATTTTCACGGCACATTGGCTGAAAGCGAGCCCTCCCCCAGTTACTCGGCTCCCCCAGGCGGGCTGATGTTCGAACCGCTCGCCCATGCTGACACATTAACCCGCACTGTCACCAGCTAGAAGACCTGTCATCAGTTGATAAGTGTTTACTGTCCTTGTGACCAACCATAAAAGAGCATGATGACTTCATCATGATTCTGTATGGCTTCTTATCTGCACCAAACTGTTATTGAGGTTTTTAAAATGTTCTTTTGGTCTCGATTTGAGCAGATTCCAGAAAAAGCAGGTGCCATCTTCGCTCTGGGCCCGTGGGGGGCCAGGCTGAGGGCAGTGGTGGTGGGGGGGGGGTCTTTCCCTGCACTTTCTGTAAACATTCACTCTAAAACACCTTGATTATGAAAGGTTACATACTCTGCTTCTCTAATAAGCTTCACCCCCCCCAGCAAGATCTGAGGCTGAAGCTTGTGACACGTTTTAGTTAATGCCCACAGAATTATCATGTTACACCTAATGAATGAACTTAACGGGGCAGCACTGTGAAGAAAAGCAAAATGATTAGCAAGAGCGAAGAAAATAATCTGAAATTATGATGTCAAGCCAAGCACAAAGCCACATAATGCAGAATCGGGTTTGAACCCTTCTGTTGCCAATCAGGCATATAGCCAAATAGTAAAATAATTATTTTAAACTGCCCTTGAAATTTGCTTCAGATTTATAGAGGACTCCTCCCCTCCCCCAATCAGCAAAGTCAACCAAAGGAGACTCCCCCCTTGATCTACAAAATCTACCAGGGACCCCCTCCACCCACAGATGGGTGAACCCCCAACCTCGCTCTGGAGAGAAACCTCCGTGACTCTGAGGAGTAGAAGTACACTCCTTGAATTATTCTCCCTTGCCGTTACCTGCTTTACTGCATTTTTACGATGACTGTGATAAAACTGATTCTCCGTGACCTTGACTGAAGGATGTAACCCTTCATCATCCAGGAAGGTGAAGCACAATCACATCCACATCCAAAGACTCCTCACATCACTATTACTCTATGAAATGGGCTTAGACCCCAGTCTGAATTATTTATGCCCTTAATGCCAGGATCCAGGTTAGTAGAAACAGCCCCCTACTGGCTCATCCTCATTAGCCCCCCTCTGCTACGGCTAATGACATATTCTTAATGAAGGCAGTATTATGCAGTGTATGGTTTTACACAACGCCCACTAATCCGATTGGGTTGGGAAAGACACCTTGCAGATGTGTCATTCGGACCTCACACTCACAATGGCTGAACGAGAAGGGAGACGGAGGCTATGACAACCCAGACTGAGGCCCTTTTGCAAACACACCCGTCCACAGCGGTCGTTCCTGAGTTAGCTACAAAGCTAACAGTTTAGCCATGAGTCAGTTCTGTGGGCTCCAGTTCTGGGAAAGATCACAAACTGACAGAGTCAGACTTACCCTTCAGCTGGAGATGTGACGCTGGGGACATCACTGCCGTCCACGAATGGGAGCCTAGAGCAGGGGGAGGAACACAAGGCCGCGTTAACTGGCACACAGGACTGAAGCGGGTCCCCGTTTTGGAAAAACACACCACCATCTATACCCAGAATGAAGCCTGTTTTTTTTCTAATATCATTAACGGGGGAGAAAGCAGAACTGAGGTTGAAAATAATGGATGCCATCCCCTCTGGGAAACTCGCCCCGTCAGAAAAGGCGCTTACTTGACATCAGGTATGACTGGGTCGAGTTCTTTGCAGTTTATGACGGACAACCTGAAAACCAAAAGTAAGTCGCTCATTAGCGATGGAGCCGATTATGAAGCTACAGATCTGATGGGCGGCATCATCGCTACTGAAATGTCATTTCATGGGATTCCTTCCTTCCTGCTGAGGGGGAGATAATCTGAGGGCTGATAATTGATGATGGGGATGTGAGATTGTGTTGTGATGAGAAGACACCCCCCCCCCCATCCCCGCTTCCCCTCCAGTGAGATTTCAGGCTGGGGGCATCACAGCTAAAACACAGATCTCTGATATCTCTTGTCTTGACCATTGTGCTCCTCACACACCAGTCAGCACCTCCCGCAGGCAAAAATGGGGAAGCGCATTGGCAACGTGCGGCAGGAAATCACATAAATCTATAAGGATGGAGTACCTGGCTGGCGGGGTGGGACTGCCGGTGGGTTTACCAGCTGGCACAGGACTCCTGGAAGAAGAAGAGAGAGAGGTGTGACTGTGGGGAGGGGGGTAGGGGGGTATAAAACACCCAGGGAAACAAGGTGAGAGACCGAGAAAAAACATGTCGGGGAAAGTGAGAGAGAGTGAGACAGACACGAGGAAACTGGGTCAGAGAGAGGAAAAGTGAGACTGGAGGGAGAGACAGGCAGACAGGCAGAGACAGAGACAGACAGACAGAGGCAGAGACAGAAAGATACAGAGACAGACAGACAGATACAGAGACAGGCAGAGACAGAGACAGAGACAGAAAGATACAGAGACAGACAGACAGATACAGAGACAGACAGACAGAGACAGACAGACACAGAGACAGACAGATATACAGACAGACAGATACAGAGACAGACAGGCAGACACAGAGACAGACAGATACAGAGACAAACAGAGAGAGAGAGAGAGAAGTATGACTGCTGGGGTTTGACACACAGGGAGGGAGGCGCCAAGGTGTTTCACCTCCTCCACTTGTTTACCCAGCAGGCTGATATGATAAGTGGATGGGAGTGCGCCCCCCACCCCCATGAAGTCTCTTCTCTTTGGCACCTCCAACACGCTCACAGTGTCACAATTCGGAGTGACTCGGCAACGGAGCAGTGCACTCCGCGTGAACACGTCCAGGCCCGGTAGCCATGTTGTGCGCAGACACGCTCCGAACCTCACGGGCACCCGGGCCACGTTCAGTGCCGGCTGCTCCAGCACAGGGTCCCGCAAATGCAGCATTTCTCTAAGCTCGTATCAGGGAAGATGAACCCTAATACAGAAAATGCACATTTTCCGTGATGTTTTGTGACATATACGAAAAGCAGCACCCAAACCTGGGAGCTTCTAGCAACAGCCTGTCTCTGAAAGGTCCTGTGAGTTTTTGTCACAGGTCGGGCTGCAGCCTCTTCCCATATTTCCGTACAGCCTTGGCTCATTTCTCGCTTCATGGCTCCCTCTCACACCAATAAACGATGGCCTCCTCACTCTCATGCATTCAAACTCCCCCCAAAACCATCAACACTCCAATTCTGGAAGCTCCTGGCAGCTTCTGGACCTCGGAGATTCCAGCTAACTCCTAATCTGGTGAGAGAGTATCACCACACACACAAAAAAATCACTCCTGGACGCGCAAGCGAGGATGGGCTAGGTGTGTCCCCCGTAAACAGGGAGCATCACGGAGCATCACGTCAACCAAGTGCGAGAATGTAGTGAAAAGCGGCAGATAATCCCTTCAAGTGCCAGATTCCCCAGGGCCTGAGTGATGTCTCCCTGTTACCTGCACTACACAGCACATGGATCCATGCACTGCAAACAGGTTTTTCAGATGGAGGTACATGTTGGATGGGGAGCACAGATGTTTAAATTGTCCTAAAAGGCTCCCTGGATGCAGGAACTGCTCTTCGACCACTACATTTCCCTGCAAACATACCTCCACATCACAGTACACCTCCTGGGACACAGCCATTGGCTTGGGACATTCTGAGGTTACTGGTGTCACTCTACATTAAAATACAGGATTCAGTCTCAGGTAAAACTCCTGGTTCACAGCGATTTATTCATGCTGACAAACTTTACGGTTGTAGCATCTGTCATGTGGCTCTGAACTGTATCTATATTACAGCGTAAATGACGCTGTAGTAAGGCTTCAGAAATGAGATTTGGACCGAGGCGCAGTAGATACAATACATACAACAAAACTGCTTTTCACTTATACCTGGAAATAAAACTATAACATCCCATCGCTTTCAGTACACGAAACATTTTTTTAAATTATGCAATCGCTCACATTAGTTACCAAAGAAGTTTATGGTTTTCGCTTTTGACCCGGCAATACTGAAAAGATCGCGCAATAAAATTAAGTAAATCACCTCCTGTTAGGGAGATATAAACAGTTAAGTTGATTTTTAAAGTAAAAAGTGAAAATATATTTCTTTGCGCAATACAGGCATTAAGCAAAGGAGAAGGTTATCTTCGGGGTGCGGATAAATCACCTTTTACCGTCATTTTTCCTGAGGCTGACTCTCCAACCACCGATGAAACTCATTCCACTGATTCGCGGCTGAGCGCGCTGGGGGGCGCAGGAGCTTAGGGCTTCTTCGCCGGGTGCGGTTCACCTTCGTTCGGCGCACCTGAGCGCAGAGCCCGGCTGACGCTGCTCGCCACTCCCCGTCCTATGAAAAGCGCTTATGAAAGGTGTCCGAGGCAGTGCTCCGACGACACGGGCTTCTTTACAATGTGCCGGAATGTCAGCCTCTGACCAGCGCCGGGTCTTAATGCCGTCTTATTACAGCTGCATTTTGCATCTGCTCTTGTAAGGTACTGAAAAAGGACAAACAGAGTTTTCAGTATTCACAGAACCATCCATCAGAAAAACCTCCAACAGATTAATAGGCAACATATTACGAAGTCATTCCCTTCCAATCTTCTGCTCTCTAAAAGCATAACACTTTTTTTGTTTAATATTATTCCATCCATATATTTTGTAAGCCACGCATTTATTTAAGGAGATGATGTCCACATGGTGTGTGACTGGGATCACTGTGTCCCCAAGTAACAGAAATCTGAAAGTGAGACCAACTTACCGCAATGTAGGTAGAGACCGTGTAGGGGACGGAGAGTAGGGCGGGAGATCGAACACCCCACCCAGAGAACTAGAGTCAAACCCACAACCTCCAGTGACTTCAGGGTTATTAGACGAGCACTAGATGACGCTTATTAGGCTAATAAATTAATTTGAATTGCTATTAACTTGCGCATAGGTTACGTTAAATAGCCCACGCTACCACTAACGGAGATTATTTTTCATATTTCATTGAATGTATATTTTCATGTAAAAAATAATAGATAAAAATAAACAGCTCTACCATTTAACTTTTTCCAAAATCTGATTAAATCCCAGTGACCGTAAAGTTTCCCTTTCTCACCGAGCGCAATGGCGCGGCTCCTCCTCTGATATTCATCTCCAAGGGACACTAACCCTCCCGGCTCTTAGCTGCTGTTGACAACCCTGTGTGACAGGTCTCGAGAGGACGCAGATATAATTAGCACACTGGCTCCGTGCAAACACACGTTTCTAACTTGACAAATAAAGGGGAAATCTGTATTTCCTTTATACAGCTGCTAGTTCTCTCAGGCTGGTGTCATTTGGTTCCATAGTTCTGAGCACAGCTCTTTTACAATCCATAATACTACTAATAATAATAACAGTAAGACAGATAACAATGAAAAACAGAACTTAAAACAAGCTTCGTGCGTGTTACTGTATTGTTTACAGGTTTTGTTCAGAACATGTTAAATATTACACATATAGCGTGCGAACAATGGAATAGAGCTGAATCAAGGCTTTCAGCTCAGCACTTGGGGCTACAGAATGAATGTCTGTATCCTCACTCAAGGCCTCACTATCGGCTCCTACTGGTGAGAAGTATGTCATGAAGACTGGATATTGGGCAGGTTGCGCTCACATAACGAGGGTGGGAGAATCCTGCCGCATTGTGGGTGTGTGGAGCTGGTGCGTTCGTCTAAGTATTTGCGTTTCCTTCCGTAGCTCAAGGACAAGCATTTAAGTGGGCTGGTGTCTCTAACTTTCCCACAGAATGCTAGCTGGATCCACCCCCCTCCCCCAACACTGCCCTGGGCTTGTCGTGAAAGATGAGTGTTTGAATGACAAAAATCACGAAAGCAATTAAAACATTAGAGGAAGAAGATGATTCAATTCCAAGGTTTATTTGAATTTCAGAAGTTAACACCCTAATAATGAACATGCACAAGTTTTAAAAAGGTTTCCTTTAATTATCTTGCCTAGTTATACACGGCAGTGTGTGGAAATTCTTTAACGTAAAGTTTCTCCGCACTCAGATTTTCTCGTTTAGAAGAGATGTAAATACAAGATCACGAATGATGCTCACCCTCAAAGTTAATAAAACTGTGTCCCAAGTTACTTAAAATGTACCTTTTTGTGTCTCAGGTGGTTTAGTTTTGCAACATACAGATAAATAAGAATAGAAACTGTGACCGCATGAGTGTCGGGAGTCCGCACCAGTAGCCCTCCGGTTCGAATCTCATGGACAGCAGGGTGAATGTTAACCCCAAAAACTGCCCCAGATGTGTTGGAAACACACCTGACCCTGTGCTCTCACCCTAGACTTCACTCTCTCTCTCACCTCAGTATGCGTGTCTCCCACAGGAGAGCAGGATGGAATTTGCCAAGATTAAATTTCATTGCAGCTGTACCTGTACAATAACAATAAATAGCTTCTATTCTTTTTAATTGCCTCTGGAGCTACTACAGTTTCATATGGTAAAACCTGCAGAAAATATTGGTGACGCAAGGAAAGACAGGAAGACAGTCACCTCGCTTTTAAGTGGCTTATCCCAGATCTCTGATCACTTGCCATCTGCTCTTTCAACGCCCCTTTTGTGACTTTTCTCTATAAAACAAACATAAAAAAGAATGACTTCTCCACCCACCATTAGACCTTCAGTGCCGCAGCTGAGGGGGTTGTTACCCGTAATCCATTGCAGGTGTTGAGTTTATGGATAAAGCCGTGGAAGGACCCATTATTTACAAGTAACACTCTCAACGAATTGTGTCTATACGAATGGCTACGAAGTTCGTTTACGTTCAGAGCTCAATCAGCAAATGGAAACACAAGTTTCGTTTGATTTAATGCATTGTTTTGTTAAAGAAAAACAAAGCAAATGAATGAGAAATCAGAAATTAAATATCCCAAAATCTTTTCGTATTGTTGGTTTGAAAAGAGAAGCAGGCAGAGAATTTGTGTGATTCAGATTGAAAACCGGAAATTGAAAGTGTGCAAAAATATGTAAAACCATACAAGCACCAGGGAACACTGGAGGAGGTTCCACATGAAGGTTGTTTGCCCACCCCTGTTCCTAAATAAATCCATTGCAACCGGCAATGCTGGAATGCAGCACCGTCATGTGACCGAGTTTAGCGCGCGGTTAAGATGGCTGACTGCCCGACATGATGACGTTTGCTAAGCAACAATGACGAGGACAACAGCAACAATGATACTAGAATTGTCTCAAGGTAAGATGTCAGGGTAGGGTAGGCAAAGAGCACGTCAGGGAGAAAACAGGAGTTTTAAGTTCCAGATGGCCCTTCATGTGTCATTTCTGTTATCCTGCAACAAGGCTTCAGCTGTCTGGGCTGCACAGGGAGAGGCACTCAGGACTTCCCCTCGTCGAGGGCTCTGGGAGGGTCCAGCATCTCTGGCTCTGGCCCGGCGAGTCCCGAGTTTTCCGCCTGGCCCTCCAGGGCAGGGAGAGAACAGCAGAGAAAAAGGCAGACACGTGAACGTAAGTCTCACATGCACACACAGACACTAAATGGTTTGCCTGAGCGCACGGACGGAACAATTCACATGGCGTTAAAATGTATTACTGAGCTTTCTGTGTCGGAAAAGCACAAGTATTGGTGCGTTTTCAATTTGAACTCCGAAGTCGGCATTTCTGAGTGCTGAGTTGTAAATTTCAACTAGAATGCCGTCTTAAGTCAGAATTCCAGCTCGGAAAGTTGGAGGAACCATTGCAACCTCGAATTCAGAATTCAAAATGGCTGCACCCTTCATCAACAGAACTGAAAACTGTATCTCATTAAATCAGTCGTACACACAGTGCTGTCCAACATTATCGGTGGATATGTTGCTACAGTGTTTGTATTGGCAAAAATACTGGGTATTGTGTTTTTATCAACTGGTATTGCTAACAGTGGCTAACAGTGAACCTAGCTAGAGCTGGTATTGCTAAATGGCTTTCCGACTTGTTGTACTGGAACATGGTTAACTCGTGTGCGTGATGCCATTCCCAACTCTGACAGCCCATCTCTGAGATAAAATGGAGTGCAGCACATGTTTGTGAACTGTACCTCAGAACCAAAAAGAAACACTGTTTTAACGTTTTGGCAGTGGTAGGATAAAAATGGAGGGGAGGGTTGGAACTGGAGTGACGAGGGTGCGAGGAATCACACGGGGGGCTGCTCCGATGGAACAATTATAGATTATATATAGGGACTTGAGCAAACCGTCATTTAGAAAGGGTTAAGTCCACAGGGATGGGGGCGAGACACTGTCGGTGGGGGGGTAGCCCAAGGAGAACATAGCTGGTAGAACCTGGTGCCAATATTACCAGCATTGTAAAATCTCATTGCACACAGACTTTGTAAGGATGAGCAGCAGCATCATAAAGGGGTGGGGGGGGGGCGGTGGTCCAAGGATCCTGAGTGAAAGGGGACCTAAAAAATCTGGGACATAGTTGGATTGGTCTGGGTTGGGGTCTAACATGATACGCTTTCATGGAGCTCAAGATCTCTAGCGGTGCCCCGAGGGCGAGTCACAAATCCGTGCTTGTCGTCATTTTCCATGAAAACCTGTGAAACTCAGCTTCCCGTCCTTATTGTCCCTCAAGAAGAGCATCTCATTCAGGCGTGAGGCTTGTCTGCCTGGGAAGCAGGATGAGGTTTCTCAGGCCTGTGAGATTAAAATGGCCCCGGGAGAAATGACATTTATACTCAGAAGGTAATGGATTTTGAGAAGCCGGGCCTTGTGTGCTTGTTCAGGAAGAGTCACACCCTGCGCCAGTACCTCCTCCTGGCTGGCAGACTTCACCAGCACCTGCTAAATACCAAGCCAGTGTGGGTCCTCGCATTGCACTTCTTCCCACTAACGTGCCTCATCCATTGTCGAGCCATAACAAGCCCCAGCTGGCCTGTTCCGCCCAGTTTTGCGTTTCCCTCACTATCCTTTGCATATCGAAGCTTTCAGCCCAGTTCCACACTACCAGCAATCGGGGCCTTCTGACATGGCACTCTGTGATTGGGTAAACACTGGGTCGACATAGCAACAGGGATAGAATCCATACTGACAAAGCCTGACAGAGTGCAGGAAACAGTGGGAGTTAATCTGTACATCATATTCCATTGTTGTGTGCAACAGAACTGGGTAGTGCTGTCATCTTGAGGCTAAGTGGACTCAACACAGTCTTATACCATGTGACAAACAGATAGCGACCCACCAAAAAACTGAGTTTAAGGGGAACTGCTATTTGATTAGCATGGTTTGTTACTGGGTGGTACTGGGGTTTACAAACTGGAGATGGGGGTTTAAGAGAAGCTCACATTGTCAGAGGTGGAGAAATTATCCAAATCTCCCAGGGGACAGCGGTGTGACGTTGTGGGGAAAAAGTCACAGGCCTCTGTCTCATTATGATGGTGTGAGGAGTTGCCAGGTCCTTTAAAAAAAAAGTGTTAATATGGAGACAATAAGGTAGAGGAACAAAAGAAAAGCAGTGCCTTAATTTCTCTGATGTTAAATAAGAACATTAATCTGAAATGAAGACACAGCACAGAGTAACCAGCAAATTACAACAACATAAGCGCAGTGATGGTGAGAGGCAAGTCAAGCTAAACACTTAGCATCATGCCTGCTACGCTAAACCTGGGCACTAACCATAGCAGGGGACAGGTCAACTAAATTTAAGGGCAGAAGCCAAGCAAACAACATATCTGCATTTTTTCACACAAATGATGAACAAACAGAGCAGCTGAGTGCCAGGACACCAAAAGGGGTGTAATTATTCACAGAGCAGACACACACAGACACTAGCTTAGCTAGCCCAGGAACATAGGTGGTCAAGACTCAGAAAGAGCATTTAGGGATGGTCTGTAACCCTACCACTGGGCTCGCTAGGGGTCAGAACTTACCAGGAGGCAGTGGAGGGGGCCCGCCGGGGCTCCGGGGGGGCGTGTCCAGGTTCTCGTCCTCACTGTCTTCTGCGGATGAATCGTCCTGGTTCTCTGTGCTACACGAAGCCAGGCTTTCGGTGCTGAAGGACAGCTGGCCGAAATCGGCAAACCTCTCCGCCAGCGGCAGACCAGCAGACGCCTCGGCAAAGGGAACTGAGCACAAAGGCGGGGGGGGATGTGGCGGGTGTCACTCGTCATTTCGCTCAGGTTCAGCGCACATTACAGGGGCCTGCCGCCCAGCCGTGTATCACCTGTCAGTCAGCTGACTGGACGCTTTCTGGTAAAATGACCTAAAACTGCTGTTGCCGTTTCGTCTTTTTCTAAAAGCCGAAGGCCAGAAATTGAGAGAATGTTTGTATATTTTAAGACGTCACAATAGCGGTTCTCGAGCAGCATTGCACAATGAATTCCTTCAGCAACTCTATGGCAAGTGCATTAATATCAAAGAGGAAAACACCAATATGCTAAGAAACATCACTAGACTTAATAGCAATTCACTGATCTTTAATGTCATTACGCCATACTGCTTGAAAGGTGATGTTTTAGCAGCTGAGGTTTCTGCTGTGCCAGCATTCCACGCGGATATGAGGAGTCTCTAAACCATGGGGTGGTGGGGGGGGGGGTGGTCAGAGGACACCCGGAGTTACCTGGGCAGGAGTCATGGAGTGCCTCCAAATCTTCGGGAAGACGAGTCACTGTGACCATGGAAGACGAGTCATTCTGAGACACAGATAGGCAGTTGCGGTAAGCAGTAATGCTGATGTGACACCAGGGGGCAGTAAACCATTTGTCATCTGTACTTACCGAGGAAGCCTCAATGTGCTGGGAGGGGGCCAAGGGCTCTGGGTCGACTGTGCTTAGCGCTTTGCATCGGACGGGTTCATCACCGGTCGGACTGTCAGCCTCGAAGACAAGCAGGACCGTCGACTCCTTGCCGTTCTCCGAAAGGATGGGCTCCTTTACCCAGCCGCTGAACTGGCAGTTAAAGGGACGGGGCTCGGCAGGGACGACGAGATCTCCGAAGGGCTTGGGAGAGGGCTGTCCGAATAAGGCGTCTGAGGAGAAGGGGTCTGTGCCTTTGAACGGGTCCCTACTGAAAATATCTGACATTAACAGAGCGCATAGAGTGATTATAACGCCTTACTAGTCAGACACTTTAACTAGTCTGAGGTCCACATAATCTAGGTTTTCATTTTCTATGATTCTGTGCAGTCAATGCACTGAATGCAGTCAGCTAGCTGACACGTACTTATAACATTGTACTGTGACCTTATGACGGCGTGTCCTTTTTTTGAGCTACTGCAGAAACATAGGGACGTCTGCTCCAGGAATGAAGGATGGAAGCACAAAAGTCCCCCTTTTTGGAGCTTTTGGCAACTCTGAGGTTGGTACAAACCTCACCTGAGACATCCGCTGCTCCGAATGGACTGTCCTCAAATGGGTCGTCTAGTAACATCCCAAACAAATCATGAGTTGGACTTCATATTCCCCTCCTTTGTTTCCAACACCAAGCTCGACATATCTAGTACAGATCTACTGAAGGACTTTATGGGACAAGAGTGGAACACCTACTGTCTGTGAAAGGGTCCGAATGGAAGAAGTCCAACGTGCCGACCGTAGGGGCCTTGGCCTGCTCCACAGGTTCTGCCTCCTCTGGAAGTGATACCTGCTGGACATAAAGGAACAACCAGTACATCAACCCCTGCTCCATAATCCAGCCAAACCCCAAAGAAGAGCATGTTATCCCGGAAACTGCAGTCAGCTTAACACAGTAAGCCAGTATTACCCTGTCAATCTGATCCAGGTCTAAGCTGACAGTCGGATTTAACTAGAAGCCCTTTCAGACATGAGGCTGAGAGGTTCTCACCATGGCAGTAAGAAATCTAAGATGTATTCAGTGATTTATATCTTACTGTCAGCAAAGTCATAGGAATGTCAAAAAGCAGTTTACAGGCTGGATGGATGAAGATGGGCAGCCAAAAAGAGGTATTCCTAGGGATATCTGGGTTCCCTATGGGCCACATGGGGGCACCAAACCTTGAATGCGCTGGTGTTTACAGACTTCTGTAGATCCTCCTTCTGTGCTGCTGCTACTTCAGACGGCGAACTGGAACCGCTGCTTTGCTGAGGAAGACAACAAGAAGCGCTGTTTTATTTAGGAGCCCAAGGGTGCAAAGGTTACATGCAAAGTGATACGACCGGGATTTTATTTCAACCAACCAGTTGAGTACTTTGTGACTGCGACTCTTTATGCTCAACTGGTTGATTGAAACAAAATCCTGGTCTGGACCTGATGTCAAAGAGCAAAGGTAGGCATGTATATATACAGGGTAACAAGGACAAAACAAGAAACAGGTGTGGGCCATTGACAATAAATTAACACTAAGGCTAGGAATACTGAGACCAGGCGAGGGTCATAATTAATCAACGCTAAGGACTCAAACACTAGGATTAGGATGGTCAGCGACACCTGCTGGCCAAACAGGGAAATGACAAACAGGACAGAGTCAGGAATTGGCCTGACAGGAAAGGGTGTTGGGTCAACAAGAGAGAGCCTTGCATTTCACTTCTTTTACCAATCACAGTCTTCATTGTATGACATCACCACCTTAATTAAAACTAGTTTTTATTTTGTAATGTACCTGTTGTATTGTTTATGCCTTTTGTTAAGGGACATGTCATAGGCTGTATGGAGCAATACAAAGGTGTGACATTATTTCATGATTTTGATAATAATAATAATAATAATAATAATAATAATAATAATAATAATAATAAGGCTTGAACCAGCAACCTTCTGATCATGGGTACATAAGTTTAGCCTGCTGACACACACAAACACCTTGGATTGATGAATATGAACCCTGAATTTGAAAATACAGTAAAATCCCGTTATGGTGGACTCGCTTATAACGGAATATCGTCTATAACGGACAAACAATTTGGTCCCCAGGGCTGCTTTTAGCTGTAGTTTTGTTCTCTATAACAGACATGCAGGCTCCGCCTACAAGGCGCATGGCGTGCCGGTGATATCCAGCACAGATACGTAGTCGGGATTATATTAGTCAGGCATCTGCTCAGGTAAAGTTGGATTACTACATGTACAATATAATAATCTATACCACAAGTGTGTCTGCTGGGGTGTGGCATGAGTAAATGGTGCCCTGTAGTTGTGTTCTGGGCATACAGCAGTTCTGGATATAATGGACTTTGGATGTAATGGACTGTTTGGCCCTTGTTTTGCCAGTCCGTTATAACAGGATTTTACTGTATGGTGATGTCATACAATGAAGACTTAAGATAAAAAAAGTGAAATGCAGACACGTCAAACTCGGCAAAATCAGGATGTCCCTGGGGAAGGTGGTTAGCCATGTTCTACTAGATGTAAGTGACCTGTAAGCCGAGATTGCTCTAACCATAGTCTGCTGCAGCTGGTAGCTGCCGTGAAACTCCACTGACACATCAGCTTTGGGTTCCTGCTCTTCAGGGGCCACTTGCTCCTCCTCCCTTCTCCACTCCAGTTGGCCCCTCTCCCACTGAAGTGGCTCAGCTGTCATTTGACCCTTGGCCTCCACATCTGCGATCCCATTGGTCAGTGGCTCTAATTCCTCCCTCAAGGGTGTGTCTGTATGTTGAAGCTCATCCAGTTTCAGCTGCAGCTGGACCGGGGGGAGGGGGGGGGGAAGTGTGTCACATGATCGAGTTTAACTTTTTAGCGCGTTCGTTTTTCTCTCGGAACTCGGAAATTCCGAACTGAGTGACATCACGTCCGACAATCTCCCATTTGAGCTACTACATCTCGGAACAAACATGGCTGCCTCCATGAACACGCTGCTGTGTGTTGTTGTTTTATATTTTAGCAGATTGGAGTGAGATTATTTTTTCCAAGAGACAAACAAACAAGAATCACAAACTAGTCAAACCACATGAAAAGCTTTATAAAATACTTTAGTACATTCATAGCGATATTCTTTTTTGAGAGGAAAAACAAACTATATACAAACAAACCAAATACACTAACAAGTCTGGTAAAAATCTGATATTGCATGCTAGGATACTGTTTACAGTCATGATATGGAATTCTCTAAATCGAACACGTGCAATTACATTTATAACTATTAATACATTTAACAAAATAAACATTTTTAAAGATTTATAAAATAGAATTACTGTTGAGCGTGTAAGCCGCCATGTTGAAATTATGTCACAGGGGCAACTCGGACAAGAAAATTCTGTCCGACGTGAACGTCATAAAAGAGGCGTGTTTCCGACGGGAAGTTACGTTTTTCGTGACGTTTAGTGATGTTTTCATCCGAGTTCAGACTCAGCCCATTAGTCTGAGGCTCAAGAATTAGAAAATAACTGGCCTACACAGACAGCTGAACCCCACCCATACATAAATTTGCTTTAATTTTTTTGTGGCTATACATACATACGTCCTGGTCATAGCAGGAATGAGACCTGAAGCCTATAGTGCAGGGTTATTCAACTCACGGTCCTCGAGGTCCGAGCACTGCTGGTTTTCCAGCCTTCCTTTACCAGTCAGTCAGGTGTGAAGCCTCTGACCAATCAGAATCAGTAATTTTTTAAACAACTACCAGGGAGAACTGAAAACATGGCCTGGATTTGGAATCGAGGTCCAGAGTTGAAGAACCCTGCTATAGTGGGTGGGAGTATCATGTGCCAATCGTAAATGGATTTTGCCCACTACTTACTGGCTATAAAGTGATTGACAGAGACTAAATCCCTCCCACAGGGGTTATTTGTGGTACTGCATGCTCACCTGAGTGATGCTGGCGTGGGAGTCACGGACATGGACCCTCAGAGGCCCCAGCCGAGTCCGTGTGGCCTCCAGTCGCTCCCCGGCACGTGCCGCCTCTCCCCGCAGCCTCCGCAGTGCCTCCTGTGCCCGCAACAGCTCCTCTTCCACCTCCTCGATTTGCTGTTGCTGTTCCAACTGCTCCCCCTGCAGAGAAAGAATCTGCAGAGAGAGCAGGAAGGCAGCCTATTATGACCTCTTATAACCTGTTATAAGTACTGTAATATCCGCTCCAGGCGGAAGACAGAGCAGGCAGGCAGCCTATAATGACCTCTTATAACCTGTTATAAATACTGTAATATCCGCTCCAGGCGGAAGAGAGAGCAGGCAGGCAGCCTATAATGACCTCTTATAACCTGTTATAAATACTGTAATATCCGCTCCAGGCGGAAGAGAG
>JAODLC010000047.1:16271438-16299909 GCA_026781145.1 Hippopotamyrus pictus
GGTAAGATACCAGTAGAGTATGTCCCATAATTACATCAGAAAAAGCAGAAATCTTACTTTAGGTACCTTGACAGTGAAGATTTAAAGTTATAAAAATTAAATTATTTGTTTTAATAGTCAGGTGTGGTGTTTGGTATATATGAACAATCCCTCTCTATTGCTGTCTTTAGCTGCAGCAAATGCTACTCTGTAGATATGGGAATCTGTGCACTAACTGGAGTGTTTTTATAGGTCAGGCCCCCTCGACTGACATACCGGCCGCCCAATCCCAGCCAGCGTTTATTTCCTGTTTCCAATGAGATCCCAGTGTTCTGAAGTGCCGTAAAATTTACAGCATACAATACTGCCTGCCAAGTGTGATACGTGTCACTAGCGGCCATCAACTGAACATTGTTTAATTTATTTTTTGTACCTCGTATATTCGTATTTTATTTTGTATAGCTGTAAACTCATTATTTTATTATTCCTTGTTGATGCTTGTTTACTGTACTTCTATATGTAATGTAGCACAGATTGGGGAGTTTCATTGTACAGTGACAGCGAAGGACTCAGTTTAATTATATGTCTTGTCTGCTGTCTCCATCCTCCTAAAGGACTAACCACTTCCAGAAAGGGAGCCCGCTGGAGGAAATGCCCCACCGGGCCGGCTTCTGGTCCCCGGACTCGGTCCGCTTCCACAGGCTCTGCTCCCACCCTGGATGTGGCAGTACTATGAAGTGACCAAGAGCACGGACTGGGCCGTTCACAGAGGAGGCTGATATGCTCGATGAACCCCTTCGCTTCACACCAAGGGGGCGAGCAGCTCCTCCCACAAGCTGGCCCACATGTGAGGATGGACCAGATGGACGACCCCAAACAGAAAATGGCCAAGCGTGTGAGTCTCAGGCGGATTGACGGCGAGACTCCGTCACCATCTCCGCCCTCTTCCATCTCCACCTCAAATTCGTCCCACCCCTGCGCATCTTGTTTCTGTTCAATTCACAGCCCCTGCAGCAGGACTGACACTCCGTTCATTCCTAGTCCTGACATTGCAGAGATATTGTCCAATTACATGCAGTACTCTCATTACTGCATGCGCAACTGGCATGCCATGTCCCCTATGCAAAGTTACTGGCTGCAGCACTATTGTGAACAATTAAATGATTACATGATTGCAATTCAGAGCTATTACATTCTGCAATGGAGGAAAAGAAACTGCGTAGCTCTGCATCTACCTGGCGACAATGAGGGCGCCCCTGTGACTGGGGGGCACAGACCATCCAAAACTGAGCTCCTTTTTCCTGATAACGCCCTAAATCAGCTCAGCGCCATCCCTGGGGTCCTGGAGCTGGCTGTAGAGACGAGCTACATGCCAGACATGAACAACCAATAAACTGGGAATATTGTAAATACCTAGGTTATAGATTCTATAAATAGTTCAGCTATAAATAGTATTGTATTTCTATAAAATAAATATTAGTTATTTAGCAGTACGTTTTGGCCTGTGTGTGTTTATTTAAAACGCTGTGTATTTTGACACAAAATAGAATGAGCTAAATGAATAAAACATTTACTAGTTAAACCCTTAAAATATATGCAGTGCTTTGAAATGAAAGCCTGCTACAGACGGTTCTTTGTAGAGAATAAGCTATTTTCACACAAAAAGACGACGCCCTTTGGAAGATTCCAGATATTGAATTAACGGTTTCAGGAGCCTCTGATTTGCACACTGAGTAAACTGAGCGTCCTGTGGCTGCCTTTAAGTGCCTCTACCTTTAGAGGCAGCGCCTTGTTCCCTTTGTACCATGAGAAATTACAAGCAGCTCAGCCACCTCAGTCAGTAAGTGGGGTTCCTCAGTGCAGCCTGAGCACCTGGATGTACTATGAGGGAGAATGCTGGCAGTACTCAGAGGGTCAAAGTAGCAAAGCCCCCCCAAGGTGAGCTGTTGGCACGCCTATAACCAGGCACACACACTTTGGCACGCCTATAACCAGGCACACACACTTTGGCATGCCTATAAGTATAACCAGGCACACACACGTTGGCACGCCTATAACCAGGCACACACACGTTGGCACGCCTATAACCAGGCACACACACGGTGGCACGCCTATAACCAGGCACACACACGTTGGCACGCCAATAACCAGGCACACACACGTTGGCACGCCTATAAGTATAACCAGGCACACACACGTTGGCACGCCTATAACCAGGCACACACACGTTGGCACGCCTATAAGTATAACCAGGCACACATACGTTGGCACCGGACGGCAGGGGCCCTGCATACGGAGGCTCCTCAGTCGCCATTTCATTCAGTCCCGACTTATTTTTACTGTCGTGTCCAACATGCTTCCCAGCCTGGCTGATTCTGCCATGTCATACATAGAAAGTGACAGTGAATTAATGCGGTATGTTTGTTTACGGCAAAGGCCTGATTATAATACCCTTAAACTGATGAGATTAATTACAAAAGATACATACACATATTCTTCCTGTCAGTATTTCTTATCGTATACTCAGTAAATCAAATATTAGTTAGCAAATTATTTAAAAGAAAATTCAAAAATGCACAAGTATTCAACCCCTGTGCTCCAGATGAAAGGGGAAATAGACATAGATGGAAATCATTGCCTTACCAAGGACACACGTGTCTTAGAATTAGAATCTTAGAATAGAAAGTTTACGTCACACAGTGTGTAAACCAAAAAGGCACGTGGAAAAGTATGAATTAAGCAAACTCCACTAAACTTGGCTCCAGCAGTTTTTCTCCTCTACCAAGACATGCAACCCCACCACCCCTCCCCCAGGCAGTGATGCCCGTCCCAAACCCTCTCTACATCAGCTTTTATGGCTTTCCTCTCTACTGGAGTTCAGAAGATAAACAGTAGAGTAGAGAGTGTTATAGCAATGCACTGAAGCATAAACATCTATCCTGGCAGGAATTACACTTTACATTTTAACTTGCTTTTTACTTAATTTCTTTATTATTAACTTGATTTTGGGTCTTTGGAGGCTGTAATGCACCATGTATATAAATATATATCTGTCACGCCCGGCTCCGTACGATCCTCATGTGTGCCATGCCCACCTCGTTACCCCGTGTTTCTACCTGATTGTTCTCACCTGTCTCTTGTTAATACCAGCTAGTCTTTTGTATTTAGTCCTCGTCAGAGTCAGTCTTCCCGAGACTTGTCATTGATGTTGTTTGCTGTGTTGGTCCTGTCTGCCCCGATTAAACCCCGTTTGCCTGCATTTTCGGCTTGCCTCGCCTGCTTTCCCCACTCGCCAGCTCGCCGACAATATCAATCATCATTAATTAAAAATAAATAAATAAATAAAACGCATGATTCAGGAATCATTATTTACTTTATCATTTAATTTATCATTTAATTTACTCTAAATGGCCACAATTCACTAAACAATGCACAAATAACCAAATAATAATAATAATACCGATTTTTCCAGGCAAACGTCAGAAGGCACGTATGCGTGAGTGACTCACCGTACTCCATAGCCAACTATGTACTGTGGCAGTTTCAAACAATGCAAAACCAGCCTCAGCATGTCGGCTCTGTGCGGAGTCACGTCCCAGATCAGCCTCTGGGTCGGACGGCGTCTCCCCCGACCCCCACAGAGTGAGGCGTGACCTGTCTGGATGCTCCCCACCCACTCATACCCTAGCTCCTTCACCATCCTCACTTCTCTGCCTTCCTCACTTTGAACTCCAAGTGGAAAAACAACTATGTCAAAGGATTAAACCACTATAAATAACTGAGAACCACAACCTGGGGAAATTACAATGGATCTGAGCCAAACCTGGGATACTCACATAGGGACAGCAGTGCGGGAATCAGCGGTACGGTCCCCTCTGAAGGGGTCAGCGATAGTTCAGCAATGCTGACAAGCCCATGTCTCCAAAGGTGGAATAGAAGTGTGCTCTGACATGAGAGAAGCTGCCTCTGCAAATCTGAAATAAGCAAGAAAAACAGGCACTTGGAGCAAGGAGAATTATGGACCAGAATGTTAAAATCAGTGCCTGCAGTCAGCATCAGAAGGATGAATTGAATCCATTGAGATTCCATAAGCCTCAGCCAGCAACAGCTACTGCCTTTGGACTATAATCCCAGGAAGCCTTGAAATCAGACTAAAATCTCCACATACTGATACAAATCTGCACTTCAGACCGTGAAAAGTCATCGTTCTTCAGTCATGATCCAACTCTCTAAGTGCTTCTAAGGATAGTCAATGTATAAAACAAAAACAAAATGGCCGGTGGAAACAATACTGTTTATATCTAACAAGAGCTGGAGTAAACTAGGGATGCTGCCTGTCGTGTCTGAACTGGCCCAGGACACTAACAGGCTGCCTGCATATTATCCAGACGGATGCTAACCTTTTCCAATACAGACAATTTGTTTACTGAAGACAATCCGGCCAGGGGGACCTCATACTTAGCCTGGGACTGGAAGGTGAAAAGGCAGTAAAACATCTCATCCAAATTATGGCGCCCTCTACTGAATTGGGATGCCAGTGTTTAGTTAGGAGAAGGGAGGGACACTGCTCTCTACTGGCTGTCCGGCAAGAATTCCAGTTTCCTCAGATTGAAAGTACTACTCCAAGTACGTACTACTCATTTCATGTTCCAAGTAGTAACATTTCAATTCATATAAAACTTTTCATAAATTTGATATCCAAAAAAACCGCTGTTAACACCCATGTATACCCACAACTAATACAATTTCTCTTCACTCACAGACTTTCTACAAGGAGTTTAAAAAAAAAAAAAAAAACTAGTCTAAAACATGATGTCCTCATTTCTTGTTTCAGGTTAGCTAGGACCAAGTAATAAATTGTATTTAAGTGAAGAAACAGTCCACTGCCGTCTTTAAAAAGCGGTGAGCCATAATAGGATATGAGGTTGTAAATATCTAGATCAGGGGAGGGGGGTGGGGCGTCGCCATAAAGACCAGTGGGAATTCATAGCCACATTTCGTCACACTTGCACAGTCAAAACAACCTTAACACATTTTACATAGTGAAACTGTGGCAGAGCCGCTATGTTAAGCTCACCTGCACTATTTAGAAATATGGGGACAATGTAACACATTCAGTTTAATTAATTCTTCCTCTATCCATGCACAAGAACTCTTCCATGAACTTCAATCCCCAAGAAGACGCATTTAAAATTAAAGATTATCCTGAACTGTCCCAGCCAGGTAAAGTACAGCAGAACACAGAATTTTAAAAAAAGTGAAATCTTAGGATGATGACATCAGCTAAATACCAGGATGAAGAGACACCTTCCAAACCATCTGCTAGAGCCCCCCCTCCCAGTGGGTGCAGCAATATGGGGCCTGAGAGAGGCGTGGAAAAAACAGGGCACAGCTGTCAAAGATACAACCAATTGTGGGACGATAATGATAATCACTGTATGGTGCTACCAGGTTAATGGACAGAGGGATTCCCTCTCAGTTCCCTACTGTTAGTCTTATGTTTAATTGGCAATTTGAAAGTGTAAATGCTAACCACACAATCATAGGCATGAAGGTGGATCCCATATATCAATACCTACAAGGATGCTGATTTTTGGTTGTTTTGGCACCCAAGGGTGACCCCATGCTGACTCATCCGAAATTGTGCTGTGGTGCAAGCACTAGCGCTTCGGCAGACGAAACTAGCAAATTCATAAGCATTTTTTGTCGCTGAAGGCCAGCTGGCATCATAAACCAGGAAGAACCAGCAGGGGACCCCCCTGAGCGGTTTACGCAGCCACGCCTACGCGGCTCCTGGTTGATTTTCACTTCAAACCCATCCTTCAGAAGAGCTTGTTTCTCCCTCCTGCTCTCTGTGTTTTGCATCCTCAGTCTTTTTGACTTCCGTCTCACGGTTCTCCACACACGTTCTAGTGATGGTGTTTAACATCTGTCACATTTGATTTCCAAACCTTCTTTCCACTGTTCAAAGCACAGTACAGACTTGCACTAGGTAGGCCCTAGGACTCATTCCCCACCTCCTCAGAAAGCTTTGGGTCAGCAGTAGATCAAGTATGAAATATGGCGCCTGACATTGCATTAGACAGCATTTTAGCAAGAAACGTCAAAAGCAGGCATACATATCAAACAGGTATTTCCAAAAAAAGGAAAATCCAACAGCAGTGGCTCAAAACAAGCCCGATAAGCCCACAATCAGCATTTGGTCTTCAAGATGCTCAGAGTTGTTGTTTTTAGAGTGAATCCATCTGAACTTGTAATTAGGGCAACGTAAAGAGGTTTGAATTCACCCTGAGAACAGCCCATACCCCCCCATCTGGGAGAAGTGAGATGACTGGTTCAGCACATTCCAGGCACTCATACCAGGTGAGATATAAGGCATGATGGAGTTTTTAAAACCTTCTTTATTGTGTACCTTTTGTGGTCTGCATTTGAAAAACTGCAACAGTTTTCAGGCACGCTTGAGATATATATATTATATATATATATATATATATATCTCTTTCCAGAACTGAGTTTTTCCCAGCATTCTGGCCACCAACAGTGATCTGATATCCAGATGGCAGCTCTGTCAGATGAAACTGGAGGCATCTTACAGCCTTTATGCCAGCAGGCCGTCCACTTCCACCCCACGCTTACGCTTGGTGGCAGAAACAGGGAAAGACAGAGGAAGGAAGTTTGGGAGAGCCAGCAGTATCACAAGCCAACTTACTACCTGTTTCCTAGTAGGATTCAGATGGATTTACTAGCTAACTACATCATCCAGATTAAGACATGAGGGTGTATATAAGCATATCACAAGCAGCTTTGGGTAGTACTGTATTTAAAGCACAAGGCTAGTATTATATTTTATGTTATATTATAAGTTAATCATTAATTAAGTATGTTACATGCTGAAATTTAATGCGGTGTTTTCACATAACCCTAGCAGCACTTCATGTTTATTGGATTGTCTAGATATGCAGACCTTTTACTGCTCACAGATCATGACCTAGTACAAAGCCAACCTCCAAGACACGTTTAATTAAGCATAATGCTAATCAATGTTTGAGCAGCTGCTCTAAATAGAGCTATTGTGGCAAAGGAAATAACCTATTCAGTGTACTCCCAAATCTCATCCCACTTTGAACAAGAGCTGTTCTTTAGTAGCTGACAAAGTATCTGTTTATACAGTGTCCCACTTCTCTTTAGATAACTGGCACACAAACATATTCCTGTGCATATCCCACTCCAGCTCAAATACCCCGGCTAGACCAAACACTACCACAAGTTTAGAGCAAAGACATCAAGAGAAGGTAGCAGAAGATGCAATAGAAAGAAAGAATATTGGGTAACAATAATCTTACATACACACACAAATCTAAAATGTTACCATTTATTACTGTGCAATCTGCATCGTTAATCCACCCCCAGCAGTTTTGTTACAATTCTTCCACATGACTGACAAAAATCGCAAAAAATTGATAAATCCCTTCACTTTCTAAATGAAGTGGATTGTTAAACTTCCTATAGCCGCTCTCTCCTCATAAATCCTGCACACGGCAGCCTTTGGTTTGTTCAAACAGCACTTCGCCATCTTCTCCACAGTCCAAGCCTTCAACCCTTCCTACATTTATGACCCCTTATCACAGGTAGTCCAAACCATGGGCGGTTTATAGGCTCAGCGGGGCCAGAGACTACAACGTCACGATAACCGAAGTGCAATAATGTGCTTACTAAGTGCCACAGACAAATAAAGGAAAATAAATCGTAAAGGCATTTATAAACAAATGTGAAACATCAGCCCCCAAAATATCACTTGACACATTAAGCCAACCTTAAAACACCACAATTGACTAAATATTTGGAAAAAGGGCTGAAGTTAAAAATAAGTTTTAAAATTATTTTCAACCTGTACACCCAGACAGTATTTCAGTGGACTACTTGCATTATCTTCATTGCATTATGTTTGTCAGCAGCACATCGGACTTATTCTGTCCGGAAAATATTCAGTGTCGTACCAGCCATTATTTTTTTCTGCACACAGAAACATGTCCCGCTGAATCTGACACGCCCCTGTCAAATCTGATTGGTTTCTGGCCAGACGACGCTTCCAATACGAGTACCTGGCTGGCTATAAACCAATCAGTATCAGATTAAGGAGGGGCGTGTTTCTGAGAGTGTCACGATTGGTTCCTGTACAGCAGAGTATCCGGATGTTGCGTTTGTTGGGTTCCATGCGGACGAAAAAACCATGGCGGTTCCTGCCGGGAGATCTGTGATTTTTGTTACTGGAAATACCAAGAAGTTAGAGGAGGTGAGAGACAATTGAATCACACAGCGTCGTCATGGTCTGAAGAATATCTCTTGTCTATATATTTACTTTCAAGCTACTTGCTTGGCGGTTTGCATGGATTGTCTCCTAAAAGAAATAAAAGAAACCGCAACCGAAAAATAAGTAACCGTACTCCGGCAAGTATTGTGAGGCTCTTACAGTACACAATCTTTTACTGACATCCAAAGAATGCGTTATAGAAAGTTGGTATAGCAACCAAGTTTTTCACTTGATTGATTCATTACAGTTTTTAATTAGCTGGCCACCAACTGCAGCCGTAAGTTTCATTGACATATTTTTGTCCTTTCATAGGTCATTCAAATCTTGGGGGACAAATTCCCTTACAAACTAATATCGAAGAAGATCGACTGTGAGTACGAACGGGTGGAGCGCGTAGGGGATCTTCTGCGGAAGAGACAAACCTCACAATGCCTCACAGCGCCCACTGTGCCTGTTTTTTTTCAGTGCCAGAGTACCAGGGAGAACCAGATGAGATCTCCATACAGAAGTGTCAGGAGGCAGCTAGGCAGGTGTGTGGACGTTGCGGAGTCTGTTAGCAGAGACTGATGTAGAATCAGAATCAGCTTTATTCGCCAAGTGTGCTGTGGCACACAAGGAGTTTAGTTCCGGCTGATAGACTACCTAGTACACAGACAAAAAAATGACAATGTACAAACCACAAGTTACACTATACAAGAAATAAAATTTGAAATATACACACATGGGTAACACTGTACAAGTATAAGGTGTGAGGTTGAGAGCAAACAGAGTTTAAGGGGGGATATATGCAGGCTAGCAGCATGCCTCGTGTGGCGTATATGTAGCTATTTAATGTGTCTATCCGTGTATTTTACGTTGTGAATAATAAGTGTTGTATCGTGCTGTGTGTGTTCTCGTTATTGCATGCCCCGAGCGTGTCATGTAGATTGTATGCTTTGTCTGAAACATGGCTAATCCTGCTCCAATGTATTATTAGCGGTATAATAATAAAAGGATCTCTGGCACCGAGTTATGACATTTGTTGGTTGTTAATAGGAAATCGTCCCTATAACAGGTAGATGGGCCGGTTATGGTTGAGGACACCTGCCTCTGTTTCAGAGCCCTGGGGGGGCTTCCCGGACCATACATGTGAGTAACAGTGCAAGTCTATCAAGCTTGTATCAGCTAAATTTCAGGGGTGTGTATTCAGCCAAATAATTTAATTCCATTTATGAGTCTTTAAAGACCATTAAATCTCTTCTGTGTGTTACAGAAAGTGGTTCCTGGAGAAGCTGAAACCCGAAGGTAAGGGCCCCTTCACATGTGGTGCAGTCAGAGGCGTTTCCCATAATCCTTCTGGTATGTTTTGTAGGGCTGTATAAACTCCTGGCAGGCTTCGAGGACAAATCGGCTTGGGCTCTGTGTACGTTTGCCTTCTGTGCCGGGAAAGAGGAACCTGTTCAGCTCTTCAAGGGCATAACAGAGGTTTGGCCCTTTAAGACATATCTACTGCTATGTGTGAATAAGCATGATCATAAACAGTGTTAAAACTAACATTCGTAATTATGTGCCATATAGGGCTGCATCGTGGAGCCCAGAGGACCCCGAGATTTTGGGTGGGACCCATGTTTCCAGCCAGATGGATACGACAAAACGTGAGATGTGTTCCTTGCAGTTTTATTTCTGTCCAGCAGAGGGCACTTTTTTAACTTACTCAGTTTGCGTAGGACAAAAAAAAAACTCAACTATGAGATCAAGAAGTGTTTTGTTACAAATTACAAACACTTGTTCATCAAATGTAACAATATAAAATACAAAATACTAGTGTGAGAATTTAATTCAAATTAAAATGGAAAAATACATGTAAAGTAGTAACATTACACGAATATGTGTACCTTTCCAACCCTAGTAATGTGTAATATTTACAAAATATACAGCTTGCCCTAACTTTAAATGGAATAATTTTTACATAGTATTATAGTTTTTTTGTAAAATGAAAAATGACATTTGTAATATAATGAAAGCTGAACAGGCTGCATCTGAGGTGGGGGGGGGGTGTAGCGGTTTTCTTGATTTCAGAACCATCACACACTTAATTTATACCCAGTGTTTGAATGGCGACGGGTGTCGGTGTGTGTGAGCACGTGCAAGGAGGCTCACCAACGCTCTCTTATTACCATCAAGCGTGAATCTCTGCTTCGTCTTGCAGTAGGTTGCCAAACCTGCTCAGACTCAAAGAAGAAACTTTTCTAGATATATGCAAAAAAAAAAAAAAAAAAAAATGGAACCGGTGGTTATGACGCATATAACATGCAACGTCAAGTAAACCGGTCGGTTCTCCCTTTTATATAGGCTCAGTGGCTATTAACACTCCTACGTTTAACTGATAGGAATTAATTTTGTCCTTGGGAACAAAAGTAGCAATAGATCAGGCTCGCTAATGACGTCTTCTATATATGACAAAGCACTAGATGCCACTGCCTGTGAATCCTTGTCGAAATTACCTAGAACGCCACTAGCAGGCCAGCAAGTCAGTTCACAAGTTCTTGAGCAGAGCGCTGCTGTTTGCTAATTGCTTTATTTTTCTGTCCCATAATGACAAACAGTGAGCAATATCTTATTATGTAATTTACACCAAAGCAGCGCCTTTCCTTGGATTACTGGTCATGGGAAAAAGGTCAAACAAGCGAGCTGGGCCTTGTGTAGCATGGTTTATGTGCATCTAGCCAAAGAGTGATAGGCTGTATTTATAAGTCTGTAAGCCTAGTGATGAAGGTTCCTAAAATGACAGAAAATAAAATATTGTATTTATTTAAATATTTTAAATACATTGAGATTGCATTTTATGTAGTGTCACAAAACCAGAATACAAATTACAAAGTAATCCTAAGTAATTAAATACATATTTTAAATATTGTAGTAAGCTAGCCGTCCACCCAGCAGATTTCCATAACTGTTTATATAGTGTAGAAGGATCCAGGTTTACTGTGCTGTCCCAAGAAACGCAAGGCTGGATAACCTGTATGTAGCACAAGACACACACAAATGTTTGTGTATATACTGTACATATACATATATATATACTGTGTATATATATGTAACATTAAATTTATTCCCCCATGTTAAGCTCCTTAGATTAAAAAGTAAGAGCTTTTAAGACAAATTTCCTTATGTCAAGACATGGCCTATGGTTATGTTGTGTTGCCGTGTTATTTGCTAATTTATATGATACGTGACTTCACCATTTTTTATTCATATAACTATGTGCATGTAAGGTATTTATTATTTTTATTATTCATATTTTTCCCCACTGTTCCCATGCTGTCTGTCCTGTTCCTGTAATTGTATCGTAATTTTGCACTGTAATAAAAAAAATGTACACATTGATAAAATGGGCAATTTAAAGATGGAAGCTCGCCTAAATACATGTTTTTGGACTGCAGACAGAAAGCTGCACAGCATAGAACATGTAGTCTTCTCTCACAGTCACTCACAGAAAAGGGTGCAGCATTCAAACTTCCAACCCTGACAGTGTAAGGTATCAGTGTTGCCCACTGAGCTACTCTAATGCCCATTTGTAATCAGACTTGGTAATACCCTGTGATTTTACTTGTATGAACACTTTGCGAACACTAGGGGGCCACTAAACCAAGTGTGCAGTCAGCATGTCTCCTCTTTGACCTTCAGTGTTAACAGCTCTCCATCCTGCATGCCGTCTCTCTGCTTCATCTTCACAGCTACGCCGAACTCCCAAAGGAGGTGAAGAATTCGATCTCCCACCGCTACAGGGCGTTGGCAGCCATGTCTCAGCACTTCTGCCAGCTCAATGGCACCCCAGAGAAGACGACGACGAAACGTGACGAGTAGTGTCGTGATGGACTCAGCGAGACCCCGCCCCATGTCCGATGGCAACTAAATGTAATATTCTGACACACAAATCTCACAATCTATATGTTGAGGTGAACATAAGGTACATTTATTGGATAAATTTGCTATACAGAAAATGGACGAGCTGTGATTTTGAAGCTGGTTTGAGTTCTTTCTGAAAAACTGCTTGCATTCGTCATCACAAAGTCAAACACACTAGGTGCAAATGCATCATTAGTGCTCTTATAAGTAGAGAGCATTAATTGACTTAAATACATTTTCCATCTTTTCTCCCTCTGACTGCTGCCAATATTGGATATGGCAGTAGCTGGAGATTAAATGGTTAAGTGTTAATGAGCTAAAGACCACAAATGGTAAAGAAATCCAGTCAACATTCCACATTAAAACGCCACGTTAAAAACTTCGCTCATTGACAGCAGAAGTTTACTGGACATGTCTGGTGACATCTGACCCCAGGTCAGTGGTAATACCTCCAGCTGTGTGTGGAGAAACTCAGCTCTGCAATCCAGGCACTGTGCCTCTGGCATTTTGGCACATGGGCTTTATGATACGTAGCTCCACCCTCAGACCACTGGCAAGTGGGGGTGCCACTGACGTTGACATCCGGGCCCCCTGAATCATTTATGGTGCCCCTAGTGGCCATGCAGTGCCATTAGCAATGCCTGAAGCTGGTGTCTTTGCCAGTGAGTCGCACAGGTTTGTGATTTTCGCCCCAGCAATCGGAATGCTGCAAGAAGGCCCTTCTGCACCTGAGCCAGCAGAAACCTGCCAAATAAGGCTTTGGATCATGTTTATTTTGACTTCCAGGGGAGGAATGCTTTATACTATTACATGGTATTGGGCACAAACACAGTAGCTGTCTGGCAAGCTCTGTGCAGAGTCGTAATTCACACAACGAAACATGACAAAAACACGCCAGAGCATCTTACACTGCTTCAAAGATATTCCAGGTATTTATGAGCTCCTGCCACATCAAAACGTTCTTCAGCCACCCAACCCTCTTGTGAAGAGGGGCTTGTAAAGGTGGACAGGACCGAAAAAACAGGCGATTAACGGCAAGCTCCAGGCACAAGTTTATTCGGTGAACTGGTCTCCGGTTGTTTGCGGGTAGAGCACAGTTTGAGGCCAGGTGTTCAGGTCACCTGGCAGCGCTTTAGTTACATGTCTGGGTTTAAGGAAGTTCTTTAGTGTTTTTCACTACAGGGTAAGAGCGGTCAGGTACAATAATCACCTGCTTAAACTGTTTATCCAAGCTCTTTAAAAGGCTCTGTTTGTGTACATGTGAGAATTTTGAAATTCATAGGGTTGTCAGTTTGACTGAATAATCAGCCAAGCTGGTGATTCATGACTGATTTGTGTTAATGTAATGTAAATTTCAATCTACAACTTCATTAAGCAGTAATTTGAGGTTTTGTTGGAAAATCCATATAGGCCTGAGAAAAGGTTTAACGTCTGCTTGTACACATTACTTATGTATGGTGTGAATGTTCTCTAAGTAAGCAGATGGATTAAAATTGAACAAGATGGATGGACAGATGTAAAAATGCCACAAAATATCAGAGAACTGAGCCACAATAATTACGATCAGTTTTTTGTGGCATGGTTTATGGAAAATAATGTCTGGTGAAATTTTCAGTTGACAGTGTGTTAATACTGTTATGTGAACCAAATATGATGTACTGCTTTGAAAAGTGAACAATACAAAGTGAGAAGCTCTGTGTGAATCAGAGGTGGATAGTTCAGGTCTAGAAAGTAAAAATCAAGACCAAGATTTTGTTTCAACCAACCTATTGAGTATAAAGGGTCACAATCCCGGAATACTCAGCTGGCTGGTTGAAAGAAAATCTCAGTTTGGACCTGAACTTTCCACCTGCAAGCTGGCTTGATGGAGAGGAATTGATTGAAAAGTCATTTCCACCTGTAGCAAATCCAAAGCTGAAAATCCCATAGCAGTGGAATGAAACCAAGCAAGGAATTCGCAGTAAAGGGATCAGGTTCTAAGTGTTTTTTCACTGCTAAGGGACAGTCACTGCACATGAGGGACACCGAGGCAAATATAGAAACACATTACATTTATCTGAACTCCTCTCAGCTTTGCTGGAGCCAAACTCATAAAGCATGATTTCTGCATGGAAAACACTCATCACAGTACAGGAACACTACTCACAGGTCAGTTAAAGTGATGTCCAGGTACAAAGAACCTACCTAAATGTATTCCAAGGAAAGCGGTAGGTGGTAAAAGAAAACAAACAGGTTAAGGATTTTAAAATGATTAAATATACAATGGCTCTTGAACCTAATATGAGAGCACAGCACTTCATTATTTTTAATTGATCAGCCAATCTGGGTTGCACTGCTGGGTTGAAAGAGCACAAACCTCCTGCCAGAAGACATCCAGTCTATCAAGGTCCCAGTGTATTGTGCCGACTTTGGGAGGACGGCCAAACAGCAGGACAACCGTTTACGGTCATTTCTCCTTGGCTGGAGGACTTAATGAGAAGAGCATACCCTCAAGATATCAGCTCATCAGAAAAACAAGTACCAGGCATAGTAGATTAAGATGGATGGTCCTGCAGGAGGAGGAGGACAGCCTAAATATCAGGGAGGCATCAAACACATTTTTCAGCTTCCCTAAATGGCCACCATTCTGCTAAAATCGCTCATTATTCTGCATTCATTGCTGCTTTAAGGTCAGACAGACCAGAGTCCCCTTTTTTTCACTAGAATGAGCCTGTTGCCCTCATCAGAAATCCAGCTCATTCCTGGCAAGGTTCTCCTAAGGCCTTGGAAGTCGAGTGATGTGGGTCCTACTTGAGTTCATATTTACCAACACAGGGCCTCAGATTGGAAAGCAGACTTCCCCAGTTCTGGTCCTAAAGGGCCAGTTTGCAATACGGTTTGCAGGATTGCCTGCTCAGACACCTTAATCAGGTAATTGCCAGGTTTACAAGGGGTGTCTGAGCAGGGAACTCTGCAAACTGACCTTTCAGAACCAGAACCGGAAAACCCTGCAAGTCCTTTTGAAGTCGTAAGAAAAGTTATGCCCAATCTGGTTTGGACGCGATGCGTTCATAATTAAATATTTTGGTAAGAGACACCCCGAGATCCTGGATATCTGGGATCCATAAATCTGATCCTTGTAGGCATTATCCCAGAGCTCAGGCAGAGACCAAATCTATCACAACTAGAGGTGCAGGCTTAAGGCCAAACAGAAGGGAGGAGGCCATGAATGTTCAGCTGGAGCCAGTTAGAACAGAATTTAGATGCTGCTAGTCTTAAAATTTTAAAGCCAGAGCAGCAGGTAACAGATAAGTAGCCTTGATAAGATCAAACATGTACCCAAATAGTTACAAGACCTCAGCCCAGAAGGTTTGTTTTAAAGTCGAAACTTAGCATGTCAGCTTAGCTTGACAGTAATGCCTTTCATCCATACAAGGCAAGATCACCACCCATTTGTCCACTACGGCTGGCTGCCACCACCCAAGCTCGCCCCAAAATCTGAAGGCTCCTTTTTAAACAAACAGCCATAAATTATCTTTCCCAGCTGAGCTTACAAAGCCACATGCTCCCCCAGTGTTTACAGTCCATCAAGGTTCAGGCCTGCTATGTTGTGGTCGGTAGTGCAGCAGTGCAGTCAGGTTCATTACTTTCCAGAAGGAGAAAATTCATTAAATTCATTAACCACTTGGTTAATCCACCCCTAACCGAAGTTATGCATCCCTATGATGTGAAAGCTATGAATAAGCTACATTAAATAAATTAGCGATACTGTACCAAATGTCTCTACCTTGTCTACCATCATCAGTGAAAATCACCACATGGCACCCAAACAGTCACAAGTGTCTTACTTGTCCAGCAGAAAGAAAGGTTAAAATTAAGGGATTCATCTGCGTGTAACAGTGAAGAAACCCCTGATTTCCCATCTCCTTAGTTCTACCACAAACATACATTTTGGACAGATAGTGTTAGGGTTCTAGAAATGTGTGTGCGTGGGCACATATATGTATTGCATCGGGGGGGATCAAATGCCCATAGAAATGAGAGTCCCCACAAAGATAGATACCTAATCTCTGTGTTTATGTGTGTGTCTGTGTTTCCTTTGGGTCTTCAGTGTGTACAGATGCAGACATTCAATCCACTAATGTTCCTCAGCTAAATCAACACATGGAATACTCACTAGCACTTTCTGGCTGCTCCAGACGGATGCTTCTTCAAGACTTATGGATCTAAAGCACCCGATTACAATTCTTATCATGCACCTGGACCTGGCGCTTGTTATCCACGGTAAACAGAGCCCCACCCAGCTGTCAGCAACTGGCCTCTCCATGATGATGTCTCCTGGCAGATCTATTAATCGATATATAGTAATCTAGTAGATCTCTGCATACCCTGTGATCCACAGGGTTATACTCTGACCCCCCTACTCTGCTCTATCAACACTCTCCTAAGCCATCAAAAGTTGCCCTTGGCTAAGCACACATACAGGCATAAATAATAGAATTCCCCACGCCTTTTGTAGTTCTCGAGTCTATTTTATTTTCTAGCTTCTTGAATCTTTAAACTTTTTCCATCTCCCTCCACCCAAGAGACAGGCTACCAAGGGTTCTGATGGGATAAATTAAAGATCAGTCCTACAGGTGGAATCGCATCACCTGAGGTCCAAGGTAAGGCACAGGCCTTCCTCGGCCCAAAGGGCATGAGCGCGACTTCCTGACCGTTCCTGCTGGTGTGGGGGCCCACTCCCGGCCACACCCTGAGCCCATACTCCATTCCTTGGGATTTAAGGGTGCTCTGGGGCGAGTCGTGACTCTACAAGCATGTGCCACTGGAAGTCAGCTGCTCAGACCAGCTGAATAACAAAAACAAGGTAAATAAGTTGGACTATGATCTGTGTTTGAGAAAAACGAGGCCCAGGCATGGGGAAAGATGCCCTCCAACATTTAGGGCTGCTGTTATTTGGAGGAGATCATTGATGCTATTGTTGGTGAGACAGAAACACAGGTGTAAGCTGAGAGGCTGGGATAAAGTGTAGGGTTCACATTGCGACACACTATTATCATCCACAGGAAAATATCTAAATATGAGTCTAAAAGGTACAATGCGCAGCACTGAAAGCAAATGAAAAGTACTGAAAGTGGCATTAGAAAAGAGGATAGGGACATAAGCTGAAGGGAAAAATCTTAAGTTTGCAGGAAAATTAGTTTGTGGAATTGTGGATCTGCTTTTCCTAACCCTGGGGAGAGGAAAAACCTCCCAGGGTGATAGCTGGGAAGAGAAGCAGGATCTCTAGGACATATTTCACTCTGCCTCCTGGGTAGATGAAGTATGGCCCAAGCAGCCATCATAAACAGCCAAGTCCAGCCAGCCAGCTGTCACTTCTATTCAGTAAATTTTGTCCGAATGGGGCCACTGTACTTGGCATGTGATATTTTAATATTTATGAAGCACTGATATACAGAGTGTACCCCAGCCTTGTGCTCTATGCCTGCGATAGGTCCCAAGGGCCCACAGTGACCCTGACCAGCACGAGAGATTGATATATGGATGGATGAATGGATGGATGAACACAAACATGATCTCTGGCATCTGGTAAAGAACTCTGTCTCAGGTCTGGGGTTGGAGGCGAGACAGATACCGCTACCATTTCACAGTAAGCCCATGCCTCAGCTCCCAGCATCTGCATGCCAGGCAGGTGAATCATAACCCATTTGCTCGAACCAGTTCCCACCCTCAGGCCTTCTCTGCTGCCCCCTGCTGTCCCCTCACTGCACACCTGGTGTAAGCAGCCCTGTGGAGTTGTTTTTCAGGATTTGTTTATGATTGTCCACAAGTGAACCAATCGTTCACCGTAATTAGGCACCATCCGTCACTAAACAGCAGTGAGGAGACGGGGGCATCATCAGGGCAGTGCAGGATGCCCACTAGGGTGCCCTCTGCTGGCTGCACATAAAAGTAATCTCATCAGATCACCTGACACATTCTACAATAGCAGCTGCTTGGAATGAAAGCAACAAAACTCGATCCACTGGGATTTGTGAATCTTTTTTGTAATTGTCTATTTATAATTCTATATCTCTGTGTTATATTTGAATTTCATCCCTGCACAGTAACCCAAAGAGCCAGCAAAGAGAGAAACGTACAGAAAATGAGCCAATAACACAAATGAGGTTAATCATTCTGGGCACACAAGGCAATCGGCCGCTGCAGCCACTACAGAATATCTGGAACTCCAGTAATAGCCAATTTTTTCATAGATATTATTCTGTTGTGTTAGTACGGAAAGTGGCGATAGAGTCTCATAGCTAAACACTTAATATTTTCTTAGCTACTAGTTACTGTAAAAATGACAAATATGAACATGGTTTACCTTTGCCTGTGTCCCTTAAAAAAAGCCCCTTTAAAATGAGCTGACAGCTTGATATATCCGTCCAGCCTCGACGGGCTGTGGATCTATCAGATGTTGACCCTTTCAACTGGGCAGTAAGCCAGGCAAATCACCTCATCTTAATTAGATCTCAGTTTTAAGTCGTGTGGCGTCTGTGCTGTCCAGCATGGAGGTGCAAATCCCATCAGATAAAGCTGTGATATGTAAAATACAAGCACGTGATTAATGTCATCTGTCATTTAACTGCGCCGCCTTCCCACCAGAAGGAAAGGTGACAGCGATGCCTGCTCCGTTTTCCCAGCAAGTGAAAAACTCGACATGGAAAACACATCTCCAATCCTGGCTATCGACCCTCATGTTTAAAGCATTTAAACGGGTGGGGAGATTTATTTCAGACATGAGCCAAAGCAGTCTGTTCAGTCTTTGAACTCCGCCAGTGCATTTGGTTTTCAGGGACAGTGACATCCCAGTCTGCTTATGTAACACGGTAACAGAGTTTAATTTATTTATTATGCCTCTTAATAAACTACGAAACAGACAATATGTTTTTGAATAGCTTTGAAATGTACAAAATAACTGAAAACATTTCAGGTGTTTTTTTTTTTTCTCTGATACCCCATTTGGCTTCTAATAACTCCAACTCAGACTCCTTTAGGCTGTGATTCCCAATTCAGATCCACCAGGAAGGATGGCTTACCTTGTTTGGTCACCAGTATGATTCCTCAAAAAAAGTTACTCAACCCAGGTTCCCAGGAACACCAGGTATTCTACTTCTGTTCTACCCCAACACCAGTGTGCCCAATTTAACTAACATGGAATGGCTATTGTTTCCTAGGAGAAGGTTGGGACTGGCCAATGTAATGTCCTGAGAATGCATCCATGAACCAATCAAAGGACAGGATACCAGAATATTATGTGTTGAGAGTTAAATAAGTGAAATAATGTCCGTCTCTGGCTTAACTGCTCTCTTCCCAAAGCACATTCCACACCACGTGCCGTTTTGATTTGCTCACTACAGGTCCGGCGGCCCGCTGGCCTCGACTTCGCATTGCTTTGCTTTCATGGCCAGGCCCGTTAGACCCCGTGGGGTAATTTCCTCCTTACAATCTGGTCTTCTCATCTCGACCTGAGTTTCTGTTTTTAACTTTCACAGAATCCAACAGCTTCCATAAGACCTGGAGGGAGAAGGACCTCCCTAGGTATGCTGGGAGAGGTACGGATTTACGATGCATACATCATGGAAATCACATACCTCTCATCCTCAATAAAAACGATCCTTTAAGAGGCTCTCTCCATGACTTGACAGAGTACGAACCCTTGCATCTTTTTACGTGACATCCCCTTTCTCATGTGACCTTTTCATTTGCCATAAGCATACATCTACTTTAATTCCTGTATTTTTCATTACCATAGTAAAATTGAACTGTCGTTTCAAAGTTTTTGCTTATTAACTTCTTCACATATTTTTTTTTCAGTAGTACACATACAATCAACGCCAGAATGGATTTTGCATAGAATTAGTGTACCCCTGAGAGGACACAACAGGAACGGGATACCAGTCAGTCACTGGGGACCCACACTAAGGTCAATTTTGTTGGACATTTTGTGTATTTTGCTGGAGAAGCCCAGAGTTCTGGAGAGCACTTGCAGGAAAAAGCAAACTCCACGGAGACCAAGCAAGGAACTTTGACAGTGTCATTGGACCACAGTACTATTGAGCCAGACAGTCCAATACGCAACTCCTCATGTTATTAAGCTCACAAGATAAGCTGGCATGAATTATGGGCTGGAAAGGCAAAGCCTTTAACTCCTTAACTAATGAGGTTAACAGTGGTTGGTCCACCTGAAGTCTATGTATCATGCAGAAAAATCCTTACCTAAAATGTACAATACAAAGCAAAGAATGAAACGCTGGAAAATGCAATAATTTGAACAAACCTTCAACAAAACAACAAACCTTTCTCAGTATCTCAATGACCAAAAAAACCTATGCAAGACCACAGAAAACTGCAAGACTGTGATAAAGGATTCAGATGCAGGAAAGTAGCAGGACCCAGAAGGTCATCTCAAAACCAGCCACAACCAGTCACTCGAGCTTGTCTGGAGGGAACAAGGAATGTATCACTAAGTGCAGAGCAAATTTTTAAAAACATCAATTCAGATTTTGTACAAAGCTTGTTAAAAATGTTTTAGGCATTCCGGAAAGGAAAAGTGCTTGAAAAATGACCAGACCAGGTGGGAATTTGATGGTAAATCACCATCAAAACAATTCATGGGAGTGTTTCTTAACTGAGCCCAGGACAGTATGCAGAAGCCATTAGCGTTAGTGGGGTGGGGGTGGGCGGCTCTTTCCTTGCCTATGAATGGCTTTGTTTTCTTCTCCCCCCAGCCCCGCCCTCCGCTCCATACCGGGCTCTGTAATGTGGCCCCTGCTCTGCCAAGTGCTCCGGGGGCCCCATTAAACATGAGTCATACACATTCAGTATAATGAGGGCGTCCAGTTATATGGCCGCTTCCTCATGGGGCACAGGACTGACGGCAGACGCACAGGCGGGGGGAGGGGGGGTCAGGCCAGCCTGATTTGCATTCCTGGGGCACAGCAACTGACGTGACCTCCGACTGAACAAGTGGGTCTAAATGACTGTTGACTTTGATGCATATTGTAAGTATCCCATGAAGTCTCCACCTTCTGCCAGCCAAGCAACTGAAAACTAGAGGAAGTTACTCAGAAAAACCTTCGAGTCAAAAACAAGGTGCAGCAGAACACAACGATAAGATATGGTTAGTTGAGATATTCCCACCAGAGACTCTGCTCATTAATTATACCTGGGTTCCACTGTTGAGGAACCACGCATGAAAAATGTGAAGTGCCAGAACTTCGCTGGGTGGAGGAATCACCAGCATACATCTGCTTGTTGACTGAAGAGGGTGAGGAAAAAGTTGGTCCTGATAAGCAACTTGATCTAAGTACTATTCTGTACATCAAACACAGAAGACAGGAACTCAGTGCAAACTGCTATAGAGAGCCAATGAGGTGAGAACATGAGACGTGCACCATGAAAGCTTTCTGGATGCTTCAATAGCAGATGCACTGCTGCGTTTTGAATCATCTGTAGGTGTTTCTCAGCACAAGCTGATAAAGCTGTCAGTAAGGAGATATCACATGCATGTTGTAAGCATGAGATCAGACGGGCATCTGGACTCGGAGCTGAGACGCGGATTCTGACAGATCAGAAGTTCTGATCCTCTGGATGTTCGATTATGTAGAGGAGAGAAGTAAAAGCAGATAGACGTACCAACCCAAGAGTTTATATCCGGAAGAGAGACCCAAGCAGAGAGGACTGCAGATCAGAGAAACCCATCCTCACAAATCAGGAAGGCTTTCTTGCAGTGATTGACCCCCCCTTCCTTCCAGAACCTGTAATCCACATGCCCACCCCTCCCTCAAGCCCCTCCCCATAACCAGATAGCTTTATCATGCTAAACATCAATCACAACCCCACTGTAATCTCCCATTAAGTGCACCAATCATTTCTAAATGAACAATACATTTGCTACTACTGTGCAGAGAAGCTATTGTATAATATCATTACAAATAACTTGCATTACAGTAAAATAAGCACCTGCAACATAGTCACACAAATATGGGTGCATAAGGAATTCAGGGACTCCACAGACAAGCGTGGCACATAATTGAAACAGTGTGTTTTGCTCACTTACCGTAAGTTTTTTTTCCCCCCTCAGTCTCAAACATGACCTGGAATGTTCTGGTCGTCACGGCAATCCCAGAACACTGCATCCCACTGGCCCCCGTGCCCCATTACACAGAAACAGTATTGCCCTTTCTCTAAACCGCCCCCACCCCCTTTGTGCAGGACTGTATAAATACAGAGTCCCGCAGCCTGGCCGCACTCAGAACCTCACCGGGAGCCTGCAGAGGCTGACCAGGACGGAGAAGGGAAAAGCAAACAGGAGTGCGAGGGAGACTGGAGTGGAGATCACGGAGGAGGCTGAAGAAGCAGAGTGATAAAGATCTGGACAAAAGAATCAAAGCCTGAGGAATCTCAGCATAAAACCAGGAACAAGACTCACCGGAAGCCGGACAGCAGAGATCTGACGGAGCACCGTGAAGGATGTGGATCCCACTGGTCGCCTGCCTGTGCTGCCTGCTCGCATCCAGCCGTGGGCAGGAGAGAGCCTCCTTCCGGAGGGGCAATGACCAGAGGGGGCGCTGTCAGTACAGCTTCACCGTGGAGAGCCCCACGGAGGCCAGCTGCCCTGCCGCTGGGGGCCCCGAGTTGGAGGGGGTCAAGTCACGGCTGGCCTTGCTGGAGGTGCTGGTGGGCAGGCTGACGGGAGCCGGGGAGAGCGCACAGCTGCGGAGGGAGAAGGAGCGACTGGAGAGGCAGGTGCAGGAGCTGCAGGGCCAGCTGGGTGAGCTGAGGCGGGAGCTGGAGAGCGTGAGGGCCAGACCGTGCCAGACGGCCTCATCTGCCGGGGCCTCCGTGCAGGACAGGAGCCAGAGTCCCCTCAGTGGTGAGTGCTGTACCTACCAGAGGCACTGTGACCGGAAAGTACCCTCAGACAGGGACTTGGGAGCATTAACTACACATTACAAATTAGCCAGTGCATTTGTGGAATGGAAGCCTTCATTTATTACCGAATAGAATAGAATGGAATGGAATACCTTTATCATCATTGCACAACTGTCACTGCACAGGTACAATGAGATTTAGTTTGCAGCTTCCGTACTCGATGCCATCACTAATACTAAATGAACTAAAAGTAGAGCACAGAGGCAGAAATGGCAGTAAGTAGTAAATAATAAATAATGAAAGCAGCATCAAAACCGGTGCAGTGCAATAAATAAATAAATACCCAAAGAAAGTGATTCATTAAAAAGAACAGCAGGTCTCAGTATGATGGATACTGAGCATAAACGTAGACTGTGCTGAGCCAGGTGCCATGAAGCGAGCTCTTGACCCAGAAACAATACTTGAAGCAGGGTACCGTTTTGCAGACTGGATACTCACCCCTCACCGTGCCTGCTCGGCCCTTCCCAAACTCTCGGGAGGGGTGATTGTGTCCATCTGGACCTCTTTTACATTTCTTTATGGCCTGGTAGAAGAATGGAATTCACTGGGAGGGGGGTCAACATGTGGAGTCCATTGAGGGTATTTTGAATAGGGTTGCCCTCCAGAGGAGGTCAACTGATACTGAAAGTCATACAGTGCCATTTAGTCACAGCTGCTGAAGCAGGTCAGGTACAGGTGTTCTATGGTCTATACTGGGGCTTTGGTCCACCCATCGTGTCCATGGAAACTATCGTTTATCATTGCTGACCATTTTAGAACTTAATACACTTTGGAAATGGAAAACTGCATCTGCTTACATTCATACATGTGTGGCAGCATCTGGTACAATGAAACATCTGAGAGCAGAGGCTCATGCTAGAACGAGGGCTCTGCTGCTAGCATAGGTGTGATGACGCTGTGAGGTTAACAGTGGTTGGTCCACCAGACGGAGGCCACTTGACTGTCGCTATCAGGCAGCAGCAGCCTTGATGCTCTCATGTCAGTGCAGGACCATATCTGGCTCAGAGCTGCTCACAATATGCTCAGTGCTCGTCTTTTCAGCTGCTTCACTTTGTCAGATTATTGCTCCTGGTCCATCGAAGGAATTTCTAAGTGGAGGAGCTTAAAGCCCCTGCAGATGCTGGCTGGCTCAGCCATGTGTTTGGAGTAGTATTACTTGGGGAACGGTTTTGGGGTACGGTGCAGAGAACCCCGCCCTCAGCTATAAGTGTGGCTTATTCCAGTTCTACAGGGAATCACACTGGGACTTGCAAGCCAGACACAATCTCTCTCTATGGAGATGTCATAGCCGAGACGATCCCCATAGTGTCACAGTCTCTAGCTGGGTGTAGAGAGTCTCGCTGTACGAAAATGGCAATTACTATTTTCACTCCAAGACTAATCACAGGCTTGCAATCATGTATCACACATTTGAGCTCATGCGTTAGCCTTAGTTGGCTGACATCGACATCATTTCTCTGCTCCTTGTACCTGAGGTTTCTCTGTTCCCTGCAGGGTCTAGCATCTTCTCCCACCTGGTGTCCAGGCCCGGAGATCCAAGTGAGACGGACGGAGTCAGTGGTAGGGTGTACAAAGACACTGAGCATCTTCACACTGGTTCCAGAACCTCAACAGCCACCACATTCCATGATACATGTTCAGTTTCAGTGCTGTACAATACTCCTGCTGCCCGATACTACTTGAGTTCTCCTTTCAATTGGTTGCAGATTCCAGGATGCAGCAGGGAAGAGTTGCTTATCAAGAGCTTAAGGCAGAAGTGACAGAGGTGCCAGCATCTCGACTCAATCAGAAACCTAATCAGGAGATCACAGGTATAATGTTTGTCTGCTGCTGCCCCCTAGTGGCAGAAACAAAAACCCTAAAACGACAGCTTTGGTTCCCACACAATATTTATCTCTCCAGGGTGCGGGGAACTGGTATCAATCAGGGAACCGAAGACTCACCGCAAGGCTGACACCATCAACGGGAAGTATGGGGTGTGGTTCCAGGACCCAGAGCCCGGCAGGCATTACGGGCCTGAAATGGTATGGCGCATCGACACCGTTGGGGCTGATGTGCGGCAGCTGTTCGCCTACGAGAACATGGACCAGCTGGTCCGTGGCTTCCCCACCAAGGTGCTCCTGCTGCCGGAGCCCGTGGAGAGCACAGGAGCCACCATGTTCCGGGGTTCCCTCTACTACCAGCGCCGCCGGAGCCGTACCCTGATCCGCTACGACCTGGCCTCCGAGAGAGTGGCAGCCCGTCGTGAGCTGCCACACGCAGGCTTTCACGGCCAGTACCCATATTCGTGGGGAGGCTACACAGATGTGGACCTGGCCGTGGACGAGAAAGGCCTTTGGGCCATCTACAGCACCAACAAAGCCAAGGGAGCCATCGTGATGTCCCAGTTGGACCCCAACACCCTGGAGGTGAAGACGACCTGGGAGACCACCATCCGCAAGAACACCGTGGCCAATGGCTTCATGGTGTGTGGCCGCCTGTACACGTTGGCCAGCTACAGCTCGCCAAACACAACCATCAACTACACCTTTGACACGGCCACCGGGCAGCTAAAGGCCATTGCTGTGCCATTCCGCAACCTCTACCGCTACAACAGCATGGTGGACTACAACCACGCCAGTAAGAAGCTCTATGCCTGGGACAACTTTCACATGGTCTCCTATGATGTGCAGCTTGGGAAGCCAGACATCTGACAACACAGACGACCTAAGGACCTAAACCATCGCAGCTCTCATGAGAAGAATGATTCTTCAAAAGACAAGAGGGGATCACTCCCATCCACCAAGCTTTGGGGCTCATACCTTCAATATCCACACCTGGGTCTATTTAAGCTTTAATAAGTGATGACTTACTAGGAGGCAAATGGGTAAACCCACTAGGAAGCTGGTTTCAGAAGGCATCTTTTGGCACACCAGTGCCACCCACACTCCACACTTTGAGACATCTTCCCTGCCTGCCGTGCAGATCTTAGGTTAACAGGACCAGGTAAAGAAGCAGGTTTAACAGCGATGATTCCTGACACGAAAAGGCATCCACCACACGCCCCTGCTCTTTAGGATGGCTTTGAGAACTGACAGCTACTGGCTCACCACAAATGATTTACATAGCTTCTTTACTGCTAAAGAGGTGCAGCAATACGTTTGTTTAAAAAAATGTCAATGTTTGTATAAATATCAAATCTGACATTAAAAGGAATCTATTCCTATAATTCCCGTCTCGTTTAAACTTCATAATGAATCTCATTTTTCCAATTTCATAATACACGTAGTGTGTCACTGGTGGTCTCAGAGCTGCTGGGTTGGGGTTCAATCCCACCCCCAACCGTCTGTCCAACCTGTGCAATCCCCTCAGGCCCCGTGGGTTTCATCCAGCAGTCGAAAGGCTCCAGGGCCCCTGTGACCCTTTACTGGGTAAGTATTAGCAAGGGAGGCAGAGAATTCATCTGTCCATCCTCATCGAGATCAAGAAACAGCTGCATGGCAAAACAAATGAGACTGGAGCGCTCTGCCCCCCAGCAGAACCGGGTGGTAACGACTCATCTGCCACAGAACTTTTTATAGCATATTATTTTATTAGTTTCTGTAACCAAACCAAGAATGTAAATAAGACCGTACATATTTCAATACAGCGATGTAACCCCTGTACAAGTGAGACAAAAAAAAAGAAAAAAATAAAGGGGGGGTTGCCCCCAACCATCCAGAGCAACATCCTATCTCTACAAGGTGGCAGGAGGCAAGCAGTACAGGCTGACCTTGTTCTGGCAGGGGTCAGGACAGGGGGCTAAGAAACCGTTTGTGGTGGGGGGGGGGGCATCTAGGTGAGGCTTCCGGTCATTTCACAACACAGGAGAGAAAACAAAAAAACAAAACACCCCTTTGCTTAAACGTGAGAACAGCAGCTCTGGGCAGGGTCCTTGGCACCCATCCACACAGGGTGCTTATTCAATTAAAATCAATCCCCTGCAAAACCGGCACCCCCCCTGCGCCCCCCCCCCCCTTTTACATAAACATGATCTCACCTCTAAAGGCTACACCATTTTCAACTCTGTCTACTCCAGGAGGACTATCTGGGTACAAGGGAGAGAGACTAATACACACGCATACGCAGGGGGCGGGGTCTATGTGTGACCCCCGCCCCCTTCCCGGTCCCCACACAGGCGCACATCTGAGCACAGCCAGGAGTGGAGAGCCAGGACCCAGCAGACAGAGGGCGTTCATCATGGCATCGGGGCACAACCGAATTGTCAGCGTCGGACTGGGACTGGGACGGGGGGGTGACTTAAAAAGCCTCTCAGTCTACAGGAATAAAAAAATAAAGAAAAAGGTTGGGGGGGGGGGGTGGCATGGAGGCGGCTTACAGTACAGGCCGCGATCGATAGCAGCTGCATTACATTTCCTGACGGGGGGGTGGGGGGCAGGGAGGATGTGGCTGAGAAACAAAAGCAGCTAGCCTCAATTCTGGCTGTGTGGTCAGGCTGGTTTCTGCAGGGGAGGGGCTGGCCTGCACTCGCTAAAATACCTTTTTGTATTAGGTTTTGATTTTACTACAAAACAAAATCCAAAAAAAATACCTGCCTTCCTAATTCATGTGCCATTCTACCTAAAAATATGGGGGGAAATTAATTAGATATGGATATTTAAAATAAAAAAAAAACACAGCGATGTGAGCAGCAAACGGGAACACCTCGTCTTGCCGCCACTCGGCCAACATGCGGCTCTTGACGCTCCTGCCTCCCACGGGGTGAGAGGCACTCAACTTCACACAAAAAACTGACCACGCAACTGACCCTCTGGGGGGGGGGAGGGGGGGGAGAGCATGAGAAGCAGGTATATGGGACTGCCCTGTCTGGACATGGCATCCCTCACCTTACCCCCACTGCCCTGTGAGTGATGCCAGTGGGTGGATGAGTGAGGGGCTCGAGTCTCCACCCCCGCCCATCAGGGAAAGCCCCCGGGACAAATGAGCTCTCTACTTGCCCTCCTCGGGCTTGATGGACTGGGGTTTGATGGGGCCGGTCCGCACAGGCTTGGCCCCAGACATAGGGGGCTTGTCGGTGTCGGGACGTTCCGCGGCGCCGCCCTGGTGGTTGGGGGCACAGGTGTCGCCGGGCTTGCCCACGGCCCCATCCCCCCGGCCGGGCTTGCCCACGGGCCCCTTTAACTGTTGCTGCTGCTGCTGCTGTTCCGAGAAGAACTTGTGGGTGGACTGGAGCACCTCAGCACGCTGCTTAGCCTGAAAGTCACACAAAGCGGTCCGTCAGTCAACATCCTTTTTCCCCCCCCTAACCTGATAAAAGGAGCTGTAATGTCAGGAAGTGAATGCATTCCAGTCACC
>JAODLC010000047.1:16304514-16324512 GCA_026781145.1 Hippopotamyrus pictus
GAGGGTGAGATGGAAGGCAGGTACCTTCTGGGCCTTGATGGGCCCAGCCCTCGGCGGCTTTGGTTGCTGCTCCTTGGGCTCCGGCAGCTTGTTGTCAGAGTTCTTCTCCAGAAGGGCAGGGGCAACGTCACTGTCCGTGCTGCCTGCCGAAGACGGCGCGCCGAACTGGATGGTGTCCATGCCGAGCTCTGCAGCACCCTCTGTGCCCGACTTCGCACCCTGTTCCCATGGCACCTGGTCAGACCATGGCCTTGGCACACAGCGGGTCACACAGACACAGGCGAAGGGCAACTCACCTCCGGCGGGATGCTGCCAGCGAAAGACGTGAGGGGCTTGTTCCAGGCACTGACTGAGGGGGGCTGGGGCGGGTTGATGGGTCCAACTATATCACAATAACAAAAGGCGGTCAGGCTTCACCATGCAGCCGTCATGACCCATGTGACTGACCTGTTTACCCCTTTCAGGACCCTTGCTCTGGGTGTCAAGAGAACTGCCTGAATGGCACTCATCCTTACACAGGTTACATGATATTTAAAAGGGGATGTCTCCAGCCACAAAGACTCACGTTTCTTGATGTCGGAGAGCACGGCTGGGCTGCTCATCTTGTTCTCCCAGAGCTCCGTGCCCAGGGCGCTGTTAGCCTGCCCCGCCTGCAGTGTCTTGCTGGAGTTGTCAGGGGCCACGGGGAGGGCAGTGGTGCCCTCTGCTGGCTGAGGGGCAGCGGTTGCTGCAGAGGGGGTGCTGGGCTGAGGAGCAGGGGCGACCTGCTGTTGCTTCTTGGCAAACCTGGGGGGCAGTTTGGAGCCCCCACCTCGACCTTTCTCACCGGAGCCCTTCTTACTCCAGTTCTGAGGGTGACATCACAAGGGACAGCAGGTCAAGGTGGGGCATCAGGACTGAGGGGATAGTCCCCGAGGGCAGGCGGCTTACCTGCACGGTCAGCTCCTCCTTCTTCCTGCGCTCCTCGTCCTGCAGCCGCTTCTGCTGCTTGCGTGACACAACCTCGGTGAAGCCGTCGTCATTGGTGCTGGACTGCAGGTCCTCCAGGGTCGTGACCTCGGGATGGTCATCGATGATCACCACGCCTGCGGAAACCAGCTTCAAGGTTACACCCGATGGAGGACAGATGGAGCCTCCCCTGCTCTCCTCCATCACCACAGAGATACTCACTGGCGTAGTTGTTCAGGTCGAACTGTGACAGTGCGTCGGCCTTCTCCTTGGGCTTCTTGGCGGACTGCTTGGCGTCATCCTTGCGACGGCCTGCTGGGTCCTTAGCCGCTCGCTGAGCCGTGGCACCATGTGCTGCATCCGGGTTCTGGGCAGCACTGCCGGTTGGATCAAGACCAGTCAGTTCTTGGGCCTGCTGCTCGAGCGGCCTGAGCACAGAGGCCCCCGTGTTCGGGGGAGGGTGGGGGGGCAGAGCAAGAGGCGCAAACGAAGGAGAGGGAGGACACAGGACAGGACAGGCGCTGAGCTCATGACTGTGCAGATGCAGCCAGAGTGCCACCTGCTGGCACAGATCTGCTGGGGACTTTAATAGAAAAACCTCCTTAGGTTCACCACTTCAATCACAGCTGCAATGATTTTAAACTACAGTAAGCCCTCGTACATTCGCGCTTCACAGATCCAAACATTTCATTGGAACCAAACTTATTTGCATCCACGATTTTTTCGCACATCTATGAAATCCTTGAAACCCCCTACAGAAGGTGTTTAATTTTCATAGTAATTAATAAAACTTTTATACTTTTAAGTGTCAAATTGGTAAGAAAACTTCAGTTAATGAAGATTCTACTGTGTTTTTGGGGAAGTTCAAGACATATAAAATAAAGCATTTTAAAAATCCCTTAAATGTGACTTTCTTATGGAAACGTTCCTTTTTTATGTACATACTGTACTGTACCTTTACAAGATGTGAACCCAATTCGCGAAGTTTATTCCCTTTGGAACTGTCATGACCTGCTCGTCTGATCCTCCCATGTGCCATGCCCCCTCATCTACCTCGTGTGGAATCCCCATGTGATCCACTGTTTTGAGTTGCTGTCATTAGTCCTGTGTATTTAAGTCTGCGTTTAAGTATGTTTACTGAATCCAGTCATTAACGTCATTGAATTCCTTTGTTCCTTTTGTTGTCCTGCTTATCTTTACCTTTTGATTAAACCCCGTGTTCCCTGATACCTTGAGCCCTGTCCCCGTTTCCCTGCTCAGTCCCCCGGCAATACATATTTTCACCACACTGTGCAAATTCATAATCATCATCTTAAATCAATATTCATCATTGGTGAGTACCCATACTACTATTTATTAAATATTTTTAATGTTTGTATGTATTTTTATTCTCTCTTTTGTGGTTAGCGCATACATAGTATTTTTACAACTTATTTCTGCATGTCTTTATGTAATTTTTAATTGACTGAATACCTGTACCCTGTACGTACAGTACATGTTTACGTATTTAAATTGTACCTTACATATATGACTTCTGTCTATAAGTTTACAGTCCTGTTCGTTTACTCATTTTACCTTCCTGTGAATTCAAAAGAAAACGAAAGCCAATGCCGTGTTCTATGAATTAGTAGGGGTAACATTAGTATACTGTACTGAAATTGTGCTAGTGTGACAAATATGTTTAGGCGATACTATACTGTATTTTCCAGCAAACATTTTTTTAAGGTAATGTATTAAGCTAACTTTTAAATTAAATTGTTTTTGGGAACATATTTACAGTTTAAACTATAGAAATAAGCACATATTACCATTTTTAGTGACTACCAAACTTCCGCGAATCCTCCTCTTTCGCAATGGGTTCAGGAACGTAACTTCGCGAATGTCCAAGGTCTTACTGTATTCCAATAAAAAAATATATATTTTTAACGGAAAAATACCCATTATCACTATTTAGGGGTATGGGACGAAACACCATTAAAAATACAAATTTATTTAAATCCATTTCAGTGGAAGCTTTGAAGCGCGAACATGAGCGAATCAGACGCAGAAGGTGAAAACACAGTGGCTGGGGAATCCTGCTGAAACACAGGAAGCGGGAGGCTTCGGTAAAGCAGGCAAGAATGAAATGAGGCAGCAGTAAAAAGCAGCATTCCTGTGCCACCAGCTGCCCGACACTCACCCTCGGCGTGCCACTTTGGCCCCGGCTCCTCCACGCCGCTCGCCCTTGCCTCCCGGGTAGCCACGGCCCCCCTTGGTCCCAGCGTTCCCCCTCCGGTTCTGGCGGTCTCCTGGACGCTGGCTGGAAAAGCTCCTCTTAGCAGCTGCGGATGCCTCGCGTTTGGGGGTCACACCACCCTCCGACGCAACCTTCCCCTGGCCCGCAGAGCCTTGGACGGGTGCAGAGGAGGCTGAGGGGGTGGGGGCAGCTGCCCCCGCATCCAGTGCTCCCTTCTTCTCGTCCCGCTCCCTGCGCTCATTAAAGTCACTGCTCTCCGATGCAGTCTCCCACTCCTCGTTGGCCTGGTCTGAGGAGTTCTGATTGGACAGGTCCGGGGACTTACTCACAGTTGCAAGGACAGAGGGCCCCGTGTCTGCTGCTGGCCCCTCCGCAGCAACAGCCGGCTCAGAGGAAGAGGCCTCTGCTGCAGGCGGGGAGCCTCCTGAGGACTTGGGAGCGGCTGGAGGGGCAGCAACAGGGACGGCCGTGGTGGGAGCCTCTTCCTCGGCTTTCACCGCTGCCTCACGCTCCTTCAGCCTCCGGAAGCGAGGCGGCTTGTCCTGCCTGGGGGGCCGGGCTGGCCGCGGCCTTCGGGGCCTCTCCCGAGCGGCTGCCCCTATTTCACCAAACTTCCTGCTTTCAAACTTGGGTGGCCTCCTGTCTGCAGGAGAGTTCTCCTTGCGGGAGGCTTCGGCCTCATCTGGGTGGAAAGTCTCCATCGGCTTGTTGGGCCACTGTGAGACCTCCCTGGGCCCCAGTCTCCTCAGGGGACCAGGCCTTGGGGCTCCTCGCTCCCTGGCCCCACCCCTGCGGCCATACATCCCACCACGACCACGTCGTACGGGCTCACCCTTGGGGAGGAAGCCGGGTTTGGGTCGGCCGTCCTCCTCTCTGCAGGAGACCTTATCGGTCGTGCTGGTGGAGCCTACAGTGGAGGCTCCTCCCACCAGCCCAGACACTCCTTTAGAGCTACGCCGCGCCTCCCCAGGGTCCCTGCGGAGCCGGACAGGCTTGGCACTGGGTTCCCTGTCCGAGGGCCCTGTATCACTGGCCGAGTCGCAGGCCTCGCTCTCCGAGTCCGTATCAGAGCCTCGCCGGCGTCGCCGCTTTGGCAGAACCTCAAAGTCTGAGCTCTCACTGCGAGTCTCACTCTCCTCACGGCAGCGGAAGCCGACGCCCCCGGAAGTGGCCAGGGGCAGATCGGGCCGCGAGCGGGCCTCCCTGTAAGGGTACTCTCCTCGACTGCGTCCACGGCTACCCCGGGCCCTGCCTCCATAACTGCCGCGATAACTCCGACCTCGGGAATAGTATTCACCGCGCCCGCGGCCCCTGTAGCTGGAGTCGGCAGGCCAGTCCCGCTCTCTGTCACGCTCCCTCTCCTTCTCTCGCTCTCTCTCCCGTTCCCTTTCTCTCTCCCTCTCCCTTTCCTCCCGCCGGTATGCCCGGGGAGGGAGGCTGGACTCTTTGCGTGGAGGCAACTTGGCTTCTGCTGGTTTGTCTCCCACCGGCACCCTGTCCAGCTTCTCTTCTCGGGGCCCTTGGGCTGGGGTCCCCACTGGAGGCTGGGGGACACGGGCTCTGCTTGCCCCCCCAGCCAGCGTCTCCTCCTGGTCAGTGGGTGCTGGCGCATCCCTCTTGACCTCGCCGGGCTGCTTCTGGCTCTCTGGTGCACCAGAGGCAGGGGCTTTGGCGGCAGGGGCCTCCTTCTTGGCGCGCTCTCCCCGCTCACTGCGCTCCTCCTTCTCCCTACGCTGCTCCCTCTCCTCCTTCATGTCTCGCAGGACGGGCTTTTTGATTGGCCCCGAGCGCCTCACGGGCCTTTCGCTTGCTGGGCCCTCTCGCCGCCCTTGTCCAGACCGGGCACCCCAGCGCATCTCTGACGCCTTGGGTTTGCCGGACACTGGCAGGGGGAGCTTCTCAGGCTTGTGCTGGGCCTCCACAGGGGGTGTGGTGCGACTGCTGCCCGAGGAGCCAGGGGCCCCATCTTTGGATAGCTTGTCCTCCGGCTGCTCCCCAGAATCTGAGAGCTCCAGTGTCTTCTGGGAAAGTGAGATGCCCTCCAAGCGAGGCTCCTCCAGCTTCAGGGAGTGACCAGAGCCCTGTGAGACACTCCTCTTGAGGCCAGCCTGAGGCACGTCTTCAGCCTCATTGCCACACGGCAGGCCGGCCTCCTTCAGCTCAAAGGCGGACTCCACAGGGCTCCGGTCGGTGAGCAGGAGCCCTGCGACGTCCACTTGGGGAAAGCCGGACATAGCCTCCGATGGGAAGAAGTCGCTCTTGCTTCTGGCCTCCAGTTGGCTGTGCTCCAGGCCATAAGCAGCGGGTAGCCCTCTCTCCAGATCTACTCCCGAGTCCAGCCTGGAGGAGGAAGGAGCAAAGCGGAAACATCAGCAACATAACTGGGAATATCAGACATCAACAGTCTTTCATGTACAATATCACAGAGCTTATCGACACACATACAAAATGCCCATCTCTGTCTCCTACAATCCGCAAGGCCAAAAGCAGAGAGGAAGGCCCTGATTCCAGCAGCTGGCCAGCTCATCGCTACCTGGATTCTTTGGTCCCATCCTGCTTTTTGGGGGGCGTGACAGAGGGCAGAGGCTCATAGGCGTCTGAGCCCCACACCACACGTGGCTCATTGGGCAGGCCATGCTCCCTCGCAGGGCGCTGGCTGTGCTCGAAGGAGTCCGACCCTGAGGTGGCGCTGTCCGTGGGCTCTCTGCGGACCACCTGTTTGGGGGGCATTCTCCCTGGGGTGGGTAAGGGGACAACAAGAACGTGCTTAAAGATGCTCAAACACAAAGTCACGTGACAGACTTCTGACATCAGTTAACTGACACAATTACATCCCCCAGGGACTGATTTGCAACCCAAGCCAATCAGAGCACATAAGCAAGGTGGGGGATGAACGCCGGACACCAATGTTCCACACACCTGGCAGCATGGCCGTCATGTCCAAGGGCGGGCGACCAGACATCAGGCGGGGGTCCATGTAGGACTGCATCATGAGCCAACGCGGGTCGAAGCCCATGGAGGCTAAGTGCTGAGGGTGCGGCCCCAGAGGCTGATAAAGTGGCCGGTGATGCGGGGACGGGACTGGGGCCCCAGAGGGGGAGACAGCGCCTCCCTGCTGCTGCTGCTGTTGCTGTTGCTGCCACTGCTGCTGCTTCATCTGCTCCTGAGAGCAGTTTAATACACATATCAGTAAGTTCATCACAATGAAGGGAGAAAACTCTATAAGGGGTGTGCTGAGGGGGGCACCGTACCTGCTGTCGGAGGAAGCGAGGGGGCAACGATTTCTGAAACTGCTTGGAGTATCCAGAGGTGAGCGAGGGGCGCAGGGCGGCCCCTGATTCCCCTTCTGCTTCGGGAGCAAGTACCGGGGTGTCCTCGTATAAGACGGGTGCTACGGTCTCCTCACCTGGACAAGCAAAATACCACCCCCACTGCTTAGCAAAATCTAGGGGGGCGCCACATACTCGGGTCATGGCGTGGCAATGCTTTTTACCCCGCCTCTCCTCCAGGCTGCCCCCATCTTCCGTGGACGCCTGCTCCGCTGCGCTGTCCTGCCTGGCGGGCTCTGCCCCTAGGTCCGGGCTGCAGGATGCCCCTTCCGGAGGGTCAGGCTGCCGGGGGGAAAACTGCGCCTCCTCCCCACGGGTGGGTTCCTCCTCCCGTGGATGAACTGGGGCAGCTGGGGTCACCCCCACCGAGGGCACATCTGTTACCGTCCCGCCACTGTCCTCTCGTGACGAGCCAACAGGGGGCGAGGCCTGGCTTTCGGCAGGGCGGAGCTTTTCATTGAGTCGCTTCAGCTTCTCGGCGCAGGCGGCCAGCCGCTGCTCCTCCTCTCGACGTTCTTCCTCCTCGCGCCTCCGCCGCGCCCGCTCCACTGCCTCTGACACCTCCGACTGCTTCTTACGCCGCTGCCTCCATGCCTCAGAGTCCTCTTCAGCCACCGCCTGTTGCTGCTTTCCCTGCCGGGGGGCGCCACCTGCCACGCCGCGGCCCGTCTGAGCCTAGGAGGAGGTCAATCTAGGTTCAGGCGTGGGGACCCCCCCCACCGTAAGGAAGCATGCCGACCCAGCACGGCCTTCCTACCTGGTACTCCTGCTGCTGCGCCATCTTGCCAGCCTGCTGTCTACCTCCAGGAGACATGGCTCGGGGATCTCCACCATCGACCCATGATCCTTTACCCACAGCCCGGTCCTCGGGGCCCTCTGGGGCCTCTGTGCTGCGCTGACGTGCTCGCTCCACTTTACCCATCCAGTCCCTGTATGGAGTGGCGCCGGTCAGTTAACCACACAGCCACCACGGCCGCTGCCGCAGCCATCGGCCTTCCACACACTCACCAGCTGTCTGCCTTGTCCTTTCCTGTCTGATTCTCCTCGTCGTCGCTGAAATTGAGCTTCTCTGTGTAGTCAACCTCCATCTGGGCACCTGAAGAACAGAGGCAACTGTGAAAAGAGCCCGGCATCACCAGCATCCCGCCAGCGAGCCCCACACGTCTCCCCCACAGCCACTCGTACCGGCCCAGCCCTCGTCAGCCTCTGTGTCCAGGTTGTCCAGCTCCTTCAGCTCCGTGGCACTGATGATTGAGGGCCGGTCGGGGTCCTGAGGCCAGGCCTGGGAGGGCCGACCGGCAGCCCGCGGGCCTCTGGGGGCACAGGGGGAAGGAGGGCATCGCCATTATAGCAAACTCGGCACAAGGCAGCAGCGGCACAAAATGAGTGCCAAGCAGAATCCATTCAGTTTAAACGGCCAGTTTAAAGAAATTTAACTAATCACTTGACAGGACATGACATGAAACAAAACGGGAACTCCGCCCTCTGAGAAGCACCCACTGCCATCAGAAACGTCAAGGAAACCCTGGGGCCTGTTTTGAAATAAAGCTTGATTCATGAGAAACCTTAACTCGTGCAACGCACTGCAGCTAAACCTACTCACTTGGCTCCATCCTGCTGTGACACGGTGGGTCTGAGGCTGCTTGGAGGAAGGTTGTATGACATCCGGGGGTAAGCGTGAAACATCTGCGAGGGAAGGGGGCAAAATGAGTCCAAAACGCAAAGAAGTTGCCTGCAGATAGAGCACTATGCTCCAGTAGACGATACTCACATAAGGTGGCATCATGCCGCTGAAAGGGGGATGGAACTGGGACGGCGCCCCCGCCTGGCCAGGCTGTCCCCCATTCAGCTTGGGCTGAGCGCAGGGGGGCAGCCTCTCCCGGGCCTCCTTCTTATCCTTGCGAGGCTCAGTGGTCCCTGTGGTGGGGGAAGGCGTGCTGCGACCGCCCTCCTCCTCGGACACCTTGCTGTCCATCTCCGAGGGGCTCGGCGCCGTGTTCAGATTGCGGCCACCGCCCTCGCGCCAGCTGCCAACATCTGCAGAGACGTGGTAGCACAAGCTGGTGAGCCATGGCCCGGCTGCAGTGCCGGCTCTGCCTCCGATCCCATGACCACTTACTCTGTGGCCTCAGGCTAGGGCCCGGTCCATAGGGCTCCTCCTCCGACTCCCCCGGTTTGTTAGACTCGCCGGCTGCCTGCAGGCTAGGAAACTCCTGCTGGAAGTGGCTGTTGACTCGGACTGGCCCTGAAAAAAACCACGGTACCGTCACATCTTTTGAACGACAGTAAAGACTGTTTCTATGCAACTCAAGAGTACATAGTTAAAGTGGAACCGAAGCTAAGCAGCCACTAAAGTAGCCACTTAGCAGCCCAACTGTTGCCAAAATATGCTGATAACCAGGCCAGGAGGGGGTGCCAAAGCATACAATAATGAGAGCGGAGGGGTCAAAGGTCACCTACCGTCTATCTGCCCAGGTTGTTTGTTGGCTGCCCAGGAACGGCTGGTGCTGACAGTTGCCTCTGAAGGCTGAGAAGTCCCTTGTTTGGGTTGAGGCGGTGGTGTTTCCTGTTGCCTGGTGCATGATACAGGGAATGGAGAACATTTCAAATTGACAAAATGCACACAATGCACAAAATACTCGAAGGCTGGGGTGGAGGGAATTAATTGATTAAAAATAATCTTGAAAATAGTTTTTGTCCCCTCCCCTTATAAAGGAGCCCCAGAGCAGTTACACCAGTAACACTGTCACGAGGCAGTCCATCCTTACCGCTCGTCACAGGGTTGGTCCTGCCGGGACGCCCAGCCGCTGCCGTCCCTGGGTACGATGTTCACGTTGGGGTCGTTACCTTTGTTCTCGGCCTTCAGGCTGGGCAAGTTGGCTGGGGGGGGCATGCGCCGGCTGGCAGCAACTTTGCCCAGACTCTGGAGCCCATGTCTGGCAGCGACTGCAAAATCAGAGGCATGTTGGACAAACGCGGCACCAGGTCATATTGCACATGGACCGCATTTCCATAGCCAATCAATAGGCACGAAAACAGTTAAAGTAGGAGATGGTTCACTTTGGTAAAGAGCCACCCAGATTTAAAATGCAAATGAGCTTCCTGTTCATGAGCCCAAGCCAGAGCTGGCACCCTATTCAGCTTGCTTTCAACTCTATCAATTTTTAAACTACTGCCCGAACCCACTTAAAAATTTAATTATTCAAAAGTTAGTGTGCTTTTACTTTCATCTAAAAAAAAAAGAACAGATTTCTGAATGCTTAAGAAATTAACCAAGCTGCATTTTCTAGATAAATTTACTCAAACACCCCAGATAATGACTTTATTGACTGGTGTGACAGGAAGCACCTACAACTTAACATCCGTAAGACAGTTGGTGGTGGACAGAAAAAGATGATGGTCCAGTTTCCAGTTACCCCTGAAGTGCATTTGGGGTGAAATGGTAGCGATTGTACTGGACTATAAGTACCTGGGTGTCTACCTTGACCGCAAACTGGATTGGTCTATGAACTGGTCTTTGTACTGCCCTCTACATGAAGAATCAGGGCAGGCTGCATTTCCTACAGAGGCTCAACACCTTCATAGTCTGCAAAACAATGCTGCGAATTTTCTACAAGTCAGAGGTAGCCAGTGCCTCTTCCTATGCTGCCGTGTGCTGGGACAGCACTGTGAAGGTGGCGGACACTAAGAGGCTCAACAAGCTCTCCAGATTTTGGTCTATCATGCATGATTCTGCTCAGCCACCCTACATCATGGTTGAAAAAAAAGCACTTTCACCCGGGTACTGAACAACAAAAAACAGCACAGAACATCTGAGGACATGATTCCTTCTGAATTCCTTCAAGTGCCATAATACAAAGAATGCCACCTATTTTTAATCAATAGATATTATTTCAAATACAATATTTACCATACCTATCACCATAATCACCCACCTATTTATAATCTGTTAATTTTATACATTGATTGTTGTATGTGGTACTATGCACTGTTTTTCTCGCTGGGTAGTTCCATAATGTGCAGTCTCAATTTCCTTCAGAGGAATAATGGTTCTTATTTGATTCTGGTTAAAATCTAAACTGATTCGATCTGATGACAGACAGACCCCTCTGTATGTTCAGGTCAGCCTTAAAAACAGACAGAAACCCTATGCCATTATCATCCAGGTTCATTCATCGACCAAATCACTTATATAAGCTCCAAAAGGCATGTATAGCACCCATGTGACCCTCAGCAAATCCACAGTGGTTCCAGACACCCTATTCACAAGAAGAGAAGGGACTACCCACGTCCAACAGCCCATTTTCTCATTTCAGCCAAGGAGCACAGCGACAATTTCTTAAGAACATGTCATCCTCAGATGGTCCATGAAATACAAGGGAAGAGAGTGACAGATTGCTACCTTTGTAGATATCCAGCAATCATAGTACTGTACTGCAATATCATATAAGCTAATATGCTGTCTCCATGGACCCTGAATAGAAAATGTTAGCAGTTTGGCAATACATCCATGGCCAACCCATCAACAGTTTTCAGCTTGATCTCCACGGCTCACTTTTCACCCTGACGGAAACGAAACCAAACAAGGATGCCGAGCTTTGAGGTTCCGTGCCAGAATCGGCCCTGGCTGATGAATAAGCGTTACATGATAATATTTACAGTCTGACTGGGGGGCAAATTCACATTTTTTTTTTCCTTACCTGCTGTTTTCTGGGTCTCCAAAGACTTGCCCTTGTAGGTGTTAAAAAGGCTAAGGGTTGCATACTTGGTCTTGCCATCCTTTGCCTTGGTGTTTTGCCCTGACTTCTCTGACATTTCGCTGGAAACTCATTGAGTCTGTTCCCTTGGCCGCAGCCCTCAGAACCAGCCTCCTGCCAGGAGATTGAAAGAAACAGAAGTCAGGCAAAGGCTTCATTTCGCAAATAACTCAACAGTTCATCCACCCGAAGGAATCAGAAGAGACGGTCTCCACACCACCTGGACTCACTCAAGTTGTCGCCTCTCTACATTCAAATTGACGCAAGCATCAGTTTAACTTTGAATAGTAATCCTTAGCTTTTAGTACTAATTAACAGTGTTAAGGGTACCAGAAGTAAGCTAATCCTTCACTTTTGCATTCTAAAAATGTTTCAATAAACGTCAAGATCCTTGAAAGGACGACAACTACAGGCAGCTTATGAAGTGGACGTCTGTTTGGAAAAGCTGCAGGCCACCTGCAAAGCATCATTGTAATTGATAATGCAATGTCAAAAGCAGCACAGACAGCATGTCAACGGACCACAACTGCAGAGCTCTGCTTTAAAATGCGAGCTCTGCCGCACAGAACCAAGCATCCTGGTACTCATGCAATTCATCCACAGGGTGAGGACACCCTGCCCCCATGCAAGCCAGGGCATATCACCCCAACCCTGAAGCTGGGTCGTGCTTGCCCATAATCCCATGACACACACAAGGCATAAAAGAGCAATTCATCAGTGAATCTTAGAAACGCTGTTGCTGTGATCTGTAGGCTAAATATGAGCACACAGGAAGCAGCCAACAGGATTGATTGAGATGTTTGTCATGGGGGGGGGGGGGGGGGGGGGGGGGGGGGGCGCACTGAACACTGCAGGTAATGGGGGACAGAGCTAGAGAACACCAGAGATGCTCCCAGATGTAACTGACAACCCAAGCAGCCAAGCTCCCCAGGTGATGTGGGTGGAACAGAGGGCTACTACCCATCTGATTGCTGGTCTATCCCCAAGGACCAGGCCTGCACTCCCCATCCAAGAAAGACCTGCATCATACTGACTGTGACCCATCAGCCATTCCAGTGTGGCAGTCACCAATACCCAAGTCTGACCAACAAGAAGGCCAAGTGCCTTCACACATTCTCACTGTGATCAGACGTGTCCTCTAAACACCCAGTCCAGACATTTCGGTTCAACTTATCGTTACTGCTTGTGACTGGTCATCCTTCCAATTGTACCATGTTGACCTCTGCACCCCAAACTTAGTTTGGCCCCTCTGTTAGACCTGTGCAACCCATCTTCGGACCTGAACAGTCCCATCTTTTCTTCTGGAAACCACGCTAGAATTTTATGGTAAACTTTCTGCACTGCCTGCATTATCTGCCTCGATTTCATATCGCAAATTTTTCTTGCAACCTAAACCGATAATACAAACTACGCAGTAGTTTCTGGCCTGCATGTGCCTTTATCGTTTTATAGCCCTGTGTTTGTACATTTCGCACTTATTTAAAATTGTAACTATAATGACACGAAGCCGGAAAAAAAAACATTCTCTGACCATGTATTTTCCCATTATCTAACCTAAACATCATTACGACCAATAAAGAAACTCCCAGAAAACACGAATTTACATCATCTTAAAGCCCCCTGGGCTAGTGTTATCGGAACGATCATTTAATACGTTTCGCACCTCTTTAACGGGACTCGACACAGGTTTTACTTTCGTTTACAAGCAATGGGTCAGTATAACGAGTTCAATCGAATCCGTGAAGCGATTTCCCAACCTCCAGAACAACTCTACTCCTCCTCAACCCGCAGAAGTCCTCAAGACATCCCAAATATCCCAAAATTAAAAACAGATTTAGTATAACCCTTTAGACTACGGAAAATGGATGGGGTTGAATTAATTAAAACGAGCAGCCACTCCACCGTATTTCAAGGGCCGGCTGATCACAAAAGACAAACGGCTGATAGACGGATAGCAAATGTGCACTGAACCGTGACGTCCTGGACCACCCAAATAATCAGCTACCCCTAAAAAACAACTAGTTAAGAAAATGGATGGTGGCGGCATGTGAGGGGTACGTCTAGCGTGGTACAAAGGCAGCCGATTAGCTAAGAGACAGGAACTGGGATCATCACCGTTGAACCAATGCTACCCGGAGAAAGAGGGTAAAACGCGGCTAATTCCGGGTCTCATTTTAATAAATAAAGGCTAGGCGGAACAGTAACCCAACGCCGACCAGGGGCAAGCAGCTAGTCGGATGATGCGGCGGCGTCCCCGACGACCGCGGCCTCTTCCACCACACGGCCCGGCACGGCCCTCTATCTCCCGGGCCGTACACCTATTGGAGGTGATGGTGATAACGGGCCGTGGCGTGTCCGTCGCTAGCGGTAACCAGCTAACCGGTTAGCGGCGTACCCCCCGACCCGCTAGCGCAAGCAACGGATGTCGCTTTTCTGGAACCGCCGGTCAGTCCGCAGCCGGTTCTCCCCTCATCCATTCTGCCCATGCGTCCGCAGCCGAGACGCCTACCCGCCTCCGCCGGTCCGTCTCCTTTTCTCGCCGAGCAGGCGTCTGGCCCGTCCCTTTCCAGTCCGTGTGGCTTGCTCGCCTGGGCCCTGTCGGTCGGTCGGTCCGTCCGCTGTCCTCGCTTCCTTTACAGGGTCCCGTGTGAGAGTGGGACAGCGGGTACCTCTGTCGGTGCTCGTTCCCTTTTCCGTTTTCTCTCGGTTCAATGCACCTCCTTTTTATTTTTCCGCTCCTTTGCCCCGTTCTTATTCTTTTTATTATTATATATACATATATATATATATTTGTTTTTCAAACACGCTCTCCCGAGAGACGGAGCGGCTGGAGTCGAATGAGGCCCCGCTCGCGCCGCGGCCTGTCGCGCGATCAAAGATGGCAGCCGGCCAATCCGCGGCCGCCTGACGTCATCGCGTAAGGACGGCAGCTGCGGCGTCTGTTACCAGCGCCGACTGACCAATCTGCCAGAGCTCGGCGGCGATCGTGCGCTGATTTCTGGTCCCGGCTAGACAGACTAGACAATGAACCAGCTCTCATCGGAAACGGCGAAGCCTGAAACCAGTCTTGTTAACAAAGACAATAGATAACGGAGCACACTTATCCGTATACGGGACGTACTAGTGAACGGTTATAATTTGTTTCATTATTAATAAATAGCAGTACATAGCAGAACGTTAGTGTTAAAGAAAAATAGTACAATATTTTAGCGCTAATATTTCGGCTCGTGTATTTATTTTTCGAATTATTTTCAAGGGAGAGCAGGGAAATGGGGGTATTATGCGAAAACGAAAAAATCTTTCTACTAAGTGCACAAAATGGAAAACACAATATTTTCATAAATTACACGGCAATTACGGCTATTTCAAACATTTTGTGAATCATTAATATTATAATTGTGTTACAGATGCTGCTTGCGTTTGGGAAAACTGCCAAACTGCAAACTGGATGGGGGGCGATCTGATATCCCCAATTTTTGGAAGGAACAGTAGGGTTATCAAAAACGCATTTCAGTATTCTGGGCGTGCAGACCTCGCCCTCTGCGACTGTTGTATTAGTGGTCTTTCGTCTGTAATGTGAAGCACGTTTTTTCCAGTCTAGAATCTTAGTCGCTACCCACTAAGGGGTGTAAATTTATTTCCGCTCAGAAAAAAAACAGGAAATCAAAATAACTGCGTTCGGATGTGCAGTATCTCCACCCCTGGAATAATACCACATTCCCTCTCAATGTGCAGAGACAGATGAAAACAGCCTATGGTGTATAGTCCTTCACTGGAACGTGAGACTGCTTATCAGATTTTACCGTTTTCGTTGTATGGTTTTTAAATGTACATTGTTTCCGAAATCTGTTGTACTGGTGTCAGTTGATTGTAAAGCAACCAGAACGTGAATGCATAGAAAATGCTCAATTAAACAGAGCAGGGAAGGCACAGAAAGAATTCAATAATCCCAAGAATTGCATTTTTCGGGGTGAAATGTAACTGAATAAATGTAAATGAGACACGTGTGACTGGATAAAAAAAAAAAACTCTGTGCACCCTGTCCCAGGGAAATATGGTATTTTCTTCCTTACTATAGACTCATTTGTGCCTTTGGACTTTACTTTATGAAGTGATCGTGCAGCTATAGCTTTTGGACTCGATGAAATCATATCATACTGGGCCCAACCCAGATAAATCCGAATTTTTAGGGCCCCTCTCACTCAGGGGCCCATGGAATCATCCTAACCTTCTCATTTAAATGATAGTAAAATGTATGTTGTTTGCATTTTTGGTGACAGTTTTCAGGATAGACAAAGGTGTCCCTATCCCAGCTGTAATAGAATATTCTACTTTGAGACTACTTAGCGCTACCTAGCTTTCTTATAACACTGGAGTCTACAGGTTGTTTCCTGCCAAGCAAAATGACACAAAAATACAACACTAACATTACATTTCCTTTGTATCATTAGAGTGGTAGACAATTTGTGAACAGAATTAAACACAATTAAACGAACGTATGCGAAAATTCAAGACCAGCCTTAGCAAAAGAGCGAATTATTAACTTCTTAAATTTGACCAATCGATCCTCCAGCACGATACCTACCTCTCACCACCAGCAAATTTTACCAACAGCATTCCCACCCCCACCTTGAAGTGTAAGTGTTACTGCTGGTATCCTGCACTTTCATTAGAATATTATTGATGTTCCATCGTTTATAATTCCTTCTCGTTTTGGCTCCAAAATGTCTCTAATGGCCCACTTAGGGGGTTTTGGCTCCCATGCAGGACAAATTAATCCTCCTCTGCATATATAGTATATATAAGTCTGCAGGAATTTTGCGTTTTTTACCTACACCTCCAATTTTGAATTTAGCATACTGGGGTACTATGTTATCCTCATTTTTTTTTATCTGGTTTCCTTCCACAGTCCTAACTGAAGTCAAGCTAGTTCATAATTTCCGAATAATATTTATTTTCCTTTTTTGAATATTCTATCTATGTCCGCTTGAGGGCACTGTAAAATAAGTCAATAACGGATAAATCCAGAATAGAGTAGTTTTACGTCTGCATTTATTCAGTTTGTAGAAGCAAGCACCGACTTACTTTGGATCTTACACTGCAATGAAGTAAGCGACCGACATAGATATAGAAATTAATGTAATGTTAGTTTTTGGCGAAAGAGAAGTTTTCATATGGATCGAAAATACAAAACAATTCGTGGAATAGATAGGTCATACAGGGGTTGTCGGAGCAGCTTCACGGACGACATTATTATCAGCAGAAGAGAAGGGAACGATGAGATGGAAAACAGTGCACGGAAGGTTATCTGAAGGCAGTAGTTCTCAAACGCAGGGCACAGATTGTGTGCAATCTAGCACTTCGGACGATAGGGATAATACGAAACCCCCGCCATCTGAGATCCATGCATATTTTTTCTCACACTCATATAGTGTGGGAATCCGCACCAACCGTGACCGAGTACAGCCCCTCACGGGTAAATTAGACTCTAATTATGTAACGGGTGGTTATTTAATTTCGCCTTAATTGATATCAGTCTGAGCGTAGCCATTCCAAGTAGAAAGCTTCTTGGAAACATTTCGGGCTTAGATCCTGAAAAACACGGCTAAAGTTTCACGGTATGTGCCCTTACACGTCGATTTTTTTCCAGTCCATATTTAGAGTAGGCATTTGGAATCCCCCAAAGTGACTTTGTTTTGATGGGCTCTGTAACTTAGTTATTTTTGGAATTTAGATCAGGAAAGTAAAAAAGAAAACGGTAGCAGGTTCAGTGTGTTGAAAGATGTATGCAAGAACAAATATTAAACATACACAACTTATATAGGCCTACAGAGAACTTTCATTCCATATCACATATAACAAATAAAAGACAGAAAAAGTTACTAGCAAAACAGATTTAAAAGGGCTCATTTCATTTTAATCCAACAAATTTCCAAAAAACCATTCTGATGAAATTTGTAACATTTTTACAATTACAGTTTTATAGCTCAACTACAGCTCATTGGAAAGCTGAAAAGCAGTACTTCGTCACCATGAACAGGATTTTGAACATGTCCTTTCTTCTTGTTCTGTTCACTAAAAATCACATTTTTTCCCTTTTTTACCTCTGTAGCAGAAGTGAGAATTGTCATGCATACAGCAAACATAATCTTCTAACTTTGGCTGAGTGCAACGTGTAGTCTGTCTATGGTCCACAGATCGATCATCTCTAATAAGCTGGGAAATCTTGAATTCCAGTGAGACTGAAATTTGCATGGCCAAGATATGGAGCCTCTGGGTTTGAGAATCTGGGTGTGCCATCTGAAATCTGTTTTTTTCTGAGTCTTTTGTCTTTGTGATTTTCTCAGGAGAGCACAAAACATGTTATTCCACGTATGTGATCAGTAGGAGTAAAGATCTGGTGTAACGTTGCCTGCAAACCTAACCAGTGATATGCCTGGACTTCATCTTACATCTGACTTACAAGACAAAGGAGAAATTCAGTGTAAAGTCCTCCAGCACAATTTATACACTATGGGCTACACTTAGGTTCACTTCAGCTACATTTTGGGCTGTTTGAAAGAAGCAAATTTTAAAAAAGAAAGATTAATGTGTAGTTTCATTCCTACCCACTATCGAATAACAACACAATAGTTTTTCACTTCAATTCAGGTAAACAGTACTTTCTTCCCAATTAAATGAATTAAATGAACAATTTTACTCCACCCCAATATGCCTTTTTGAGGCTCAAAAAAGCATTTTTTTTTTTTTTTTTGGAGTGCTTGTCTCACAAAGGGGGCCGAGTATCAGGTCCATGTTAGATATAGAATTATATAATTCATTTTAAATATGCTGTCTAGTTACTCCAAGCTCTTTGTTGTTTTTTAATGATCAGATTTAGTAAAAAAAAAAAAAAGTTATGATGCCCTTTGACCTTGAAAAAAACAATCAAAACAGCAGTTTGCCATGAAAACATACTGTTTGTGAGCTTTCTGACAAGCTGTAGTTGAGCCATGTATAGCTATAATAGTAAAAAACATTACAGCTCAGAAGAAAACACTTTGATTCATTATTTTTTGCTATCCCCGGTGTCGAAAAGGTGCTACATCTTAAAGGGAAACTATAAATGTGGACTGAGCCTGAGAAGATTCCTTGGAAGCCCAGAAAAAGACACTTTCTCCCCGTGTTTAAATGTCTTGAGTTACAATTGTATTTGTCACAAAATGTAGCGTTTAGTAACAATAAATAAATAAATGAAACTCACCTGCACAGCACTGTCTATGTAATTTTGGTGTAATTATTTCTTTACTTAATGTTATAAAACCCTTGGGTAAATATAGTTTTTACCATGAAGGTCGTTTTCTTTATGGAAAAAGGTGAGATTTTCATATGCTATTATCAGCAGCTAAGAAAAATAGTGCTGGTACAAGTTGGACGGACTGAAGAATTCCTGATTCATTCATTAAATTACTTAAATAAATATATCTAAACTGTCTGTGCTGTTGCACCCATGGTTTCAGAATAGGTACACAGGGATGCACAGGGAATGAGACGCCTGTCAGCTGGTTTTTGAAGGAGTCCACAGCGCCTCCTCTAGGTTGTCCTGGCAGTAGCATAGCAATGGCAATAACCGCCACGGGTCACAGGAGCAGCAGCCCAGAGGCAGCCAGCATGGCGCACACTGCCGGCCGTGTGACGACCCACATGGGAAGGAGGAGTGTCCCGCATCATCGCCTTCATGATATCGACCAGAACCAGATCCAGGACGAAGGCTGAAGGAAGAAGACGCACAGACACAAAAGCACTCAAGCCCATGAGAGTAGAGGCATGGTCCTATCACCTGCCAATCACTACAAGAAAATTACGCATGTCACGATAAAGAGTGATATATACAGAGTACGACGTTTGTGAACCCGTTGGAATTTTCTATATTTATGTCTAATCGCCATATAAAACACGGTCAGATCTTCAAGTAAGTCACAATAAAGAAAAAACACAGATTCCCATAACTAAAGTTATACAGAGTTTCAGAGAATTTTGACCATAGTGAATAAATTGTTCAAACTGTGAAACTGAAGCATGGAAAAAGTAAGTGAACCCTAAGCTAATGACTTTTTAAAAAGCTCATTACAGTCAGAATTTAGCATAATTTCAGAATAAACATTAACATTTGTTCAAATCAGGTTGGGGTCAGTATGGTAATTAACTCCTTCCCTCCTGTGGCTGTAATTTTAGACTTAAGCTTCGGGCAAATAAATGCATTGCATGAAATGGCATAAGTTATTTTAAGGAAGCTTATGCGGCTTAGTGACTGAGTGGGGGCGGGATGCGGTATGACTTGATTTTTCAGGGTCAGGGGAGGATGTGGGCCATCAGATGATAAAAACGAAAAAATCCTGAAGCTGTAAGTAGGCTGTTCGGTACAAAGGAGTCTGGGCTGGGGCTGCTAACACAGTGTAGGCCTATCTGGGTTAGGTTGAAGCTGGGACCTCGTGGGGCAATGGTAGCGTGTCTGACTCCAGATCAGAAAGTTGCGTGTTCAAATCACGTCGGGGTCAAAAGGGTGATTTTTAATATGTGAGCTCGCGTACACCCTGACCTGGGGCCTCATGTATAAACGGTGCGTACGTACGTACGGCCGTTTCCACGCTCACGTCGAGATGTATAAAAACTAGTGCTGTCAAAAGATTAAAATTTTTAATCAGATTAATCACAGGGAGGCTGTGGATTAATTTTGATTAATCACGAT
>JAODLC010000047.1:16340588-16352386 GCA_026781145.1 Hippopotamyrus pictus
GTGGTGGGGGGGGGGGGGGGGGGGGTGAAAGACCAAAAGGGGGGTCTGGTGTTGATTTGCTGGGGCGGGTGGGGTTGGTTTCCTTACCGCTGCCCCATGACCACGTGTAGAAGAACAGACCCACAGAAGAAAGGCACTTAGAAAAACAGAGTGGGTCCCCTGTGCCGGGGGGGGGTCATGTTTGGGACAGGGCACCAGCTGCCAGCCTGACTCTGATGGGGGGTGGGGGGCACTTTCAACAAGATGTTTACTTTTCTGTCTGATGCTGGATACTGGTAGCTGGCTAAATGCAAAGCCGTCAGCAACGAGAATACGACCATGACGGCTCCTTAAGGTTACTCCCAAAGTGTAAATACTAAGAGCGAAAACCAGCGAATGCCGCCAACGTGGACGCACACAGCTACGATAAGAATCTATCATTTAAATCACACCTAGTAATATTTCAGGGAAGCTCTTCTGACCGTGTTTGGGAAACGGGGTGGGGGGCACTGGGCCCTTAACGAGCGGAAACCTGAGAAGGCCGCTGACAAGACTGCTGGGAACAACCAATGAGCAGGCAGCACCTGCGCCCTGGCCCAGCGCCGCTCTAAAGGCCTCGTTATCGCCGCGACCCGGGCGGCTCTGAGGGCGTCCAGCCCGCCGGGTGCTAATGAGCTCCCTAAGGTCCGTTTCCCGCCTCGCTCAGCCCTGTTAACCCCTAGCGCACCCCCCCACAGCGTGTTTATTTGGCTAGCAGTGTCTGGGAGGGCGGGGGTGGGGCTGTGAGCTTGACCTGACCACCCCAACCCCCCCCCCGCCCCCCTTCGACCCCCCCAGAGTAAGGTCTGGCTCGTCAGCCGTCAATTCCCTAGAAATTCCCTAGAAATGCAATGAACTTAAACGAAAAGCCAGACCGCGTAAACATCGCTAAGTTTCCCTCCGTCTTTCAAAACCCTGCTAAGAAACTATTTGCGTTTTGTTGCTTGCAAATGTTGGGTTTTTGCTCCGGCACATTCTGTAATTGTTTCATCGCTCTGTGACCGAGTTCTGCGGAAACAAGATCTTCACATCTACTCTGTACATTGGTGCGTGCTTCATAAACTGCACTGTGTGGGGGGAAAACACAAAACGCCTGTTTTGGTAATAAACCACTTCCTGGGGGCAAATAATAGACCATGTTTTCCTGTAGACCGCGATGGTGATGGCACCTGAGAAGAGACCGCAAATGGTGAAATAAAAGCAAAAAACAACAAACGAACAACAAACCTTTCGTCTGCCAGGGCCTGTAGCTGAGCAAAGGCTGTGTGTCCCTCCACCATGTGGTCAATCTGTAAAGGGGGGTCAGCCATGGTCACACTGACATCACAGCACACCTTAACATGAATAAAACCTCTTATGGTGTAAAATGATGCAGTCTCTATGTCTCCATGACAACAGGAATGTTTGCGATACCAACCAGCTTCCCCGTGGCGCTCTGCCCCCCCTCGTTGAGCCAGAGGCCTGGCACCATGGCGGAAAAGTAGGGCCCCCACACTCCAGGGACGTAGAGCGGCTTCTGGCTGATCTGGATGCGGGGGGGGGTGGACAATGTTGGCTGTAAGCACCATGGCGACCAGACGGTGTTTTCACTCTCTCACCTAGATATTTCACGCCGTCACTGAGACACTAGACGGTTTATTTGTGTGACACCCCCCCCAACCCCACCAGAAGAATTGGGGGAGGGGGTTTACAGACACGGGTCAGGATATGACCTTTATGGGGGCTTTGACAGGTCAACACGTGGTAAGTAAGGGAGTTTTAAATAAGAATAAATCGCGTTCCCTCAAAGTTACACACGCCACAAGTTGTTTACTGATTTTAAAAATGAAAAACAGGTTTATAAGCAGGAAGCAGGTGTCCGTGCAAAGCAACCGCGTACGGGGCCCCCACTAGTCAAATGGTGTGTGTGGGGGGGCCCTGAAAGGCGCCACATGTGCTGTAGAAGCTTCCTGTCTTCCATACCAGCCGAGGGCTAGACCCGTGCTATCACCCCCCCCCCCCGCATCCCAGCCAAGGCCAAAGGCTCAGAGGCCTTTACCAGCATCAGTCTGACTGCTGCCCGACACGATCACCACACCACAGACGGCGTTACGAAGGAAGGAGCAGCAGCAGCAGACATAGGCGAGATCCTAAAGCTGGCTCTCTCGCGGCTAATCTGGGGGCTCACTTCTGACACAGCCGTGGCCTCTGATGAAAGCCTGGGAGGGCGTGCGCACCAACTCAAAGGTGTCATAAAAACACTGATCCTGCCGTGTCTAAGGTACACATTTTAAAAAAAAAGGGCCCGTGGTGATCAGAGCGCTTGGCCCTGAGGAACAGGGCAGGGGTGTTCCCCAAGCAACCACGGCCAGAATCTCCATCTGGCTCTTTCAATATGATCCAAAAATCCCCCAAATCTAATAAGGCAGTTTGAAAGTCCCCCACTCCTCTAGGCACACGGCGGTCCCCCAGCCCAAATGTGAGAGGGATAATACCACCCCCCCCGTCCCGAACTTGCGGGAGGTAATCCCAGGAGTCGGGCCGTCTGATACGCCAAACCGCACATGGAGTGTCTCAAGCCCCACAGGGTGTCTCTCTCGCTCGCTCTCTCTCTCTCTCACACACACACACACACACACACACACACACACACATACACACCCAGCAGCCTGAAGAGGACTTGGCGCCCATTCAACCCGGCTCACATTCCCACTGCAGCCGGCACAGTTTAGACGGCCCCGCAGCTGGGGTCCATCCAGGGCACACCGTGCGACAGGGTGTCAGATGACCTCAGCCCCAGAGGAATCCAACTTCAAAATAAGAGCCTGGGGGATTCCGCAGGGATTCCCCATGCCCCCCACCCCCAAATCAGCAGCTGTGTCTTGCTGTCAAAGTCCATCCCTCAATGGTCAGTTCAAAGTCAAGGGCTTGTTCCCACTGTTCCCACTACCTCCACAAGTGCACTGTGGAATAACATCATTCATTCTTAACCAGCTTGCATTTCAGCTGTGAAATCATATTAAGCCTTGGTGTCGGTATTACAGCCATGCTGTATTGGGATCACCCCACCTGCTGGGTGACTGGGGACCTGACGCCAGAGGAGAGTTTATAGTGACTCCAAAAACAATAGGTCCCTTTTCACCCCCGTGCTGGGTCACCAAAGACATGTCAGGGGCTGTTCCTGAATCAGATTCTGAAGCATTGGACCGTGACATGTGCTCTGCAAGAAGAGAATAACTCCAGGGACCCTCTGATGTCATTTGGTAGTAACACAGAGCAGCTATCCCATAATGAGCCATTTTCCCCTCACAGAGATCTTCTGCCCTAACCACAGATGCCAATTCCAGGCCCCTGATTCCCATTATGGAAGTGGGCGGATCCAGACAATTTTGGAAAACTACACCTGGGGTCGTCAGGGCGAGCGACTGACCTGGTCAAAGTCGCGTCTGCACTGGAACGGCAGCGTCTCAGAGAAAGAGTCCAGTTTCGGAAATAGCAGAGCAGTCTTTAACAGAACAGAGTGCTTCGTTTAAACAGCCCCCTCCCAGTGCCTCATCATGGAGAAAAACACCTGAAATCAGGCAGCAATCTAAACGGAGTCTGGATTGCTGCTATATGGTGCTGCACCCGATTCCAGAGGTAATCAGCCCACATCCCCCCCACCCTGTAGCCCCTCCCTCACTAATACCCCCAAGTGGCGTTTGCGTGCGGAGCCAGGGCCGCTCTCAGCGCTATGTCAGGCGGAGAAGCGGCAGTTAAAAACAGCCGGTCTGCAGCGGTTTACGTTTACAGAGGAATGGGAGCCGCATGACTTCGCAAACGGGTCCGACCGGTACCACGCGGGCCCAGAACAGCGGGGGAGTAAAATTATGTAAACAACCAAGGGCAAGAAGCTCTTTGCTCCTCCAGAGAGTGGAAAAACAAGTGAAAGCAGAGTCGAAGCTCAGTTATGGAGCAATTCTGCACAAGTGGTTGGCAGAGGCTTTTGAATATGACACCGGAAGGTAACAAGTTCAAATCCCACAGATGCTGTTACATCATTAGGGCTCCTCACTGGGAATCCCACAGCATACATGGTTAACATGTTTATTGGAAAACAAAACCAATATGAATATGAAGAAAGGCAGCGGTGTCCAAGCTGCCCCACACCCAGGGCGGCGATGTCTCAGTGACCCGACACCCCAAAGAGCCCCCCCCCCCCGGTGGGAGTGGCCAGCCCAAAACCACAACACAAGGCCGAATCCCTTTCTCGGCAGAGGTTTTGATCTCTTGGAATCTCCTTTCAAAAGTGTCTTTTCTGGCCGACGTCCATCGGTAGGTATATCTGAAGCAGATCAAAGAAAGTAGGATTGGGGTGAGGGTGCTGACGAGTGACAGCCTGGACCATCTGGACCGGTGTTCCCACGGCAACTCCGCCCCCTGCCAAGACCCTTGGCGGACGTCTCCGTGACGACGAAAGAGTCACCCAAAGCTAACAAAACACCTGGACTCCCCCCTTTAGCTCCAGGTGCCAGTGTTCCCGCGCAGCCCCCATGTCCACGCGGATTCAGTTCTACCTGGCATCTTCTCTTTCGCCCTTTTAGCAAAACTCACACCTGCTGAAAGGAGTCGGCAGACAAGAAAAACAGCAGTATCTGCTTACAGCGCTGAGAGCTCTCCACAGCAGCCAGAGATGATTTTAAAAGATGTTTATAAAGGAAGGCTAATATCACATGTCCATTCATTACTCAATAGCAATTTGACAGCCTGTAAATGCCTTAAATATTTCAGAAGATAAACCACAAGCAGATTCCAGTGATTCGCATCATTTGAGTGTCATTTAGGGTGTCATGTGAGTCAGGTGTTGAGGGTTCACATCCAGCTCTGTTTGATTATTTTACATTTATATTTATTTAGCAAATGCTTCTGTCCAAAGGAAGGAACAGAGAGCAGCGTCAGAAGAATCCCTAAAGCAGGTGGAGGTTAGACCCTTGCTTAAGGCCCAGCAGTGATATGATTACTTCACCGGCCATGGGATTCAAGCCCACAACCTTCTGGACACAAACTCAGATCCCTAAGCGACTGAGCTACACATCGGAGAATTTTGCCTTTTTGCTGGTTTCCAACAAGTGCTCCCATTTTTCCGCTACAGTCCAAACACACGTGGTCCAGGAGAATCAGAGGTAGTAAATTATCATGCTCTGGGAGCTTCTAAATAATGTATGTGTCTGACTAGCCTGTGATGGATGGGAATTAGCCTAGCTTTACCCTGGCTAATGTTTGAAGCTTCCTGGGATAGGCTGTGAATCACAGGATTACCAGAAGTTTAAGCAGTTAGAAGCAGTGGTCTCTGCTTTAAGACGGCCATTAAAAATATTCTTCATCGCTCTCAAAGCAAGAATTGATCAATAATTCACGGCCGTGGCTGGACGGATGAGTCCACACTTCCTTCATATCGGGATAAACTCAGATGAGGTCAGAGGCAGCTGGCAGAATTTAGAATTAAGAAGGGCTCACCCCCATATGGCAAGATGAAGTTCCACATATCAGGGCCATGCGAGACATCATTGGACGGTCCTCACAAGGTAGGCGGAACCCCTTGACATCTGCACCAATCACGCCTGAAAAGACAAATCTACTGCTAAAACAAAAAAATTAACAAAATCCAAAAATTACTAAAATAAGACATGTTCCTATGCGCTGAACAAAGACACATTCTGGGCACAAAGCACAAATAAAACCTGTTTCATTTCAATCAGAAAGGCGAAATTTTTGAGAGACTCCATCATTTCAACACATTCCGACCTGCCAACTTAAAACCCAAAAATAGGGAGGGGCAAATTCTCACAAGGAGCTCGGAGCAACATCTCGAATGAGGCGGAGCTCACTGATGGAGAGCAAGGGAGCTAAGGCGTGTCTCCTGTGCCTTCGAACCCGGACCATGACTCACTGTGAGCCTAGGCCTGGGTGGTGACCTGCAAGGCTCGCAGGGAAGACAATAACACTCAGGTCTCTGATTGTGACCAGTAACCGGAGAAAAACATGCAATTTCACCTTGAAAGTAGCAAGACAAGAATCACGCAGAGAATCAGCTATGAGCAAAGGTAGACTGTGGTCACTGATCTCAGCATTCCAGCATGATACATCTCTGTGTCCAGAAATCGATTGGGGGGGGGGTGCACCCAATTTTATCCTCTTGACAGGCAGGAAGAAAGAAAAAAGCAAAGTGGAGAAACGGAGACCACAGTCAGGGAGAGAAACGCAGCTGAAAAAAGCCAGCGTGATGCACAATTACCTTTCACCCCCCACCCACTGCACAAAGACTTCGTATTAAAAGGTCCAGGAATAACTTCATGATGCCTCTCAGCCAGCTGAAGGCATCTGGCGAAGCAGAATCCCACACAGACACCCGCAGCCGCTGGAGAGCGGCCCTCCTAATCCCGCGTTTAAAGGCACAGCGTATGATTAATAGCTGAGTCCGTCACCCATCGCCCAACCCCCCCAGAGCTCAGAGTCCCTGCGGTGGGCTTGGGGGGGGGGGCACCGGGGGGCCGGGAGTGCCGACGCCGCCATGCGTCTGGATCTAAAGAGGGCCGAGCGAGTCAGCGAGAAAAAAAGGAGCCTGGCGACTGTAATACCTTACAGCGAAAAAACGGCAAAGCGAAATAGGGGCAGGAATTCGCATGGGAGTTGGAAAATGGGACCGAATATGGGCATGATTCAGTATCTCGGCAAGTGTGTGTGTGTGTGCGTGTGTGTGTGTGTGTGCACTTCAGCGAGGGGCATCAAGACAGACGGTGGCTTGGACTCACTCCTTGCCCAGCTATCAGAGAGTCCTCCCGTTTACCACACTGAGCTCCTAACTACCGTTGCTTGTGCAGAAACAGCAGCCTATCATAGTCTGCTGACCCACAGGCCTAAAACGCTGTGAGCCAATGACAAGCCACAGAGCACAAAGAGAGAGTCACGGCGACGCTCGGCAGTCTGACTGAGCAGGAAACCTGGACGCGTCACATTCTTAACTGGCCAGAAAACCAAACTAATTACCTGCAGGACCCGGGTCTGGCTGATTCCGTGAGTCATTATTCGGTTTGCAGAATTTTTGCTGTATTTCTCAAATGGCTAAGGAACACCGCCCCCCCAGCACCCAGCTAAGGATGCAAAAGACAAGTAAACAACAGCAGGCCAGACCACCCCCCCACCCCCCTTACAAGAGTGGGTGTGTCGTGGGGGGGCTCTACCAATGTTGTGGCTTTGTCTGACTCCTGCCTGAGATTGGAGCTGGTGTTCAGATGGGGGCATATAGACCCCCCTCCCCCCAAAGCAGGAAACAGAAATGGTTTTCAGGCAGCAGAGTGATACCGTAAACATCTGCCAGGGATAAAGGGGATTGTGGGTAATTTAGTCATTAGACTTCAGCTGGGTTCATCATGCAGTGATGGCCAAAAAAAACCGCTGGAGTGAACCATAATTTTAAACTTCAGTAATGACACAGTGACTCTGGGGGGCGATGGGGGAGGTCTGTGGCCTCCATTAACCATGCTGCCCCCCCCCCATCTCCCAGTCCCGCGCATCGCCACATCAAAGACGCGCAGAATGCGAGGACTGTGAGGGCGAAACCCGGCAGCATCACATGACCTTGCGACATCTGCAGTGTGATTAAAGGGGGTCTGCTTTCCCTGGGGGAAGGGGGGCGGTCGAAACCCAGGGTGATTAAGATCCAGCTGATTGGCCATGGTTACTTAGCTGCTTTCTGTGTTTCACCTGAAGTTTCCCCCCACTCAGAATTTAAGTCTCGGCGCTAACTGTACCCCCCCCCCACAGCAGAGAGCCCCCTGAAGCCAGGTGCCCCCCCCAGGCAGCCTGTCCGCCCCCCCTCAGTAGGTCCTGCCTGCAGGGGAATGAAGGACCCCCCCTCGACACCCTGGGCTGCAACTCTTGCACCCCCCCCCCCAAATATGCTGCCCGGGTTTTGATCCCAAGCACAAACAGAAGGATATTCAGCCATTAGAATTCCTCTCATTCCCATTCCTCTCCCAGTGACATTCTCGCTGCTGTTCCCCAAAGGCTCCCATTTTAGTCCCTCGGAGTGCGTCGCCATTTCGGGAGGGCCCCTGGGCCACGGCTGACCCCTCTCAGCGAGGGGCATACCAGCTCTCCGGAACATTCCTCTGGAAGCATAAAAATGCGACTGTTGACTGACCATGCAGAGGAGAGCAGAGTCGGCTGGGGGGCAGGCGAGGGGAGTGTTGCTCTTGAAAGAAATTTAGTTACTTTGGGAACCCCAGCTCTAAATGACAGGCAGAAGGTTCTAGATGGCCGCATACTTTGACCAAGACGACGGATGAGGCCAGCTGGATTTTTGTTGTTGCTGGTTTCGGAGTCTGAATTTGATACCCCTAATGAGTCACGGCAGAGTGGGAGGTGGACAGTGGCGGGTGCCAGTCTGACTCAGCACGAGACCACAACCCCCCCCCCGTCAGACATGTCAGATGATACGGCCTGAGGATATACTCCACGTAGACAGACGATGACCCTGAGGGACATCAGTGACGGCAGCATGGCGTGCCCAGGACGGGACAAATGGGCTGGGAGATCTTACCTAGCCCCCCAGCGTGGGCGTCGACAAGGGAAGCAGCCACCGCTGTACCTGCCTCCAGATGGGTGTCGGCGGCAGCCTGCAGTGTGAGCCCCGCCCCTAGGGGTGTGCCCGGGCAGCAGGTCAGCTGACCTGGGAGAGACGGAACAGGGTGGCAGGGTTACAAGCTTGATCCTCACGACACATTCCCAAAAATATCAGGACCTGGACCATAAATCAGTCGCCGGGGCAACGTGGCCGCGTCCTGGATCCTCCCTAAATAGTGATGCTAAACTAGCTCCATCCCAGGCCCTGGGGAGTCGCTGAGGTAACGTCAGGACATGGGCCAGGACCTCAGGGGGCTGCCTCCGAGTGCCTGTTTCACACCTTATTTCAGGACACGGGGGACCAAAATACTGAGAAAACCCTAGAGGACGCTCAGCACGCCCGATTCCCACTCATGCTGAAACACTGATGGATTGTTACCGTAATGAGCAAGCAGGGGATCGATCGACCGCTCGCCTCCGTGCTCTTCAGTTTGAGAGCCGCTCGTGTTTCAACTTCTGGGGCGATGCCAATCGATTGGTGTGGCAGTTTGGATTCCTCCCCCAAAGTTTCCCTTGCGCTATCCCCCCCAAAGACCCTTTTGTATCTAGAACAGGCTGTTCCCAGCCCTGGCTGTACTGCTAGGATGTTAAAATCGTCGTCGAGGCGACAGGCCCAGTCCGGATGGCTCAGGCCATGTGACCTGTACTCGGTACAGTCCTGAGGCAGAAAACCTAACCAATGTTATCAGCAACTGATTTTTATCCACCCATAATCCTCTCTGTCAAAATCACAGCCCGACCCCAGGCAGCAAAGAGAACAAGGCTGGCACCCCGGACAGGTCCATCACAGGCCACACACACACACACACACACACACACACACACACACAAAATCACGGGTCACAGACAATTCAGAAACACCTATTACCTTAACTGTGCATCTTTGGACAGAAACCTGCGTGATACGTGAAGAACATGCCAATTTCACACACACAGGGCAAAGACGCAAGGAGACAGCACTACCCACTGAGCCACCGTGTCTGCCATAACCAGCATTCAGAAACACTAAATCCCCTGAATTATTCATTTGAAGCACCTGGCTTCCTCATTTAGCCACAATATGTTGCTCCCAAAGAGCTAAACACGGTGGCGGCCTTTCCTTTCCCCGCCGTCCGCTGCTCTACCTCAGCCTCCCCTCCCAGTGAGAATAACACGCCGATCTTGCCGCAAACACAAGTCCATTTGGCTAAAACAGAAACACATTCACTCCCCTCAGGTCCACTTCCACTAGCCAGATGTTATACTAGGAGGGCTTTACGGGGGGGGGGGGGGGGGCTGTAGCTCTAAAATCAAAAGGAAGGAAGGATTAGATGTCTGCAAACTCCCAACACATGAAACGAATTAAACACGTGAGCAGGGCAAGCCTCGGTGATGTGGTTCTGGTTATGAAAACCCTAGTAAAAATCCTTCCATGGTTCAATATAGAATGAGGAAAAACAGAACTGAACTCCAGGCCAGCTGGTACCACCGATAAAAGTAATGTTTACTCCAGTTTACCTGCCCATTTTTTCATAAATCACTGACAGACCCCAAACAGAGATCTTGAGGTTTAAACCTCAGATAAAAAGAGCCTTCAACTGATAATGCTGAATAATGACTTTGTTTCTTTTAATGAACAACCAGAGCCTGACTGAATGGTGCCAGCTCCCCTAGATGAGAGCTGGGGTGGGGGGGGCGGGGGGGGAGTTGTGGACCGAATCAGGACCGATTGGCCCAAGGGCCCAAAAACATCCCTCAAACACCTTCAAATGGTCCCCCCTTGACCTGCCACGGCTCGACATTACCTGCAAGCCCCGCCCACACAAACATTAGTCACATGAGTTTTATCCCTTTTATGTCTGAAAGACTCCTAACAACATGCCCAGGGACTTTACTCCCTAAGAGGGGGCCAGGAACAGCAGGAACCTTCATCCAAGAACATCCACACCTGCAAAAAATCTGAGTCAGCATTTCCACAAAGCATAACAACCATCCGCTTTGTTCTGTTTTTGGACGGGTTTAACACATGGCCAGCAAGGAAAACTATAATCACAATAACAAACACAAATTCCATTTCACACTTTCTTTCTTAAATGTGTCCAATAATGATATCGCCTAAAACATATATTATATGAAAAATGTGCTGTTCTTAAGTTAGTACTAAGCATTATTAGCAGTTTAGAAATTGATTTGTTTTCTGTTTATTTCTTGCCACTCGTGAATGCAGTCCTATCATACGATTGGTTGATGACATCACATGACATCAACGCAGTGCAGCGATTGGGCGACCATGAATTTCTTATGACTCTACCCTGAGTGGCCCTATCTGCTGGGAGAGCAGGGAGGTCTTAGCTTTCGTTTCCGCTTGCAGCCCCCGCGCTGTGACGCATCTGTGGGTGGGACGCCACAGCAGCATCTGACGTGGGGGCCAGGGCCGAAGGCGCCTTCATCGGCTCGCAGCCGAGTTACCACAGTAGGGGGGTGTCGGCGACTGTGAGTGAACCAAGCATCTGGGAAACCCTGACCCCTCGCACCCCCCCTTCGAGACAAGCGTGAAACCGCGCGTCTGGGAAACCCTGAGGCCCCCGAGACGAGCATGAAACCACGCGTCTGGGAAACCCAGACCCCCCCCCCCGAGTCATGCTGAACAGGGAGGGCAACCCTCAGGAGGAAGCCACCACTGCAAGCCAGGGAGAGGTGGGGGGGGGGTCACACTCATACCTAAAGGGCAAAGCATGTAATTCCCACACGTGTAGGACTCACCTGTAGAAGGGAGACCGATAAAGTGACTCAAAAACATAGTAACATTTCAAGCGACTGCTCTCAAATTAGGGGTGGGCGTTACACCGGTGTCATAGTTATTACCGGTGTGATTGCCCACCACGATATGGATTTACACTATACCGTTAACACCGTGAGAATTCAGCATTTTAATTATACAACAGCATATTTATAAAAATAAAGCATTTTATTTTCGTCAAAGCTTCATTTTTAATCTTAATACATGTCGTTAAATAGCATATGTAACCAGTTTATCTGCGTTGTGCCAGTTTTCTATTAAATGCACTCCGGCGAAGTGTTGCAATAGCAAATTCACAAATTCAAAATAAACAGATTTTGTGTAATTATACACATTAAACAAAAGAATCTAGTTTTAT
>JAODLC010000047.1:16372034-16399933 GCA_026781145.1 Hippopotamyrus pictus
CAGACTCCAACTGGGGTATCTGGCTGTCATTCTGGACACTTTTCTCTTTTGGTGGGGATGATACAGCCACCTTTAAAATGGCATTACTGTGTTTTAATTTAGAGCTATTTAGAACAAAACAGTAAAATGAATTTGTTCAGGACTATGCAACCCATTATCACACTGTGAGCAACTCTTGCAAACAGTAATATATGAAATGTTGTAAAAACGCCCAAATAAGCAAAAAAGAGGAAACTTAAATACCTGTCTTCTCCAAGGCCAATCTGAATCTCCATAATTATAATTAATCTCTTCTCCTGACAAAATGTCTCTAGCAGCAAAGAGACAAAGATGTGGACTTCCTTCAACATCTACTACTTTCATTCGACAGTTTGGATTCCTGTGCTCATCATTGACAAGCCTCCCTAAAGACTTGTCCTCTTGAGATGCGTCTATGCTGTGTAGAAGACAAAATACGGTGACTCACCTGAACCAAAATCAGCAAAAGTATTTTAACACTCTTAAAATTGTCAAGTTCCTGCTTACCACCAGTTCTTCCCTTTCCATTGGAAATCATAGAGAAAAACACTTTCAGCCTCACTATATCCATTCTTTCGTTCAAAACTCTCTTTCTCCGACAAAAGTTCACCCCTATATTCTACTACAAAATCTCCTTTGCAAATGTCCACCGTGCTGAACACTCCTCTTCCTACAAGAAAACAATAATAATTCATCGATAAATGCAGTCTAAACAGACACAATATTACACATCCCAAGAATATTACATAAGCAGTGCACATTTGTGATACATACCTTTATAAACATTAATATAACGCTCTTCAATCACAGCCTTATCAGACTTTAATCTGATATGCAACTTGACATCCTGCAATGGATGACATCTTTTTCTCCTAATGGAGTTCATTCTGTAACAATGCAGATTACAGTTATCACCTAAATTATATTCATAAAAAACAAATATAATTCCATTATTTAATAGAAACATTAATTGTCACTCAATTAAACTCAAAATATTGTGCAGGACATGGTTTCCAGGGCTGGGCAATATAGTTGAAAAACAAAAAAAAATATCTTAGGTCACTGTATCGATATTCAATGTATTTAAATATTTTTTAAATATCTCTAAAATACTTTTGAAAAGTTAGGATAGAAAGTCAGAATGAATTATGGTTTTATTTATTCAAAGTAGTGTTTCCTAACTGAAAAAAATAAAAATGCATCTCTGCTGAACATCGCATGCGCACCACGGAACATTAATTACTACCTGCGCCATCATTGCGTTACTTATTCTTGCACTGCCTGCTCTGTTTGTCGTGCCATTTTAGGGCAAATCATATTGTCTATATTTACAATTAATAAATAAAATCGATATGACGATACACTATCAAGCCAAATCGTATGTAAAAAGTTATCGAATGTAAGATAAAAATTCGATATATCGCCCAGTCCCGTTTTCCAAGACTAAAAATAATGGGAAACACCTTCATAATGTTATAGATTATATATAATTATGTTTCCCATTATTTTATATATATGTACAGTATATATATATCCAATCTAAGTATGAACAAAGCGAGTAGCTCAAGTACATGAACCGAGTGTTTCAAATTGGTTACGTCATGTGCTACATATCCAGTATCTCATTACACTTCATAATTTAAAGATAAGTTAATAAGAATAGCATAATTATGATATACTCTTTAAAACAGGTGTGTGCCTATATTCTGTTCAAATTCTTATTTTTAAGACATTTAAAGAACTACAATTGTTACGCTTCTAATTCCCATACATTTTACTTACTTACTAAGTTAATGCGGAAATTATTTCCAAAATGTATATCATTTTCGGTAAAAAAAAAAAATTAAAAATTCTAATGTAGATAAGAAATGGAACAACCTTACCTGTTGGCGCGAAATCCTTCCTCCGATGTTTCCCGCGAAAGTGACGTCTTTCCAAATTATAGCCGCAAAATCCACTTAGTCCACTTGTTAACTGCGCAGTGTGACATAAATATTCCTCCGCGCTTGTTATTGCACACGTAATATATATGACGGCCGAAAGAACTATTTAAAATTATAGGACTTCCACTTAAAACAGGTAGTATTTTTATTTATTTATTTTGCTTTCAGAATGTTCAGAATGTTTAGTACGCATAATACATGCTAGCGTTATATATAGTGGCTTGATACATGGAATTAGCATGGAATTAGCATATTAATATTAGCCATATATTGCTCCTTATTTTATAATATATCAGAATGTAGTTTGCCAAGCACGCTACATGTTAGCGGTTCTAGCAACCTGATGTATGGAATTAGCATAGTCGTATTTGTTATATAGTGCTCCTTATTTTTCAATGTATGACAATATTTGCCACGCATACTTACTATGTATGCGTGGTGACCTGTTACATGGAATTATTAGAGTCATATTTGCTATATGTTGCTTTTAATTTTCTGTTTTATCTGAATGTGGTTTGCTAAGAAGACTACATGGTAGTGATTGCTAACATTACAAATAAGTATAAATCGGCGTAGGTAAATTTGCTAATACTGTTCCTTATTTTTGTACTTTATCAGAATGTTTATGGTTGGCATGCTACAGTTATATTAAACTGTTATATTTATTGATGTACTTCTACTGCGTGATAGAAATAATATTACCAGGGCATGCTAGCAATGTGTAAATATACTGTATATATTTACGTTATGCTAAATATTAGCCTAAAGCTTCCTCCAGTACAAAAGTAAAATTTCATTGGTTTAGATCATCCAATCAAAAAAGTAGATTTTCATTGGTTTGTTTGGATCACCTGATCAAAATGTGTGCGTAGAGTAAGGAAGTGCAGTTCACATGAATTCCTGTTGGGGCGCTGCGTTTTACACACTCTGGGGGGGAGGCACACACACTTTTGGTACACAAATCAGGTCTTTGTCATTTTTCGGGACACGTGAAATTTTTTGGCCAGTGATGTTTTTTAGCATACTGAACATGATAGTATAGCTAAACAAATGAGGACGTGGTTTTTGGTCCCCATTTGCCAAGAGGTCCCCATTTAACTGGTGTGTACTCAGGAAAATGTCCTTAAATGTGACCTATGCGAGTGCACACACACACACACACACACACACACACACACACACACACACACGGACCATTTAGAGCTGCCTGTTCACCTAATATTTGGAGGAACCGGAATTCATTAAGGAAAACCACTTTACAGAGAGAAAGCCTGCCAACTTCAAAGGTGGGATTCAAACCCACACCCCTCCAGGTGTGAGGCAAAAGTCACCATGGCTTTTAATGTATTTTAATGAGCTAAATGAGATGAAAAAAAATAGATGAACCTGGTGTTTAAAGGAAACAGATTTGACAGCAAAACAAACAAGTTCACACCAAGCACAAAATATATCAGTCCAACTTTTTGATCAAACTTTTATTTGAGATATTTTTAATTGTTATAAAATGAGATGTTTTGCTTCCAAAACAATAGTAATATATTACTATCCACTTTGGTAAACTGAAGGGAAGATCAGGGATATCAAGGCAAAGGGATTAGTTGTCATTGTTGACACACCATAGTACACCATGCATAGCAACAACAAAATGTGTCCTCTGTATTTAACCCGTATATGACATCGTGACAGCAGGGGGCAGCTAATTCAGCACCCAGGGAGCAGTACCTTACTCAGGGTACCTCAGTGGTACCTTGCTGGGTGGGGATTTAAACCAGCAATCTTTCAATGACAAGAGCACATCCCTAACCACTAGGTCACTACTGCCAAACAGAGAAAACTTGAACCACAATATTAATACAATGTACATTTTGCATATTTGCAGTATATGTTATTTTACTGTTTAGCTGCTGAACAAAACAAAAATGGTGAGATACATTTAAATGATAAAGTTTCAGAGTTGCAGCAATTGAGAAATGAGATAAACATTAAGCAAATAAATATATTATCACACAGATTCAAATATGAATATATTTGTTCCCCACAATGTCGGGAACCTCTTTCAGGCACTTAAAAATGATGGATGGCAACCTTAACATCAGAAGTACCTACAGGTACAACATTAAATCTTGTTAGGTAAGCCAGTTGATGGGGACAAGAAGGACAATGTGTACATGATGCAGTTAATATTCCAAAGGCATTCTACTGTATAGTAATGAATCAACTCCTTAATGTTACTGTCATTTATACCAGTACAAGACAATGAGAGTGGAAGTGCTGGTCCAGAGTACTGGCTGGGTTACTTGTTAGTGGAAGACTCAAGTTTCAAGAAGGACCGGTTACTGGCTTTTTTTTTTTACTCTAGAAAAAATGTAATAATCGCACAATTATGAGAGATAAATATTGCAGCAAGAACATTCTGTTCCCAGAACCTCCCTGGTAACCCACGAGAGTCAGCTTTCACAAAGGTGTGCCCTGTGGTAACATCCAAGCCTTAAGTGCCAGTCCTGCCCCGGCAGACAGCGTGGCCAGGTATGCGGGTGGGGCCACATCTTAGGGAGCAGAAGCCCCCCAGCAGGGAGCTCAGTCTTGCTGGGCTTTCAGACACACTTCTCCATCTCTTTCTTTAGTAGCACTGAAGTGTACGACGGGGGTCCAGGCAGAGCTACAGGCACCCCCCCCCCACCCAACTGACATTTTGTCAGTGCCCCTCCCCCACCCCTTACAGATCATCGCAGAGTCCATTCACACTTGGTGATGTGTATCTTTAAAAAGCAGATTCATCTTTCCCAGGGCAAGTGGGTTCCTGGGGATTCCACCTTGGCTTGTCAAGCCCAGCAGAACTCGTAGTGCTTCCTGATTATTTTTTTTTTTGGTGTTTGCTCTCTAAAAACTTCCCTCATAAATCACTCGAGTTCCTACTGAGCTCCTTCCAACTTTACCCAAATCTCACAGCATTAGCAAACGATGGCAGGTCTTCGTCTGCATGGGTCCGGCACATAACTAAACAAACGACTGGTTTCTCCCTTTCTCCTGCTACCGTGGCAAGGGTGTCTGGTTGCCTGCGTCTTTTGGACGGTTGTGCAGTTTGATTGCATTTGTTGAGGGATTTTGGAGTGCAGTCAAAAAAAAAAAAAGTTCTGGATTTAGGTTTCCGAGCACGTAAAAGGTGCACCTGACCCCTCCGGTAGTATTTCCAGCCTCCCCCCACCCGTCCTTGGTTTGCTTCACCAATCGAGGAGATGGCCCAGCTGGCCACCGCCGCCGGCTCCATTAGTTTAATGCGTCGTGCCCAAAATGATCCAAGTGGAGAAATTAAAGAGCAGATCCGTCTGACCCTCTGACAGCTCAGACGAACAAGGTCTTAATTGCACCGTCCGGACGGCTGGCTGGAAGGCTTTTCTTTTTTCGTTCTGCCTCAGACATGATGGCAGGGCCCAGGGGCCGGTCCAGGACAGGTGCTCCCCGCTTCTCCCCCCTCCCCACCACACCCTACCCTCAGAGCTTAATGTCCTCTCTGTTCCAGAAAATACACGTAGCTTTTGCGTTCGGCAGTTTATTTGCATAGCCTGTGATCCATTTACAGAGCCTGTATTCTACACGAGCAGTTCAGGAAAATCACAAGTACAGTCAGGAATTTTTTGATTCAGGTACCTGGAACCTACCATTAACACCTCAAAGTCCAAGACTGTTCCACATTGACTGATTCCCCAACAGCACCCGGGTTTCCGAGGGGTCCTGTCAAGCTTCTGCCTCATCGCCCAAGGTCAGAGCCATCCATCTGAAAGGTATACTGCGCCAAGCACAGAAACGGGACTGGGCTTTCATTTTGCCTGGCTCCTCTCTCCTCTGCATTTCCAGGGAGATGGTGCCTGAACAGTGAAAATGGCAAGCGTGGACAGGTTTACCATACTAATGACAGGGCTTTCGCTAAGCACCTCCGGTTTCTGACTATCTGCCCTATTGCAGAAACCACGGCTGAACTTCATGGAGAGAGTTTTTAGGACACAGCATGGCCACACAAATCACCTGTGATTATTCGTCAGTGAGACTCTGAGGTCAGCGTTTAGCCACGCGCTAATATTGCACAATCAGGAAACTCTTCCTGTTTCAAATGCGTGAGTACATGTGACCACCTCTAAAGGTAGAGTAAGGTGACAGCGATTATCTGGGTCAGCGCCCCCCACCTGCTCCTTGTTTACAGTGCATGTATAAATCGGCGTGCTCTGTTTTGTTTAGTCCCCCCGGTAACTTGGACCGAATCGTTGGCGCCCATCCCAAGACCTGGAGCCTCAACGTGTTCACCCCACCCCCGCGCCCCCCCCCGGCAAATGGCAACACATTTTTTCCGTTTATATCTTTCCTGTCAAACCAGCAACATTATTTTGACCTCCCCCACCTTTCGATACACGGTTGCTATCGTGCCACCCCCTACCCTGATCTGGTAAATTCCCTCAGCAATCCTCGGGTTTGTGGTCAAGCCACCGAGTCACATGACTCTGTTCACTCTTGCACAAACAGACCTATTCGCCAACACGGGCCACCGCCACCGCACGCACCGTTGACGCACCTGTGCATGCCAAAGCAACTAATCGCACGACGGCTTCAACAGGAAACATCGCATCCCCCTGAATGTCCCTAGGCAATGCTTTCATATGGGTTTATTTCCTGCTGCTTCAGGTTTCTGGTCGTCTCGATCGGAGGTAAATAAAGCAGCTAAATGCCCAGCTAATATGAAGAGGGTTTGTCAACTGACTTTTCGGGTTTTAGACGCAGAAAAAAAATGGGTCGGTGAGGAAAGACACCACAGGGTTCAGCGTGTTTAATACCATCACAAGCAGACCCTTTCGTGCTTCTTTTGTGCAGCATTAATCTAAATGAGGGTAAATAGATCACAGAGCAGAGCACTCCCCGGAGGGTTCCAGAACGGTGCACTGGCGCTGGACCCAACCTCAACAAGAGGTCGCATTGGCTTCTGAGAGCTGCACCCTTGGCCTGGAGGGGACTCACTCACTGAGTGTGAATTCCCAGTGCCAAAGAGGCCAGTGAATTATTCATAAGGGGAACGGTGTGGCTTTCTCAAGGCAGCTTCTACAGACCACTACCCCCTCCCAAGGTAAACATCACTGCAGGCCTTGGGCTCTGCTAGGCCCCCTCAACTGCCCCGATGCCATGCACGACTTTCTTCTGAAGCCGAATATAGCCAAACACGGTCGACAAACACACCCCTTTACCTCTTAGAAGGACACAGCTTCCCCATTCTCTGTCCCAACGACAGATGGCTTCACATACTGAGACTTTTGGGTCTGGACAAACTGCCAAACTAGCCTTATAATAACACTATGTTATAATGGCTAACTTGTTAGCATGCCACTAGCTCATCACTCTGACGTGCCAGCTGCGGCTATGAGTACATTACGTTAAAACCTTTCAAAGAGCAGCGAGTAATTTTGGATTCGTGGAAGATAAAACAAGAAGTGAGTAACTGAAGGGGAGCAGTCGGCTGACATGGAGGAAAACACCAAGCCTTCCTTACTGCCCTAAAAAGCGACCAACACCAGTACCTGCTATCAAGAAAATAGTCAACGCTCAAAATGACAGACTTGTGCTCATCGATGTGCTGGTATACACTGTAGGAAACAGGTTTGGTAATTTGGTTCTGAAAGAAACACTTTAAACAGTAAGTGAACTGTAAAAGTTCGTTTTCGTTTTAGTGATAGGCTGTAAAAATAGACCCTGCTCTAGGGTGTGTTTGGAACAGGCTACCGATAAATGGGTGTACTTCTCATCAGTCATGTGACCCCAGGGCCATGCAACCTTGCATCGATTCAGGGCCCTTGAAGGGACGGCATGTGTGTGGTTTGAGGGCGGGGGGGTCTTTTTTCCCAACAGCTGTTCATTTGTCAACCCCCCCAAGGGTGCTATTTCCCTTGCTGGTACCCATTAATTGCAAGTAGAGTCAATAGCCCAGGGTGCCTCATTTGGAAGGTGGTAATCTGAATTGCTTGAGCTGAGTAGTTACAACAAGTCAAAGAAGTGCTGACCTTTGACCTCACTGCTTTTGATCATCAGAGGGCAATTCCAGTAAAAGCCCTTTCTTATCATTGTGAGTGTTGTTCCAGAGCAGGCCTGTCCGTGTCCCCCCCCCCCCCACCTCGCCCAGACCCCTCCATTACTGTGTTGCTTGCTCATGGCTGAAGGCTTGTTCTTACGCCAACTTGCAACAAGTTTCTCTCTGTGCTTGGGGGCATTATGCCAAGCAGTTAAGGAGGCAATTCTAGTTTATGGATCAAATAAAAGGAGTGCAGACTTTTCAGCTGCATGACTCCTAGTATATTAATCTGCAGCCAGTCATTAGAGGAGGTGATGCCTGTACAATCTACACTCTTTTTTAGTTGGGAGGCAGCACTGCTGCAAAAAAAGCTTCCAAGCTGGGTGTCTGAATGCTGTCCTGGTTCTTTATAGAGGCTGCATGCTGTGCCGGTCTGTGGAAGCTTCTTCCCACAGACCAAAAACATGTGTTTAGGTGTTTCCGAAATTGCCTTAGCTAATGACCGCGAGTAGGTCTACCCTTCGACCACCATCCCGATGCTGCGGACGCATTTCTGACACTGTCTGTTAAAGCAGTACCAACCCGCTACATCACGTCCTTTCCGCCAGTGCTGACATCTGAGCCAGAGATGAATTTTAATTCACTGGTCCAGGTTTTTGCTCCCTCCCAACTCCCAGTAGGAGAGCAAAATACATGGACCCTCTGGGGTCCCCGAGGCCCGGTTTGGGAAACACTGTTTTTCTTGACTCAAGCGAGCCGCTGAGAAACAACCTTAGGGTCTCACAGGGATGCCACTGATGGCTGGGCTGGGGATCGCCACGTCCCTCAGCCACACATGAACAGCTATTTCTGTCAGCATGCCGGACGGAGGCTAGCTGGGGGGGTGCCCCCTCTCCTCCTTTACCTCTTGGCTTGTCCCCCCTAGGACATTTTTGTTTAATAGTACTGGCTAATATATCAGTGCGCCTGCCACTTGCCACTAAAAGCTTCAGGGTGCTGGATGGACTCTCTGGTTGGCGGTACGAGAGTGCATGGCCCATGCAGCCTCGCCCCTCATTGGCGGCGGGCGGCGGGCGGCTCACGCGTCCCGCTTGGGACGTCACGCGAGGCCTAGGAGCAGGGGAAAAACCCACATGCTTTCTGAAAATGCTGAATGAGTAAGCAGCCCTGCTGGGAGTCAGCAACCGAAACTTAAAAAAAAAAACAAACCTTATTAAAATAGCATATGATTTTATGAATAATGTTTACAGTATATGACCTGTCAATAATTATTCATCTTCCTCCTTAGAGGAAGGTTACTTAAGAATGATGCAGCAGTATTAAATTCAATTAGTTTTGAAATTATTACCTGTAACTGCTATAACACAGTGTCCTCCGTTAAGGTGTGTCCCTGCAGTCATTTTAACTACTTAAGCCATTACTATGGAATTCTGAGCAATACTTTGTGACATTCTCTGCATTCTTACTGTTTATTATTGTCTAAATGTATTGTGGTGCGATTTCCTTCGGGATTAATAAAGTCAATCTGTCTGTCTATATGTATGTCTGATCAGGCAAACAGTTTTAATAGACATAGGACTGTCATTTGCTGTGTATTTCTTCGTGGTGACAATTACGGATTTAAAAAAAAAAGGTGAGCGATAAGGACGGATCACTAGAAATGAGAAACAAACGCTTTAAAAACTAGGTTAACTAATTTAGAGGCCATAGATGGCAGGATGATGGCTAAACTAAAATAAAAGAGAAACTGGGACCTTGGAACGAGAGGAAAAAGCTACTGCAGACAGGCTATACAGACTGCTGCCTGAAAGGCTCTGATGGCATGACGGGGTCACAGAAGGCTCCCGCAGGCCGACCTGAGCCGTAAGGATATTTTCTCTCAGGATAAGACAAATTGTTCTCAGTGAAAATCTGAAAAGGTTTAACTCCGTCTAGGGTGTCCCTGGGACTGGCTCCAGGCTCACCACGATCCTACACTTAGGAAAGATGGATGAATAGAGGAGCCCAGCCCAGCATGTCATGGGGCAGTGAGCAGTATCTTATTGGCCTTATAGCTGACATCAGATATTTCTGTACAGCAGCTCTATAGACACTTATCTAATACTGAACACATTCTTCTTGTGTTTGCTGAAAGATGCTGTCAAAGAGTGGTTATAGGTACGCCCTTGGGCTCTAGCGAGGGGAGATTCCAGTTCGCCTTGGCGAAACCCTGAAAGGGAGGCCTGGCCCACCACTTTCAGTCCGCTCCAGGTTAACAAACATGAAGGGAAGGGTCAGTCACATTCCCACATGTCAAGTGACACAGGCAATTCCTCTCCCTAGTACCACTCTTAAGATGAATACTTCCAGCAGATTTACCGCATCGTGGAAGTTTTGGGGTTCTCGTTTGCTTAGGAAAATCATCTTTAAAGATGGCATTTTTAACATCAACTGACCTCTGGTCCAGGGTGTGCCTGCCTTGTGTCCTGTGATTCCTGAGTTAGACTCAAGAGGTGCTTTCACACTGAAGTTCTGGAAGCTGGTCCCAGTTTACAACTCCCTGGGCTCTCGACCTGGAACTTTTGTAGCTCCTGGCTTTCACACCACTGGGACCTTTATGCTAAATAAGCATGGGAGACGCAAGAAGTTCCTAAGTTAAACTTCACACATAATTTCATGGCACCGTCGATGTTAGACAAAAGCATATTGGTTAGTGATCAAATTTTCTGATGCAGAAATATGAAGACACAAGCAAAAAACGTATTAATTGATGCATTAAATGTAATTGGGGTACAATTATTTGTTAGATTTTTGCTGTCTTTTTCTGCACTTCTGCTTGCAAGTTAGCACTGGTGTTTGGGGTCAACCAGTTAGCAAGCTATCGCTGTAAGTGCCTCCCCAGTAGTTTGTGTTTGAACAAGAAATACTTAGTCTGGCGTAGAGACTAAAAAAGTGTTCAGGAACTGCCTCTGAGGAACTACAATTGCGGCAAGTTCCTGCAATGTGAACATGACAAGTTCCTGGTTCTGAAAAAATGTTCTGGTTCCGGCAGTGTAAAAGCACCTAAGAGTCGCCCTAACCCTGTGCTGAATAAGCACTTTGAAGATGGGTGCATTTTTATGGCACGGTGAATCAGTGGTGAGCCCTGCAGGGCCCTGGGTTCAACTCTTGGCTTTGGTTCTGTGAGCGTGGAGTTTGTTTCGTCTCTCTGTGTCCACCTGGGTTTCCTCCTATAGTGGAAAGACATATGGTTTAGATGAACTGTGAATGCACATGTGTGCATTATGGTGGAGTGCTTCCCTGCCCTGAGTGCCCCCCAACTACTCCGAACTTCCTACAATATAGAAACTGCTGTCCTGAAAATCACATTTGTCTCATTCTGAGCAGGAAATTCAATTATAACTTATTTATTTAGCAGATGCTTTTCACCAATGTTGATGGTCCCTGGAGCAATTGGGATTATGGGCCTTGCTCAAGGGCCCAAATAGTGAAATTAACTAATACTTTGAACTGGTGACCTTCTGATCACAGGCACTGTGTCCTGACCTGCTGAGCTAGACGTGGCCCCCTTCAACTTTACTTGAACTAACCCGACTTGTTTGATCTCCTCCCCAAGTGCCCAACAGAGACACCAGATTTATACTCATGTGCTGTTTGTATATATACATTTGTGGGATGTCAGCTTTCTAACAGCTGACTGAAGGGAAGCCCGGGGAGAAATTCTGGAACCTATTGTCACAACGTAGCATTGACTCTGGTTTGGTCTTAAAGAGACCTGCATCAGCATCCCTGGTCTGGAGGGACTCAACAAAGAGGCAAGAGACAGCCAACATTGCAACTGTGGACTCAGTATCAAGGGGGAGGTGAGCAATGGGGCTAGAATTAATGCTAACATTTTGGGGGGGTGGGGGCTAAATGCATCAACATATCCAGCTGGGCCCCCATGATCCTGTGGGGGCCTCACAGCTGTGATGCCCACTGAGCATGCATCCTATAACAAAAGAAACAAGCCACGTAAACACCCCCTTTTCACCAAAAATTGTTTATAATGTGGATTTTGTCACGCCCTTACTATGAAAACATCTATACAGTCTTTTCAATAATCAGATATAATCCACGGTCCCCTCAAAGCACTGGGCGTAGAGTAGGACACGCCCTGGACTAGGCATGAGGCCATCACACCACCACAACATCAATGACAGGAATTTAAGTATGCATTACACAGATTAAAATTAATTTCGAGGCAGAATGAAAGCGGTAACAGTCCATACAGGTGTCATAACACATCACAATAGTGCTGCTGTAGGCTCTGTGCATAATTTACCGTGTGACTGTAATTATGTGCCATGATGTGAAATTCCGGTCCTCGCGGACGTGCCTGAGAACCCGTCTCTGAACGGGTCGGGGCAGCACCGCCCCAGTGCTCGGGGGGGTGGGGGGACCCGCACCCTGAAGGGTGTGGAACCAGCTTCTCGGTCAGAGCGTTGGGTTACAGGGTGGCCCCCGGGGGCAGGGGCCGCGCGGGTGCGCCGTGTTCGGCCTTCAGCCGAAGCTGCGGACCGTGAAGGGGCGCTCCCCGTTGGCACCTCCACCAAGACCAAACCCAAGCTGCTTCACTCCCCCACCGGACCCTGGGAGCAAAGAAAACAGACCAACCCCCAAGAAAGTTACCAGGAGATCTGCAGCTTAAGGAGGCTTTGCCATCATCTTCTCCCTTCCAGGGATCAGTCGTCAGATGTTGGGCACCTCTGCCGGCACAAGGCTCACGTCTGGATGACTTACAAAACACTTATTAGTTTTTGACTAATTTCATAAGCGCTGACAGCTCTCTCATTTGTCCTTCCGCGCACAGACATACCACGACGGGGGGTGGAGGGTGAGGGGGAGAAATTCCGACATCACGAAATGCGTCGGCTTCCCCCCAGCCGTATCCCAGCTCCCCAGTGGCGAGATAAACAGGGGCATGGTGGAGGCTGATTCTGCCTATAAATAACACGGCGTGGCTGAGAGGAGCCCTTCACACCTGGCTGTGGCACAGTACGCACCCCCGTTATGCCAGGGTGGCATGGGCGGGGGGGGGGGGGGACACCGCTGGAGAAAGGGGGGACACGGAAACCTCATGTATACCGTTTGTGTGAGGCCGCAGTTAATCACCTCTGCGAGTACGGTGAGATTGCCATGTCGCCTGGCACTGGGCCAGCAATGCAAACTGCCACTTTATTGTTAAGGGAGGGAGCTGGGGGTTAATTACAAAGGTCATGGATTCACAGGGGGCGTGATTCTGTTTGTTTTGACTGGGAGACAAAGCCAGACTCAATGTGCGACTGTGAAAGCCACAGATGGAGGCTTGCTTACTTAATCAAAGTCATAGTTTGCTACCTGCATTGGGATAAACTATTAGACCTTACAACCAGCCACCCACCAGGTCAATCTGGGGGTCAAAAAGCTGCGTTTCTTTTAAAGCCGAGCATGTAAATTATTAATCTGTGGGACGGGAATCTGGCCCAGGCCTCCGATTTGGCGCCCGATGGCCGAATGCCGAGAGACTGCTCAACTCCCAAGTGCTGCAGACGTGGGTGCGGCCCGCGGGACCGGAGACGACCGGACTTGTTTTCAAACCCGTTCCAGGCAGCCGGAGCACTCAGAGGCCGACACGGACGCCGGCTGTTTCCAGTTTAACAGAAACCGACTCCGTTTGCCCGCTGGTGATTTATAAGCCTCGTGTTATGATTTTTGGAAATCATTTACCTCTTTATCTGCTCCACTTTATCTTGCCTTGCAAAAAAAAAAAGAAAAATATATTGACTCATGTCAGAAAGGAGGCCGTCTTGGTCAGCCCAGATGTGCTTGCCACAGCGAGCTTGAAGTGGTCGTAATTCATGCACAGCTAATTACGTTGATTATATCTTTAAGGATTTTGCTTTTTTTTCTCCCCCGTCTCTTTCTCATCAAACATCGAGAGGCAGAATGTTTTCACACACAGACTAACTTCTATCTTATTATGCTACACTTTCCTCGTATCTTGGAAGAAAGGCTCACACGTTCCATAGGTCCATTATCGATCGCAGCTGCAAATCTGCATACAAAAAAAACAGACACACGGACCTCATCCCCTCACTGCAGCGACACCAGAAAGTTAATGCCAATGCCAAAGACTGGAGAGTTCATTCCTTAGCAGGATTCAGAACATTTGAAATAAAGTCTACATTGCCACTGCCAGTGTGGCAGATCTATAGTAGGTAGCCACTGACATTATGCATTGGCATAACTTTGAGTTTGTCTGTGGATCTATGTGAAGGAGATATACAACTAATTTATATAACTAATGTATAAAAAACTAATGTATTAAATGTATAACTAATCTAGTAAAAATATTGTTATTTAGGATGTGGCAACCTGCATTTCCTTCCAAACGTGGAGAAGCTTGTGGAGCTCCTTCTATGTGTGAGTGACTCCTGGGACAGGCAGGGGCCAGTACAGTGTTTGGTCTGACCTCTCTGTAAGCACTGAACCCGGAGCGTTCCTGGAGCCGGGCGTGCCCGCAGGTCCCAACAGGTCCGCGCGTTGGATCGATCGAGCCACAATTTCCATTCAGAGGAATTTCAAAATTGCAATCTGGGATTAACCAAAACTTTTTCTCAACCCGATGTTGTTTCCCTTGGTTGTTTACTAGGAAAAAAAAAATCCTTCAGTCAGTTAGCCCATAGTTTCTTTTGTTATTGCGTTGCTAGGCAACAGAGCTGTTTCTGCTTACCCCCCTGCCCCCCACCCCCACCCGCTCCACAGCCACCCTCAGGCAGTTTCAACACTTTTGTGTTCCTCAGTGGGTTACCCTCACACATCTGCTACAGATTGTGGAGTGCAAGCGCAAGGCCCGACTCCCTCGTAAGGCGCGGGGGGGGGGGCAATGGAAAGAAAACAAAACGCCACAGAAGTGTTTTTTTCAGCACCGCGGAGCCGCGCTAAGAGCGCCGTGCGTGTGGCAGACATGTGTCTGCCTTTTTTGTTTAAACTGAAACGAAGGAAAGACACACATTCTGTCATTTTACGGCTCAGAAACAAACGCCCTCGCGACTTTTCTTGTTTTTAATGGTGCGGGTTCCTCAGCTGCTCCAGGCCCCCGGCCAGCGAAGACCCCGCAGGACTGAGCGAGATCTCGCCCTTCCCAGAGTTCAGCGGGTTTGCCAGGCCTGCTCTGCAGCTGTAGGGTGACGGCTCTTTAATACCCATTTTAATGCTCCCTCCACAGCGCTCATTACAAACGTTTGTTTTCAGTTACCATCTCACTGGAAACCCTTTCGTTTCTACTTTTTTTCATTCAAAGCACATTCTGTCTTCCTCTAATGGATGAAAATGACCGAGAGTGCTGGTCGAAAATGATTCATCAGTTGTTTATGTTTTCTTTTACAGTTATTAGTTTTATCTATCTATTTACAAACCACAACTCCTTAAGCACGATAGCTTAGGTATAATAATGATCTCATTGTGTGCATAGCCAGGCGTGTAGAGAACTACTATGGAAATGTTATGTGGATAAATTAATAAAATAAAGATGTCTTTATTTCCAACAGTACAACTACCCGAGAAAGTGATGAACATTTAACTAAAAATGAGGTTTGTTGTTGTGCTTAATTATTTGAAAGATCTAGTCCTGGTGTAGAAAAGATTGCATGCAATGATATTTTTTTTTAGCTCCTGCTAGTTTTTATAAGCCTTCATTCTCCCATAGCCATGATTTTAGGGAGATTGGCAGAGATTAATGAGTGGAAGCCCAGGTTGTGGCACTGGTGTAAACAGGACACTTCCTAAGGCCCACTCCACATAGAGTCAGATGAAGGTGTACTGTCCAAAACTGGAGCATCTGAAGTGGTTTCAGTGTTTGCGGATGGCTATGCCTGTACCCGCAGTCGAGCGTGCCCCATGCATTTGCAGACTGCCGTGCCTGTACCCGCAGTCGAGCGTGCCCCGTGCATTTGCAGACTGCCGTGCCTGTACCCGCAGTCGAGCGTGCCCTTTGTGCTTGCAGGTGGCCGTACCTCTATCCACTGTCAAGTATGCCCTGGGTGTTTGCAGATGGTTGTGCCTCTACCCACCATCAACCCCAACTGTGTGCGGATAGAGATGATGGCACCTTCATGAACACAAGCGTTGACCCATAGGGGCCGGCTGTGCCAGAAACACACCCTGCCAATCAGCTCATGCTCCAAAGGTCAAGGAAGGGGCATGGGCTAAAACGGCACTTCAGGTGTCAAACAGATGTGAAAAGCCTGACAGTTATATATTTATCTCTCACACACAGAAACCAAATGTAGAGACGTGCATATATTTAAACTGTACGGAGTTTCCATGGTCAGTAAGAAAAAAGAATCAGAATGTTGGCTGAATGTTTATATGGGAATGCTTTGCGGTGTCGTCGTCCCCCCCCTCAAGTACCTGCAGCTGTTAGTTCAGCTGATAATTGTTCTGTCAATATCGCTCTACATTGCCGTGTCTTAACTATATAAACATCCCATGCTACAGAATCACACATACAGCTCAAGCTACTGTTACCTATTAACCCAGAGCGGCACCCCTCAGCTCGGACCGACGGGGGGGGGGGGTTAATGTGGGCTCCAGACAGTCATCTGTATCCAGCCCACCTACTGCAGTTCACTGTCACTCACACAGGCCATCGTGCAGGAGAGATCTGGACTGGAGACCACTGGCTCTGCATCACTGTGGGGATTAAACAGGAGCCCTGTGAGAATTTCACTGGATCGACGATGCCTATCTGGCTCTATTTAAGTGAAAGGAGCTTTTTAAAAGCCAGCTGGGCCATAGTTTTCATTTCTGTCAGTTTATTTTGTATGTAACTCTAGATGGATGATTTCTTTCATTTTTTAGCTGTGCTAGTTTTACACATGCCAATGACAGGCACGTGACATCACGCGTGTCTCGACGATTTGTCAGTTTGTCCATCTAACATGGTGGCCGCAGCGGGCAAAATCAGGAGAACGAGTCCCATTTGGGATTACTTACAACATGACTGTGTATTGCACACATGCATGCATATACAAATACACAGACGGACACATCTTTTATAGTTGTTTTTTGTGGATGGCTGTTCATCTGTGCTAAGTAAATACATTTTTGAAAATAGCATACTTGTTGAGTTTTTATTACACAATACTTTTTCTGACCTATTGGAATCGTGCTTCTGACAAAAACTTTATATTAACACTAAAACTAATAAAAACTAAAGTTGAAAACGAAAAATGAAGATGAAATACAGATATAAACTAATGAAAAATGCAAAACTATTATAACCTTGATTAACAAATCCCTAACAATCTTTAGACCATGTGACACTAGGTATTACATTTGGGTTGTTTACTAAATACATTTATGATGCAACAAAAAATACATTTTTGACATACTTGGAAATTTAATGAATCAGTGACCCAAGTCCCATGATCTACTACAGTTTGTAGGTCCTGCCTTTGCTATCCAATGTCCTTATTCTCTAACTCCTGGCTGCTCCAACTTGCAAACAGGTTCTGTCAAAATAAAAGTCACCCCACACCTTGTTTTCCAACACCTCCACAATAACACTGCTTAAGAGCCAAAACAAATACTTTTGTTACTTACGTCCTGTGCGCACCCCACAGCCTCCACCTGCTCAGGCTGCGAGATTTGGTCACCTTTGCATTATTGGCTCATCCTTCATGTGAACACAGCTAGTTAATAATAGTGTCTGCCTCTTCCTGGGTCTGGGTGACCATGCAGGACCATTATCGTGGCCGGACCTGAAAGGAGCTCATGGCTGCCCTCGCACCAACCGGTCAACGCATCATGAAAGGCCGGGATCAGAGACACCAGGTTGCCAAGTGCTGGGTATGTTATTTATTGGGGGCTGTTCGGGTCACGAGAGGACAGAGATACTGGCGAGGCGTCAGGCAAGGCAGGGAACGGGGTGCAGGGGACACGAGCAGCATTTAAACACGTCCCCCCCCAAAGTTCTGTGGCCGGCAGGCACATAATCCTCACTTGACGACCGCGTAAACACTGGCTCCCAATGGAGCCGGTCGCCATGGTGACGGGGCCCGAGCATTGCAGACAGGAGCCAATACAGGGGGTATTGTCACAGAGAGTCGCAGAAAACGAAGGCATCCTTGGCCCGCCAGGCCATGCCTCCGGGGGAGGGGGGGGGGGGGGCAGCTTACTGGAATCTGGCTCTTTCACAGCTCGCCGCTACATACTGGTGTCTAGACCCGGGTATCACCCAGGTTACCATCCCTAACTGCCTGCCATCTTTTCCGGCATATTTGCTGAATTCTCCCAAGCTCTGGTGCCCATGATCAGTCCACGCACGAGTACAAACAGCCATTTATGTGAGCGTGCCTTGGTGCCATGGGCACAAAGCCAACAGTACAATCAAAAGAGACTGGAGAAGTTGCCTGATCCCACGATTACACTTCTTACAGTAACACCGCTGGTGATTCATGCCCACTGTGACCACTGATTCTCTCCGTTCAGCTATTTGATCTCGATAAAACGAAGCAGCAGCGTCGTTCTTAAAACCCAGGCCGGGTAATTCCTGGAACAAAGCCGTAAGTTTAGACAAATACAAACCAAACTTCCCCCATCGGTACATTGCAGTCCCAGCTCAGGATCTCCTACCTACATAGACAGTAGAGACAGTAGAAAGTACAAACGACTGTTCTCACCCAGAAACACTGGCACTTTCAGTTAATGCCATGCCATTCTTAGGTTTATTTTCTCTAACTTATCCCCCATTTGCTGAGTAACAATAAATAGGTTATGGAAGTGAAGGATCAGGAGTATTAATCAGGAGTATTAATATGCAGACGAGTTCTCAAACTTTTTGATTAAAGGTCCACATCAGAGTCAGAGGTCCATGAACATAGTAATAAAAATAATAATAATCAATACTTTATTGATCCGCGTGGGGAAATTTTCTTTACGCCTCACTCAACTTGTTCTTTGTAGAATAATTTGTCCGCGAAGGGCAGCCACCTGTAGCGGCACCCAGGGAGCTGGGGGTTAAGGGTTAGAGTAACTCTCTATATAGACATCAATATATAACAAAAATGGGACCTTTTTAATGCTCGCTAATCGGTTTGACTCTCTGTCATTCATTGATTCATAAGGTGCATGATCGTTTGCGTCAGGATTAACTTTGAGAAGCCCTGATATAGACCCTATGACACAGTCTGGGAAAAGCAGCTGATTAAAATAGTGTTAAAGAAATACATTTAAAATCAAAGGGAAAGACGACTTTGACCTGTGGGAACACAGCACTATGTCAGGCTTCACCCCGCACAGTCTCCAGTTTACTGCAGGTAAGGGGTCCATGAGTGCAGCTCAGACCCAGGCCAGGCTAGGGCAGGGACTGAAGGCTCCTCAGCTCCAGCACCACAGGTCCTGCTGCTTTTTACTCCACCTTAATCCTTAATTACAATGACCAACGTTAACACATCTGGTCATTCAGGTACTTATTAAAGTATTTAACTCAGGAAGTAATTAAAATGCATTCCGAAACTCATTGTACTACAGAGCATTTTTTCCGATACTCAAATATTGTACTATAGTTTTGTTTTCAATAACCTTGTTTTTGTACTTAGGGGGTAATATAGAAAAAGAGTAATGCACAGCCTTTCTTTCTTCTGGATGTCTTGCGGAGGCTGCCCAACTCCTACCCCCCACCCCAGAAGCAGATGGGGCAGCTCTGGCTTTCAGGAGGGACCTCCCTCCCTTTTGAAATGGTGTAATGTACACTGCAGTGAGCTGGTACCCAGTACCCCACTACGCACACTGGCTAAGGTAAGGGGAGAATCCCAGCACATCTACAGACGCAGACATAGCATTTGGCATCGCAGTTCCTCTCAAAAACTTAAATCCGCAACCTGGCTCCACATGGCCGACATTTTGTTAAAATCCTAATGCCCAGATTTCTTCTCTCCAGCTGAGGGTTGACTGCAGATGGAGGCGTCTTCCTTCCATAAGTAAAAGGTTGTTTTCTAGTACGCTGTCAGAAAAAAAGGGTACAGCCCAGTACAGTTATGTTCCCCAAGGTACAATAATGTTCCTCAGAGTCCAGTTCTGTACCTTAAAAGGTACATTTACCTGCAGCTAGGGTACAATCGATAGAGCCTTGGGGATACAGCCCCAGTGATAAGTAACTGTAACCTCAAAGGTACAAGTTGGTACTTTTTCTGACAGTATATTGATACAGCAACCTCAAGAGCATCACCCATAGTACCCAAACTTTCACCTATATAGATGTGCAATGCCAACCTTGCCTGGAGGTGATGCCGTCGTTCTCTTTTTCACTACTCCCCAGACTACTGTCATTCATGGTCTCAGTGACACACATCTCGGCCCACCATGAAATCACAGGTGAAACCAGTGTCCGGACCCACGTCTCTTTCAAGGTTGGGGAGGACCATTGGAACGTCACTTTAGAATGTACGCCCCCTCCCCTCCCCCTTGCTGACGTCTGAAAGTGGGGCAGTGGCCGCATTGTGGAGAGAAGACCATGCGTCAGAACCGCAATCCGAAACCCAACACGAGCACGTTGCAACCTTCACAAAGTGTCTTCAATTAAGACTAACAAAATGACAGCTAACAGCCAAGCACTTTCATTTGGAGATGTAACAGAATGTCCACATTCCTGGCACCCGAACAGTCGGGCGGTTAGCTTAAATCTAACTGACAGCATTGCTACACTCTCCAACTGGGGCGTGTGCCCCAAATTTATTATTATAATTGTTCGCTACAAATTCCGTGTGATTTATTGTGGGGATTTCAAAACCATGGGATCCTCCCAGCAAGAAGGACCGGCCCGGGTTAGATTTCCTCAGAGGAGAAGCTGAGCCTCGGGACTTCCTCTTCGAATGACCCGTCTTCAGAAGGAACCAGTGTCTCCCAATAAACTCCACATGCTTCGATCAGGATTAACAGCGGCAGATCTTATACCGCTGGCCTGGCTAGGCGGAAACGAGTACTAACGCCTCTATGACTTCATTGGGGCAAGGGGGGAGGATTGTTTGGGAATCACTTTACTAAATCTCCCACATTACAAAGACAAAAAAAAACATGAAGTTGGAATGAGGCTGTAAATGATGACATCCAGTGCATCAGGAGCGGTTGCCAGGTTATTGCATTAAATGCCCCACTGGCGTGACAGATTTCCCAGCAGCAGCATAGTGTGTAAAAGCGTTTGCAAAGACCAAAGCATAAACCATATCTATGTTAAACATCTCCAAACCATAAACCCATGCGCTCTCGTTTCTGGTATCTCAGGTGGCCCACTGCAGGAGGACAGGGGAGTTACTGTCACGTTACAGCCCACTGTCTGCCAGTCCGGGTTGCAGACACAAACGGGGGACCTTCAGAGCACCGCTCGTCCGCGAACCTCACCCCCGGCCGGAAGCCAGAGATCACGCAGGGTGTTTCGCCTTCCCACCACCAGACACCATCCTTCCTGTACTGAAAAACACTGAGGACATGGCGGCTGGCATCTCGCCTCCACAGGGAGATTCGCGGAAAGGTGCAGAGAGCGGGTTTTGGGTTGTGGTTGGCGTCACACGCGAGAGGGAGCCACCCGGAGCGCGATGCTTTACGGAGGACGGCAAGAGGTGACCATGAGGGCTCTGGTAGAGATGCGGCTCTGGGGGCCCCAGACGCAGCCCGTGAGCTCTCTAGGAGACCACGCTGGTTTCACTTCTCGCCCACAGCCGAGCGCGGGCCCCGCCCACTCCATGAGAGCGTCGGTGTTCTGACGGCTGCATGCCGGAATGCCTGGCCCCTGTGACGCCATTGATGACGGGCTGCATGTCCGTGGGCCACCTTGCCCTGTCTCTGACGTCTGCCTCCCTGCTCCGAAAGCCTCCGCGCTCACCCTGAGGAACAGCCTGAAGATGTCTCCCCCTCACTCAAAAAGAAACCCAACAGAGCTGATCGCCAAGAGAGTGGGGGTCAACCGGCGGAGGAGGTTGATTTCCTCGACATGCTCTGCTTGTGTCAGCCTGAAATTTCCCTCCTAAGTGAAATCTGCTCAGCCCTTACAGCCAGTCTGTGTTTGGAACGGCTTGAAAATGCCTATGTTTACCATAATCGCCTCCACAGAAACATTGCTGACAGACAGCCCAACTCTCACAGTGTCCCTGGTGTCACACGGTAATTCATCACCTCAAACCAAACCCTACAGGACCTATACAAACACACCTGTGCATTTTAATCATACAGATTAAATCTATCTCACAGTGACCCGACTGGCTCATAACCCATAATGATTTTATTTTTATAAATTTTAAATATACAGTGGAACCCACTTATAGTGATGAACCGCCTATATGGATCAAAAACCAGGGACAGAATCATTCCTATACAAATACTGTTTAAATAATTTGCTTATAGTAATCAAGTAGTCTGCTTACAGTGTTCATTTAAGGTCTTTTTGTACGTGACAACATACAGAAAAATTAAAACTACTCTAGTTCTTTTTTTTATTATTTTACTTTGATCGCCCTACTTTTCCTTGCGGTAATTTGTCTGCTTCTGGCTACTTACCTGAGGCTAATGCTGCGTGCACAGAAAACATGATGAGAAAATAAAGTCATTGTCTCTCAAGGACAAATATAGATTCATCGAAACTTATGTTAAACCGCCAAAAACTAGCCACCGAGATGCAACGGCAAAACTACAATAAGCTGTATTTTATGTACAATGTTGTACTGTATTGAAGCGCCGAGCAGACCGAGGAATCGCAACAGTGTCGAATGAAAACGACGAGAGGAGGACTGACACGCATTTGTTCTTTTTTGTTATTCCTTAAAGGGACCGCACAACAATGCACCAATAACATGAAAGCCATGAATGACAAGGAAACACGGGGAAGTTACACTAAGGATGGTAAGGCACGCACACGGCAGGTAACTACACAATGGCTAAGACTGATGAGGATCAGGCAAGAACTCAGCTCAACCACAGTTAAAGGTACACACGACAACCTAACAGCACATGAAGAACCTAGACTAAAAATACAAACAGGTTATAAACAAGATACACATGGGGCTATATACCTGCGCTCGCAAGGCATGCTGGGACATACAGATGCTGCCGGCGCTACAGTATTATAGTGTATTTGAGTTATATATAATTCAGTAATTTAATTTGTACAGTACTCTAATTTGAAAAGTGTTTTAAACAGCTGTACTGTATTTTACAGACACTGTCATGTAATAAATACACAAATGTGAATTAGATGGTAATGTTATTGGTTATAATGATCATTCGCTTATAGTGATCAATTTCACCCAGACAGATGTGATCACTATAAGCAGATTCCACTGTACCTGCAAATAAGGTGGCAGCCACGCCTGTCTTCTGGTTTTTTAAAGCTCCACACTGTTACATTTATGTATCTTAAATATTAAGTCCAGAAACTTCCCAAAAGACAAGCAGTAAATTTGAAATTACTGTGGTATATGATCCCAAGATAGTTACAATTAACAAATTTGCTGAATTAATTTTCCCCTTTATCTCTCGCAGGTCCAGTTAACTGAAGACTAATATCAATGTCTGCACTGTAAATCCATCAGTTTGCACACTTCACATGTAAAGCATTACAAGCATTCCGAGTTTGTTTGTTTAATTTCATCCATGACCAGAGAAATTCCAGGTTCCTTCTTGTTAGTCTTAACCTGCTTGACGTTTGACTTTTTCAGAGGTGCTGGTTTTTGTTTTTTTTTTAAAGGAAACAAGGTCAACTTGGATCGACAGCGGAGCTTTAGCAAGTCTCACGATAAGCAGAAACGTGATACGGAGTTAGGGTCAGCACACGGTGAAACGGTTTGGCTGAGCCAGACTATCAGATCATCTTGCGACCATCGCTGCATCTGCGTGGACTTAATGAAAATTAAGTTTTCATCAAGATTGACTTTTTTTGTTTATGACCTGTGGGGATTTCCTCACATGGGGCTTACAGTAATATAGTTTGGAGGTGGAGTGACAGCCACAAAAGACAAACACCGGTTGTGAATCCCCCACGCCCCCCCAACACACATAGTGTTGTCAAGCAGCCAAAAACCCAGTATTCCCACACATCCAGGAAACCAGAACCGAAAGGCCAGGTGTCAAGCAACATGTCTATCCCTAGTGCATTGTGGGTACATTTCAAAGATATTTGTTCCCTTTGTTCTGCCCTCAGAAATATATGTGTGAAGAAATTTAGAATAGATATAAGTAATTTTCATACTGGCATTCGGGCCTAAAGCCAACCATTAAACTTTCTATCAGATATGAAACATACCACATTTATGAAATTGCCAAACTTTAGCCCCACAATCAATTCTGAGTGACTTCTCAACAGAGGAAGAATGCATATTAATCATGTTGTCACCAAAATATTTTGAAATTGTTTGACTGATCGCCTTCCCTAATATACACGTCAAATCAAATCATCAGCTTCAATAAATAAGATACACTCCCAGGGTGGAATTTTGCCACAATTAACTAGAAAATATTTTTCTTGTAACCAAGAAGAGGCTGGTTTCCAAGGCAACGTCCTGCCTTTCAGCAAAGATTTATAGTCTGAACCACTTACATTAAAAAGTGTTCTGGTCACATGACAAGACAATGAGTAGAGGAGCAGGCTGCTCAGGACACTGAACCTGTTTGCCAAGGTGTTATATTAAGGACAATTAAGAAAGGCGGGTATTCTTCTGAACTGTGAGAGGAAACCAGACCATTGCTTTTGTGTTCTGCCTGCAGGGAAAAAGCTCCCCACTAAGTATGGCATGTAACTAATCTCAGCAGACTTAATCCAGAGGTGTTTAGGGTTAGCAGAATACATACGACACAAATAGCACACCTGCAAAATACCACACAAGCATAGAATGCTACTACATTCCGCCCCTCCTCAAACTGCGAATGGTCACAACCCTTCCTATTTTGTGACATCACGTTTACCTTGCTCTCTCTGATTGGCCAATTACATACACTCCCTCACCTTGTATCCAAATGAGTTTTTGTCCACTGTAAGATAAAGAAGGATTGCCTGTTTATCAATAATATATTTACTGCATAATTTAAAAAGGAGAAATACTTTCAGGCCCAAACCTGAGCCTGTATGAAATATCCTCCATGACAAGAGGTATATATATGTACCATGCGCAAAGAAAAATCTGAAAACAGTTCTAATGAATAGAAAGAAATACATTTGCTCTGCATTTCCATATGGCATCAACAGCAAAAAGGCACGAGAAGTATGGAAAGGAATAATTAATAGTTTTTGCAAAGTGACTGAGAAGAAATTCGAAACAACAAAAGTAAATAGATCAGGAAAGACAACCAGCCAACCAAAGCTAACCTTATGTGGGCTAAAGCTGGTGATGCTTCCTTCCTCCAGACCACACACACACAGAAGATGCACAATGAAGCTGAAAAACACATTCGAGAGTCATTTGCTTAGTTGTGAACCTCCCAGGTTGTGAGATCAATTCCCATACCGTGAATCAGTGTTTTTTTTTTTTTTGGGGGGGGGGGGGGGGTTCCTCCCATATTCCAATGACACTTGGTTCTGGTGGACTGGTGTCTTTCCAGACCATGCCCGACCTCTGGATAAGCAATTATGAAAAGAGGACCTGATGGAGCAGCTGAAGGGACTCTTTGTGAGTGCACAAAAACCCACAATTCCCAGCAAAGGGATTTGGCCTTTAGTTTAAGCTAATCTCTTACACCTACAGTCCAGGGCTTGTTTACACAAATAAATCTTTAGCATCTTGTATCGGAACAACACTTGTTTAAATTAAAAATGCAAAGGGTTCACTTATATAATTACCCAGACCCTACCCTGCTGATCACCAGCTATCAAAATCATATTGTAATACTTCAAAGGTTTAATGGGACCCTGAACCAGCAGGAAACATGCTTGAACGCAGCCAGGAAACACATACCAGTACAGCCAACTGGTCTGCCATCTACTTTTCCAGTAACAATATTTAATTAACAGATTACCCTGGAAATATCAGTGCAGTTCTCTACTGAATATGAGGTGTATGACTACAACTGCCAGCTCCTGACAGACACGTTTATTGCCATTATAAACTGTCAGGACACATTCATTTATCAATGACCAGACTGGCGACCATCAGCTCATTCTCCTGGGGCGAATCGTGCAGCGGAATGGCTCAGTCCCATTGGGCTTCCTCATAAAGGACATAAACATTGCCTGCAGGCACGAATGGCGTGTGCCCTTGTAGTGACCCGAGGCCGCCACTCACAGATGTGTGCACAGACACACGCACAGAGCACAGGAAGTGGTCTCTCTCTATTTCTGTCTTTTTCCCTTCGTTGTGTGATTGTAAGCATGGGTGGGGGGGGGGGAACTGCGCCATAATGACTGAAAATTTTCACCATACAGTCAAGTTTTCTTAGGAAACCTGGAATGACCTTAATAATACTGTCCACAGAGTAACTCGGATTACCAGAACATGGGCGAGTGGAATGCAATATTTTATCGATAAGGCGAAATCCCTTGTGCAATCTCTTTTCCAGAGGGTGTTGTAAAGCATTTTTAAAAGCAAATAAGGCAAAAACAAGCACCAGTGTGTCCGGATAAAAAAATCTGCATAAGCAAATGTCACCCGTGTACAGTAAATAATATAACACAGAGAAGTTGATCATGCTGCTTACAATCCAATTCTCATTGGCTGTTCTCACTGTTCAATAGCCTGGATACTGTTTCAGGAGCCATATTTATTCTGCAACAGCATACAGAGGTCACAGAGATAATTACCCTCAACAAAATACCAGGAAAAAGTTTGATGGCCAGTGTGAGCAACAGAGCACTCCATCCATCCATCCATCCATCCATCCATCCATATCACTGAGTCTCTGGAAATGTCTCTGTGAGTTTCAGGACTGAACAGCAAAGCCACAACTTACCTGTGGGAGGCGCAGTGGCCCCCTCTCGCTTCCGAAATAGGAGCTGTAAACAAGCAACACAAATCTCCCCCGGGTAGAAATACAAGGCGCTGACCTGGAAAGTAGGGAACAGGCCACCGGCACTCAATTATTTACCATCCTTACGCTGCCTGCCTTACTCAACCCGCCTGGGCTATGCACAACACACTGGGGAGGGACGTGTAGCGATTTTATGGGGCCAAAAGGCCTAAAAACAGAAGAGAGAAAATGTGAACAACATGACCATCCAATCTGGAGGTAAGAGAGTCTAAGGATGCTGATCAGCTCCAACTGACAGCGCAGGAGAAGCAAGAACCACATGGAGCTTCATTAGAACATTTAGCCCATCAGACGGAGTCTACTTAACATGAGCTGCCAAATGTTTCATGGAACTACATTTTTTCACCAAACAGAGTTTTTTTTTTTTAATTGCTGGCTATTGATCCTCGGCTAAATTGAATTGGGCAGGGTGTGTAATACGTTAATGTGCTGGGAACTCGGCACATGAGTTATTGTCCATTAATCAGGAGGTTATTTCAAGATTAAGCAGCTGGTCAGTGCAGGAACAGCAACGGATGGAGGCCAGCCTTCATATAGATAAAATGTTACAGCGATCAAATCTAAGAGCTTCACTTATCTATCAACGGAGAACCTTCACCAACCCGAATGATCATTTTAGTGTACTCATCTTGGGGGGTGGATTAAGGGAGTGGTTCAAGGTTCAGAGTGGGACTCTGGGGTGCAACCCGATCGCAAATCAATGTGTGGCGCTTTGGGACAGCCAAGTCCCGGTGCTGAAAGCTGATTCACTCAGAGTCTCCGAGCAAGGATTGGCTGACACTCGAACGCAGTCCGGTTGAGGATAGAAGCCAAGCATTTGCTGTTTGCTGTGCTCCATCATGGTGTGTGTGTGTGTGTGTGTGTGTGTGTGTGTGTGTGTGTGT
>JAODLC010000047.1:16403225-16419150 GCA_026781145.1 Hippopotamyrus pictus
GGCCGGGGGGGGGGGGGGGGGGGGGGGTGATGAGGGGGTGCCAGACCCTACTGACATGGGACCAGCAGTGTGCCCATACTGCCAACTCTGTTGTCCATTTGAACTGATATCATAATCATCACATGACCTTTCACCATGTGCAGATTCCTTTCATATCCACCACTCAGACTGGGTGCTTAACCTTTTTTGTCACTGAGTATATATTCCCTGATTAATAGAGATTCCTGCATAAGTATGAAATAACTCCAATCCAGCGGGATAATTCTGCTAAATTCCTGGGAGCCTCCATCCTTGATTTAAGGGTAAAGGGGGTAACATCAGACACTCCACCTCTCCCAAAAGGTCCTGTAGAGCCATGCAAATTGAAGACAGCTCCCCGACACCCACAAGTGATGCACAATGTCCTGGAAATCTGCCCCTACCCCCCCGTTAACAACGTTTAACATCGACAACCCGCCCCCAGTCAACAGCTTTGATCGTCACCAGACCCACCCCCTCCCCCGATCGACAACTTTCACGGTTGTCACCGCTACCACCTCCAGGGTGGGACGCCTGTAATATGAATGATTTTCAGATGATGATCAGAAAAAGGTTTCTCAGTTCTGACATTTTTGTTCAACTCAATTTTTTAAATGGTAGTTTAAAGTTTTGTATACCTCCAGCTATTCTGAAGTGATTCAAAATTTTCTAATGTAAGCCAGACCTGTAAGGCATGCAGGACAATGCATGAATCCCCAACAAATTTACAGACACTGTCCCTGTATTTTAATGCATGTAGTGGGCAAAAGCTACTGCCATAACTTGAGGCACGGTCTGACCAGCGACGAGCCAGGCAGCAATATCGATCCGTCCAAAGGTTTCCAGTGTGATGTCATGCTGCCCGTTTTAAAGTAAATTAGGGTGCACAGAAGGTCAGAGTCAAACACGAGGTTTTTATAATCTCTGTGGAATAAATTTCAAACAAATAAATCTTGGTCGTCAGTAATAATGGCAGTCAACGGCACAAATAAAGACCGAGAAGACGACATCAGCTGTGAGAAATTACACTGCATTTAATGGTTAAATTCATTATAAGGGCTTTTTAAGAACCAACATATCACAATGTAGAGATGGGTGTCAGATGAGAGCACCTCAGAGGTGAGGTCCATTTCATAACTATGGCAACATTAAGCTTTCAGACAACGGAAGCAGATTTTAAATTAACCATCTGTCTGTAAAATAAAAAGTTTCTTGAAAGGTTAGATGCTCGTTGTCGTTAAATCAAGAACTTGGCCAGTGACTCATAGATAAATGAATCTGACGAATCACTGTAGATTACCATCCAATTACGGAGCAGCGTGCTAATTTACGTGTCGACGCCGTGATTCACGTCTAGAGCAAATGCTGCACCGGGGCCTGCTGATGAAGATTATCGGGGATACGAGAGGACGCTTTGGCTCACTCAAGGTTTCCGACGTGCGCTGGCAGAAAGCTCAGCCAGAAAACAATATATAAAAAGGGCTCTTTTCCCGCCTGCAACCCCCCCCCCCCAAACAGCTGAAACAACAAGTCGCCCGAGGGGAGAGGGCGTTTGTGTAACTGGTGAGATTTCTGACACCAAGCCAAAGAAAAGACCCAGGGCCCTGCGTCATGAGCTCACAGCTTTTCAAACACACATGATGGCTGCTTTTCTTTATCGTTTATCTGTGTGCGTCCCCCCTCCCCACACCGCCTCTCCTGTTCAGCAGACTGCATATGATGTCACAACCTGTGGGCACGGGGGCCATTAGAAGGGCCCTGTATAGGGGTCTAGAAGCTCTAAAAATGCCACATTTCTTGACTATAGGACCGTGATGAAATATCAGATGTCAGGGAGGCGCAGTGCGAATGCCACGTGTGATTCCATAATGATCGGGGCTCATGTCGCCCTACTGTGTGCAGGGTGTCCCCCCCCCCACCGCTGGCATGGCCTCCCACGGCTCCATGCTGTTCTGGATGCAAAGTTGGCTTTAGATGGAGTTTTGGGGGGGGAGGGCAAACAAATGAAGGATACCAGACCATTTTTCTGTGAGGTGGTCGGGGAGGGTGGGGGGCAGGTGGGCCCCTGTTGCCAATGATCCTTTGTTCCTTTGGCAGCCTGGGACAAGAAACAGCCACAACATGGCATAAATGTGAACGTAGACGCCAGCTGAAGTAAGGCGAGACGGCGGGGGAATTGGGGCACAGGAGCGAGGCATCAGACACTCAGATCCCCACTACGACCAACATGAGGCGCTGCACAACGAAAAGGAAAGGAGGTGGGAGCTGGGGGAGTAGGGTGGGAACATCCCGACTGCAAAATAAGCCCCATGCCTGTTCACCAGACTGCGGGTCGCACAGGCCACTATGTGGGCGATATCCACGTGTTACACGCTGCAGCCTTCCTGACGGCACCACAGTGGAAGCATGGGCGGATTGGACCCCATCCAGAGAGGTACTGAAGCCTCATGCACCTGGCTCTACATGAAATGAAGCAGGAACATCAGCAGCTTCCTGTATCAGTGCAGATATAACAGGCAGGAGCCTCGTTCAGCGCGCACAGGTACACTAGTTAGTCCGAATGTTGAGAAGACGTGAACCTAAAACACTGGTGCATCTGCATGACGAGAGGGCAGACCTGCATTCCCAGGAGGTCTGAAAATGTGGTAAAAAAAATAAAGACCACAAAGCATTCTGTCAAGTTCCCAGGAGATACCTTACATTTTTTTTAATCATTGCCGAGTTTTAGCAGAATTGCACTCGGAGCTTAATTTAAATTAAGCTTTAATTTCATTTTACATCACCTGAATGCCAGAGGTAAATACTCAGCTGCATGCATAAATATGCAAGAGACGAGGAAGAAGAGTAGGAAGAAGAGGAACTATGTGACCAATTAGGTCTCATATTATTTTGCATGGTAGTACTGCAGGGTTTTGTTTTCAAGTGAGGAAAACGGACTGGCCACCAAAAATGCTCTGAGGACAGATTGAAAAATGACTGGTTCAGAGAGATAACCAATCCACTGAATCTGGCGGATTCAAGGACCTAGAGGAGGCGGGACAAAGACATCTGATTGGTTGGTCCCACCTCCTCTACACTATGATTGGTTATCTGTCTGAACCAATCATTTTTTTTGTTCTGCCCTCAGAACATTTTTGTGTAAGTAAAACTTCCATGGGCGCCATTCTCATGGCTGTGTATATGACAAGATGTGTTCATTTCTCACCAAGTCATCTGGGAGAAAATGAAAGGGTCTCACATCAAGGTAGGTCATGAAAAATCCAGCCATCCATTTTAACCTAACCACTCATCCAATGAAACATTATGGAGAACCTGTAGAAAGTCCAGGACAATGAAGCCATTGAAACCGTATATGGAATTCCAGTTCATCACAGAGCAACCCTATGAAGTACGATTAATATCTTTAGCATTAGAATGCATTGTGGGTCAAAACAAACTCACAGAAGGCCTACCTGAACACATGGTGGCTCAAATCTCAGGTGGGAATATGCTTCAACAATTACTCCAGTACAATACCCACCTGAATAAACCACACAGAAGTACAAGCAAAGAATCCAGTAACAAAAATTATTTGCTTTAATAATTAAGTGTGCTGGGTTGTTTTGAAATAGCAGATCAAACAATACAAAAAGCACATGCAAAACCATAAGAACTTGTCATAGTGAAAACATAAAACAGCCTTCTTAAATGTTTATCGGCCCAAAGGGCCATTGGAAGAGCTAACTTTTAAATCTCTTTCACCACAACAAAACCATAATGCTAACAGTAAACAGAAGCAGATTTAAATACTGCCAGCAGGGTTAGAGAAAGTGGGTATCATGAGCGCACAAACCATCTGGCAAAGGTTATACACTGTTCAGGACTTTAATCAGATTTATCATGAAACTTAAAGAAAAAAGAAAAATCTGTCATTTTCTTATGAGCACACATCTGTATTTTAAATGCAGGTCACTCGCCCCCAGTTGAGCTCAGGGACAGATTTACACATCAGGGGCCAAGGATGGTTATAAACATGTGCAAAGCTTTTCGAACCCCAACAGTATGGTGAAACATAACCATAAGTCAGGAGATTATTCCCCACCCCTACTGCCAGATTCCTAGTGGGATGCTGGACATTAATGAGCCACACTGTTAATCACAAACACTCAGAGCACACTGTTACCAAACTGGGTATTTAGATTCCACAGTACTCTGACTTGGACAGAGAAACACAAACACCTCAGCAACCTGTCAGATACTGAAAAAACGACATCAATCACTTGAGAAGTACTAAAAGAAATCTATTGTCTCATGCTCAAACCAATTTCTGTGGCCTTTATATCTGGTAAATATGTACTTAGCTAAATATGTTAAAAAAATGAGCATGATTATCTGCACTAAAACAAAATGTCTGACTATGTACAATAAATGCAGAAAACATCTGATATGCATTAAAACAGAGAACACAAACAACACAAACTGTTGTGCTCTCAGGGTCCAAAAACCATAAAGTATACAAAAGTCTACTTAGGAGTTAATAAAAAAAACAACACTGCTTGCATAAAATCACATTAGGACATCCTGTTTTTACCATTTTAGACCCATGGTGATGGGACGATGGCCTCAATAAATGGTGTTATTGGAAACATTTTCCACCAGACCCACCGCAGTTGGGGATCGCCAAGGGTACAATTCCTGCTTTTTTGAGTCATCTTGAAAGAGGCAGGCTAAACAGCCCATAGAAAGATGCTTTGGAGACTCGGGAAGAGGATATCCTGACAGCAGTACCATAAACAGGCCGCCCCAGTCACACCGCCCAACGTGCCTCACCTTTCCATTCAATCCGCAATCAACTTATATATAGCTCAGAATAAAACATTAAAGTTTTTTTTAACAAATTAAGAAATCCACAGAGATGTCACTCATTTAGCTAAGGTTTGGCATTTTTTCAGACCCACCCTTCAAAGTGAACGCTTCCCTGACCGGTTGTCTTATAAGATCACAACACATCTGATAATTTAATGCTAACCTGAGGGACAAGATCGCTAGGATGTCAATCTTACCTATATACATACTGACACCTGTTAATCCGCCATCTCTTCAAGGCACGAAGGCAAGTTTCCTATAATTGTTCTTTTTTTTCACTGGTGGGAAAAACCCTTTTGTAGGGTGATCAGGAGGGAAGGGATCCAGGCAGCTCATCCTGTTTAATTTTTCCTTTCAGACACAGGCTGGTTTAAGTTAACTTACTGGGGAAATTCAAGCATTATAAAGGTATATATCATTCTAATCTCAGACATAATGAGATTTAAAATCTATTACTTCTTCCAATAATTCTGTACACAGTTTACCAATAATAATAATAATAATAATAATAATAATAATAATAAAATAATAATAATAATAATAATGAGCCGCTTTGTAAAAGGCTAGACCTCGGTTCTTGAGATTATGATTTTTGTCACCAGTGAGAATGCTACAGACCTTCAGCAATTGTGAACAATACATCCTTTTAAATTCCATTAATAACTGTATTATCTGAGCCCTGTTCTAATCAGCTATTATTAAACAAATTGTTTTAACTATAGAAACCCTGAATATTATTTTATAAGTAACTAATACATTCTCTTAAACGTATAATTCATGCATTAAATACGTCATTATTGTCCTTGACAATACGGCGGCGGGAGGCCGCCTCGTTTCCCAGCAATCCTGTCACATTAGTGTCCTTCTATTAGCGGACAGCGCTTGGTGTCCCGCTCGGGTTTCATGTGGCTCTCTGCGCAGCCCCCTCTCGTCTCCCCCTTCCCCATAAATGGACAACAAGCCGGCCCGCCGGCTTTCTGACACACAGCCACCCACCCCAGTAACAGTTGCTCTTGCTGGGCATTACACGAGCCCCTAGTCTGTTAACACGCACACGATGGCATATGGGGGGGAACTTTCCAATATACAAGCAGGGGGGAGTAAAGGAGGAGAGAGATGAAAAATAAAAGATTAAACATTAATGATCAACATAATTTGCACATCGAAAGGTCTAAGCACCTTTTTAAATAATAGCATTATATTAGTTTCAAATACTGTAGTAGGGAAACGAACCTTAAGTGTGTGACGTTTGGTTCGTGCACCAACTGACCTCATGCCTGAATACGGATGATTCCCCCCCCCCAAGTTTTCGGGGAGTTTGCAGTAACAGTATCTCACATAGCCCCCGTGAACTGATCTAACACGCCGAACAGTGGACGTGCAGCGGCCGGGCAATCATACAATTTACACAACCCGAAAAAATTTATAAGTACCATTCTACTACAATACTATCCTGACTGTACGCTTAAATAATATTTTGCGTACGACTGTACGTAACACTGGACCCATATCGATTATCGCAAAACAAATATTTCTGGTCTCTTTAGAACCAGGGATCAGTTTATCGGGCAGTTACAATAAATCCAGATATGATGACTGACCGGGATTATCGACCAAACTACGTATGGACGCTAGGAAGGTTTTCATTCGATTATTTTACGCTGGAACGTAACATGAAACAAAACACAGTAGAGATTTCTATTTTAATAGCCGTTTCGCGTCTATACTATGTCATCCTGCCATCGACTACAACTGAAATAAAACAAATATCCTCCGACTAGCATATATACCGCTCGACGAGCTAAGCGGTAACCAGATATTCAAAAACAATACGTAATCCCACAAGCCACCGCTCTTCAATTTATAGCATTACCTCATCCCATGAGCCACTGCGAGAAGAAGAATCTTCTGGTTGGTCGTCCGGGCAACGCAGGCGTAATCGGACGTAATGAAACGCCCAGCACATCGCTTTTAGCCAATAAGCGACTTCGAATATGACATCATCGCTATTTTTGGGGCGGCAGCAGCAGATAAGGTTTGCTTCCACGGTGTAAGACTTCACAGTATACCGATCATAGCAAAGTAAAAGGTTTATGAGAGTAGTGGGGAGAACAAGACTCACATTTAGCACTTACCGAGTATCTTAAGAAGACTGGTCGAAAGCTCTATCTGACACTGACTACAGGCGTATTTTAAGTCTTCCTGAAGAAGTAGACAGCTAACTTTTGTTAACATTGCCGATGATAACTTTGTTGCTGGACTTTAGAAGAGTTGAATCAGCGTCCTGAAGTTTGAAGATCCTCGTGACGGAAGGATACGCACAGGTATCCCAATAAAACAAATGATTAAATATATAAGGTTGATGTCTTCACAAAACTTCTTAATGTAGTTGATGTGTGTTTTTAACTTAGTCCGAACTTTTTTTCCCCAGAATCTGTCGACCAGACTCTACAGACTGAAAACGCAATAGGGGGAAACAACCCCATCCACGTACAACAGACATTTTAAATATTTTTGGTTGCTGTTCTATGTCTACTAAAATGGAAACAACTTTCTACGACGACTCGATGAATGCTGCCTTTTCTCAGCATGACACTGTCGGCTACGGATACAACCGCAAAGCCTTGAAACAGAACATGACTCTCAACCTCACCGACCCCACTGGGAGTCTAAAGCCTCACCTGCGGGCGAAGGCAAACGAAATCCTCACATCACCGGACGTGGGGCTTCTCAAGCTGGCTTCTCCCGAACTAGAGAGGCTCATCATCCAGTCCAGCAATGGTCTGATCACCACAACGCCGACCCCCACTCAGTTCCTCTGCCCTAAGAACGTCACAGATGAACAGGAGGGTTTCGCCGAGGGTTTTGTCAGGGCACTTGCGGAGCTGCATCATCAGCACATGCCGAATGGAGTCAGTGCCACTTCTGCCCCGCAAACAAGCGTGCCCAGCGATATGGCAGCAATATCATCAATGGCGGGGAGCACGCCGTACAGTTGCCCCATTCGCGCCGATCCGCCGGAGTACACAGACCTCAGTACATTCAATCAGGGCATCACTGCCGGGACGGCAGCCACCTACAGTAACGGGAACCCGACTTTGGGCAGCTACACCGCTGCTCAACCCCAGCACCATATGAGCACACAGCTATCCATTCAGCACCCACGATTACAAGCACTTAAAGAGGAGCCGCAGACTGTCCCAGAAATGCCAGGCGAGACCCCTCCTCTGTCCCCTATCGATATGGAAAGCCAGGAGCGGATCAAAGCCGAGAGGAAGCGCATGAGGAACAGGGTGGCCGCCTCCAAGTGCCGCAAGAGGAAACTGGAGAGGATTTCCAGACTGGAAGAGAAAGTGAAAACTCTGAAGTCGCAGAACTCCGAACTGGCATCTACCGCGAACATGCTGCGGGAGCAGGTCGCCCAGCTCAAGCAGAAGGTCATGAATCACGTCAATAGCGGCTGCCAGCTTATGCTGACACAACAGCTGCAGACTTTCTGAAAAGCGAGGCAAATACAGATTATTAGCCTGGAAAAAGACTAAAAATAAGCTGAAAGTGGGCTGTCAGAAATGCAGTACATGAGTGGCGTGAGCGACCACCTAAAGGCCTGTCTGCCCCTCCCTTGTTCACGGGAGTTTCCGTCTTGCCCGAAGGGGGCGGGGGACATTTAAGGATAGGGTGCGCCGGTGTCAAAAGGGACGAAAAAAAAAAACTTTAGGTTTTGTTTCGCGTTCTTACAATAAGACTTTTGAACATAAGTTTTGCATGGACCTTATTAACTTTGAACTTTCAGTATTACACGAAATACGTGCACCGTTGTTGCACCATGAAATGGTCTATAAGGACAGAATATACTGGTGGGAGGAACTTGCTCGATATCCTCATTTTTTTGTAAAAATGTATATACACTCTAGTTGTATTGCATTTGTTGTATACGTTACAAAGCTACGCCTTTTTCTAATTGTTCAATGAGGTTTAACTCATTTGTAAATAAGGACCCTGGAGTACTTATGTCTACCATTTGTAATAAAATATTTTTTATGTTTGTTTTCTGAGCACTTCAGAAGTTAATTATATTTAAATTGCAAATAAAACGTCAATAAGCAAAATCGCACAAGGTTTATTTTCATTTTTGCTCTCTGGGTATAGTCCTATGCTAAAGTCTGCATTAGTATATGAAACTGAGCTTGCGATATTATTCAGAGACCTACACTGCGTCCCTTGGAAGTATTTCTGTGGGGTGTAAGCCAAGAGCAGTCAATCCCTTTATGTTTCTAGGTTGTTATATATAGCCAATTAAATGTGTCGAATTAAATAAAACACAGAACATTAGTTAGGCTCTTCAATTTCAGAAACACGATGCACGGTACAGAACTCAACGTCCAATAAATAAAGACGTTTGTAGACATTCAGTCGAGTCCTGCAACGGCTATGTTTTTTAGAGTATTAAAGCTTAGTAGCCAAGCATTCGTAAACTAACATACAACATCGTATACTGAGATGTACAGAAAAGTTCAGATGAATGCTATTCAAGCGGGACGTAGCTTATTTTTCACCAGAAGAGGGCGTAATCTCTCTTCATGTCACCTAACTCCAAAGCCACGGTTAAAAACACAAGCTGCATTACAGACGAGGTCTCACTTAAAATACGTAGGCTATGAGTATAAAATTAAGAAACGAAAAAAAAGAAATTTCAAATTTGAACATATTAATAACCGAGTCGGACATGTACTTCTAACTTCATTTCGGACCTGATTTGAAGATAAATATTTACACCTGAATAGAAATTGAAGTGTCCAAATAAATCCATAAATAATTCCATAACAATAAATGTATATAGGCCACTCGCACGCTTGCACAAATATTTTAAAAATAGGCCTACATATTTGTATATTTCAATATAAATCCAATTTTTGTTAATTCCATCATTAAATTCAATTATTAACTTGGACGCGCCGATTTAATTACTTAATACACAATTGCCACAAAGAAGAATTACATCATACCGGAAAATGAGCACCTAACCATATATGGTAACTGTCGGAAATGTCTTGTCATCCCGCCAGAAAATGGGCGTGTAGAGCGGGAAATAGGATCATGCACTTAGGATATATACGGAAAGTTACAATCCCGTTTTCAAGAAAGTTGCGTCGCTGTGCAAAACGTAAATAAAAAAAAACATAATGCAATGATTTGCAAACCATATAAACCCGTAAATCATTGAAGATAGAACAAAGACAACATATCAAATGCTGAAACTGAAAGCTTTGTTTTTTGACAAATATATGCTAAATTTGAATTTGATTCCAGTAACACGTTACAAAAAGGTTGGGACAAGGGCAACAAAAGACTGGAAAAGTTGTGTAATGCTAAAACACCTGGTTAAATATCTCACAGCTAATTAGGTTAATTGGTAACAAGTCAGTATAGATGATCGGGTATAAAAAGTGCCTCCGAGAGAGGCAGAGTCTCTGTGCAGTGAAGATGGGGAGAGGTTCATCACTCTGTGAAAGATTGCATGGGCAAATGGTGTGATGACGATTTAAGAATAATGTTCCTCAGTCTAATATTGCAAAGAATTTAGGAATTTCATATACAGTTCATAATATTAATAGAAGATTCAATGAATCTGAAGGTATCTGTGTAGCAAGGGACAAGGCCAAAGACCAAAATTGGATAGCCGTGATCTTTGGGTCCTCAGCTGGTAGATCTAAAACGAGCTTGATGCGCCGAATGGCCCCCTCTCATTTGTAAATTTCTTATGGTACTGCATGAAAAACAGACACATTTCTTTAATGGAAATCACTGCATGAGCTCAGGAACACTTCCTAAAACTATTGTCCGTAAACAGTCCATCACCGCATGAAACTCTACATGCAAAGAAGAAACCTTATCTAAACTTTATCCAGAAATGGCTCCAACTTCTCTGGGCCTGAGCTCATTTAAGATGGACTGAGGCAAAATTGAAAATGTCCTGTGGTCTGACGAATCAAAATTCGAAATCATGGATGCCACATCCTTCAGGCTAATGAGCAAAGGGACCATCCAGCTTGTTATCAGCGGACAGTTCAAAACCATGTTTGCAGCATCTCTGATGGAATGAGAGTGCATTAGTGCCCATGGCTGGGGTAGCTTGCACATCAGGGAAGGCGCCGTTAATGCTGAACGATATATACAGGTTTTGAAGCAACATATGCTGTCATCCAGACAAGGTCTTTTTCAGTGAAGGCCTTGTATATTTTGGAAAGACAACACCAAACCACATTCAATGCATATTAAAACAGCATGGCTCCATAGTAGAAGAATCCAGGTGCTAGATTGGCCTGTTTGCAGTCCAGACCTGCCACCCAATGTAAACATTTGGTGCATCATGAAATGAAAAATACAATAAAGGAGACCCTGAACTGTTGAGCAATTGAAATCCTGTATCAGGGAAAAATGGGACAACATTTCACTTTCAAAGCTCTAGCAACTGGTCTCCACGGTTCCCAAAAGTTTTCAGAGTGCTGTTAAAAGAGACAATGCCACACATTGGTAAACATGCCCTCTTCCAGACTTTTTAAAAAGATGTTGAGGGTATCAAGTTAGAGTTGAGTATCCAGTGTCTTTAACTACTTGACCTATTCAGGGTCGCAGGGGGTCCTGAGCCTATCCTGGAGTCTACGGGCACAAGGCAGGGAAATAACCCAGAATGGGATGCCAACCCATTGCAGAGCACACCAAACTGGGCATATACTTATCATAAAACAATAACATTTCTTCTTCCACAATTCATATGTCATCTATGTTCTATTTTTATTAAATATAATTTAAGGTTTATATGATTTGTAAATAATTGTATTCTGTTTTTATTTACATTTTCCACAACGTCCCAATTTTTTTGGAAATGGGGTTGTAAATATGGCAACTGGAGATAAAATACTATTTAGACTGAGTATAAATCAGTAATATTTACAAATAGCATCCAAAAAAAAATCAATATCTATGGTATCAAAACATATAATAATGAATGATAAACATGTTTCTCTATACTGTTTATATTGTTTACAGGATGTTTAAGAATAATAAATATTTATGTAGGCCTATATCTATGAAGACAATTCATTTGCATACGAAATATAACACTAGAAGTACATGATTAAAAATAAAACGCACAAATCAAAACCTTTTAAAAATTTAAATTTTAATACAACGAACCCAGTTATATGTGGGAACCACGGGCGTCGCTATGTCCAATCATTCGGGGCTTTTGGCCCATATATTTTAAACCTATAGCCCCGAATATTTTAGCCCCGATGCCAATCTCCCTTCGAAAATAATAATAATAATAATAATAATAATAATAATAATAATAATAATAATAATAATAATAATAATAATAAGTCAAGCCCCAGTAAACTTGGCTTTGCCTCTGATGTTTTCAATAGCTAGAAACTCCCCTGGTAGGAACACAGTGATAATAATGCTGTCACATTGTTTATAAATATCTTTAGCATATTACCAACTAAAAAAAAACATTTATCCCTGTGTTCAGAACACAAATACAGCAATAACGTTGCTATGTTTGTAAACATAATCACTTAAAATATTTTCGCAAAATGCAATGACATTATGGTTTAGAAAAGCAGCACAGAGAGGGGGGAGGCGTGTTGATAATGTAATAAAAGTACATGTTTGCCTGTTTCTGTTATTTAGGAAGGGAAGAGCTTCATATCAAATATCGGTGTCACATTACCCGACAGAAGATATACTCCACTGTCAGGACACACATTCACAGGTGTCGCATTACTCACGAAAACGCCCCCTGAAAAATATTTAATTCTTTTGCACTCGTTAGCTTATTAATCTTTGCTGTCCTTTATACGGTTTTGAAGGACATCAATTTCTTCATAAACATATATTACTAGTCTCTTAAAAATTGCACATGTCCTTTCACGACACTGTATTAAATCAGGCCAAGTTCTACATTTATTTATATTAATGTAATGTATAGATAATGAAAATATTAAGCTGCTTCTCTAAAGGACATATATTAATAGGCCTATATTTAAAGCAAGAAAGACAATATGAATACCGCAGACTGTAACTTTCAAAAACAATATTAAAGATTTCATGTTAACGCCGACTTAACAAAATAAAGTTTAAATGCTCGCCATTCATAACGTTTCATAAATTGCTGATAGCATAGTTTCATGTTCCGTTTGAAATGTTTCCTAATGATGTTTATTAATTGTTTAAAAAGAGGTATTGTGGGTAATTATCTTATCAGTTTCTTTGTCTCAAATATAATTGCGCTAAACTCCGCTGAAGATCGCGACCTTCGAAATATATGCTATAACGTTACAGTAGGTCACTAGCCTACCAAGCCATGTAGATTTTTAAAAACTTGGTGTATGGCTCCATGTCGTGGCCACTGAGCAGAATTAGTCCTTTGTTTCAGACGTCACGATCGATCTTACAATCGCGTGCGCCTGGCATCCAGTCATGGGTTATATCTGCTTTTACTTTATGTTGCCTGAGATAGCTGTCTATAAGATGAATGGATGAATATGGTTTCATGTGTTTGCATAAATTTTAGTTGGAGAGAACCCAGGTAGAAGGGGTTTGTGATGTATCGAGATAATGAACTAGGCATTCTGATAAGGGTAATCCGCTATACAGGAGTGGTTCTAGGGTTTGACCCTTAGGGGGGTTCAATCCCCTGAAGAAATACGAGAGCCTCCCCCACCGCGAACCCCCCAATTTGCCAATTGGAGGGGAGATGCCTATGATAAAGTTTGCCTGGCCTCCGGTACAAAATGATTACAAAAATCCAGGACAGATTGCTAAATGGTTTTAGAAAAACAATTTTTTTAGTGGAGCTGACACAAAACATATGGTCTAGAACAATGGTTCTTGACCTTTTTTGCACTGGGACCCAATTTTTACCATGCCAGCTCACTTGCAAACCTATATCAAGTATAGGTTTAAATTAACACTATGATCAAGCACACAGTACACTCTGCAATTTACACCAATCAATTCCCTTCTTACAAATCTGATTGGATGTGCCAGTGAATTTTAAATTAAGCATCTGTGGTTTAGCTTTTCATTGAGTTTCATTAGTTTTGCGCATTTGCAGACCCAAGACCCGTTTAAACAGGTTAATTCCAGGAGTGGGGCTGGGAAACAACAAATTACAAATAACTTCAACTAACCAACTAACTTGGAGGGAGCAGTGGGTAGTATATCGTTCAACTAGACCTCTTTACCAAATCCAAACCTAACTTTAAATTTAAATCAGTCATAAATTCAAATCTAAGTGTTTTCACAGCTCTCGTCTCGTTATGTAGTATCTGGGAGTGACTTGAGCTTGAGTGGGGTCTTAAGTGCCCAAGGAAGTTCTGGTTAAGTTTGGGGTCATGGATCCACATCGGTGGATGGTCTTGATGTTTTGACTCGAGTCTCATCATGCATCCAGTGTTGAGACTGATTAGCAACTGCAGACACTTGACTTGAATGGATTGGAGTTGAATGGGCTGCTGTTGGAGTGAGAGGAGGACAAGCAACTGGAAGCTTGTTGCAGGCCTGCTGCTCATAAGCAGGTGGGCTGGTGATAGGTTAACTGACTCGAGTGGCGTAGTACAATAGTGCAGTAGTGCAAAATAATTGTCAGAAGCTTTGCACCAGAGCTTGCACTGCTCATTTGGCTTCACCATTGGAATTTGGTGATTATGGTCTGTGTGCAAAACCATAACTCTTGCAGAAGTCTTGGAATTCTTCAGATGAAAATTGTGCTCTGTCCGGAAAGTGGCAGGCATCCCATGAAATGAGGTTTCAGAGCCTTGACAGTGTTGTGTTTGTACAGATCCTTGAGTTCATTAACTTCAATAAATTTGGAGTAATAATCCACTATCAGGACATAGTGTTTGCCTTCATTCTCTTAAATGTCTGACGCCACCTCTTCAAACGGTTACTCGGGTGTCTCAGTTGGTTTGAGTGGTTGTTTGGATAGCCTGTTTCAGACGTCAGCACATACACAGCCGTTTCTGTCCTTTTGCTCATTTTTTTTTTTGACTTTGTGAGCCCACTGCTTATACTTCATCATCACCAGGTGTGACTGGTGAATTAGGCCTAACAAGTACTGACCCATAGAGGGAGGTAAGACTATGCATAGCCCTTTGTAGCTGATCTCAGGAGGGGTAAGACATGCGGACACAGGATGTCACTGACTTAGCGCTGTGTCCTCAGGGTCCCCCGAATCACTACCAGAGATGACCTGAAGTCATACCCTATGGCTTCCCACATCATGATGCCAGGAGTAACACCGGTGTGTCTCTCCGCAACACTGGCAGTATTGACCCTCTCCCCCTGGCGTTGCCATAAGTGCGCATGATGGTCATCTGTGGTAATACAGAACTGAGATTCAACGCTGAACATGGTACAACGCCACTCGTCATCAGTCTATGCTTCCGGTTACATATCCACCACTCTAAACACAGCCGTGTTAACAGCAGCCTATGCGAGGGATGGTGATCCCGTCTAGACGGTGCGAGATGACACAGGGTGCTGTAGAGAGTTCAATACCTGTGTCCGGATGGCGGGCGCAGATGTAATGGGGTTCTGTGATGTTTGCCGCACAATACAATGACCCTCCCTTAGTGTAGTTTGTCTTGGGCAACCGCAGCCTTCACGACATGTGTGGGTGCCCTCACATGGCCATTGGTTCCAACATCGGGTGACTGTGACATCCGCATGCCCCACATGCCGGGCAGTTGCACGATACGACTAACCGGCCTCATGCAGACCCACAACGTGACCCCTATCAAACTCCGTCAAGTGCCGGTAATGATGTCTAATGCGTCTCTGAGGCATCCTCTGTGTCTGGTGACTAGATGTGCTAGTTCCTTGTAAATCGAGTCATTTACGTACCCACCACTGGTCTGCACATGTACCAGATTACATGCAAATCGGACCATTAATTCTTTTTTTTTTTTTTTTTTTTAATTGCCCACCACCACCCCCCCTCTTCGGAGGACATCTTTATTTTACATTAAATTACATGGCAAAAGGTGTGGCTGCT
>JAODLC010000047.1:16419250-16437092 GCA_026781145.1 Hippopotamyrus pictus
CATTAAATTACATGGCAAAAGGTGTGGCTGCTCCAAACTCACCCGTCCTAGTACCGTGAAAAAGAAAAAAGAAAAAAAGGGGGGGGGATACAGAAACAACAACCTTAACAATAACAGACTAGTCACTGAGTGTAGCTGAAGAAGTGTGGGTCCTTCCTGCCTGTGCTCCGGCAAGCCTTGCTAAATTATCTACAGGAGCACGCCCATCTCTTCATTACTGCAGCCCTTTTGCAGGTCTGTGTACTTCTGCTTGCTACCTGAGATAAAGTTTAGCATGGAAACACACTCTAGCATGGAGATAAAAAATGGTGATTAAAAGGTTAAAAAAAACACCAAACAATATGACTTAAAGGTGACATAATTTTATTATACATACACTATACCTATAATTTTTGCACATACAATAAAGAGCTGATTTATGATGAAATCGACATACGAACCGGTCAGTCAGAACTGATCACGTTCATAACTCAATGACGTCCTGTATATGTTTTTCCATTGTGAAATAGTCTGTGTCATTAAAGCAGCAGATTTGTTTCAGACCAAACACTCTGCCTCCTTTGCCTATCCCTCCTAATGCACCCATCAGTGAGAACAGGTGGAAGAGTAACTGGTGTGATTGGCTTTTGGCTATATTAGGACTATTAGAGATTAAAAGAATTCAAGGTACCACTTTACAATAAGGCTACCCTTTGTCACTTATAATTGGTAGTAACTCATTAATAAGAAGAAAGTTGTGGTATAACTTTATAATTGTCTAGTAATGATTTATAAAGTGTTACAACCTAATTAATAATTTGCTTATAAATCATCTATAATCCCTTTATAAGGGTAGCCTTATTGTATAGTGGCACCGAATTCAAAGGCAAAACACATTTATGTGAGGTATCAGCTGTGGTTCACAGCTACAGAAGTCCTGTCTGGATCAAAAGATTCAACTTTGAATTTGAAGAAACACCTATTGGTAAGTGCCTAGCTAGCAAGGTTTGTCCATATAACCCACCGTACATGAAGGATAGATCTCAAGTCACATATTGGAGAATTAAACAGCATTTTAAAATAGCACTATTAGTAGTTTGAAAGTGTTAAATTTTAAATATCAGTTTTCCCCATCAGTGTTTTTAAACTTATGTTAGTTTTGCCTTTTTGAAGACTAGGAGACATTGCACCCATACCGAAACAGCAGGAACTTTCCAGCCCTGCTAGAACGTGGACATATGGCTACAGTCTTTTTTTTTTCTTTTTTTTTTTTTCAACTTTTATTATTAATGCATGTTTCTTGAAAAAGTTGGTTTTCCTTGTTTCGATGGATAGTAAAACAGAGCTTCTGTTTCAAGTCAGATTTAAACTGTATTTTCAGTTCACCATTTAATTTAAATGTTTTACTTATGTTGTTTTTATGAACTAGGCTATATCTCGATCAGCCATAACATTATAACCACCTGCCTAATATTGTGTAGGTCCCCCTCATGCCACCAAAGCAGCTCTGACCCGTGAAGACCTCTGAAGTTGTCCTGGGGTATCTTGGCACCAAGACATTAGCAACAGATCCTTTAAGTCCTGTAAGTTGCAAGATGGAGTCTCCAAGGATCAATTATTTGTCCAGCACATCCCCCAGATGCCTGGTTGGATTGAGACCTGAGGAATTTGGAGGCCAAGTCAGCACCTTGGACTCTTTTTCATGCTCCTTAATGCATTCCTGAACAACTTTTGCAGTGTGGCAGGGCACATGATCCTGCTGAAAGAGGCCACTGCCATCGGGGAAACCATTCCTATGAAAGGGGTGTCTGGGGTTGCAACAATGTTTACGTAGGTGGTACCTGTCAAAATAACATCCACGTGAATGCCAGGACCCAAAGTTTCCCAGCAGAACATCACCCAGAGCATCACACTTCAGCAAGGGATAGGGGTCAGCATGAGCACTCAGATCAGTCTGTGGCTATGAAGCCGCATACACATCAACTGCAATGCAATGTGTTCTCTGACACTTTTCTATCATAACAGGATTAACCTTTTCAGCAATTTATGCTACAGTAGCTTCCCTGTGGGATTGGACCAGACAGGCTAGCCTGAGATTCGCTCTGAGTTGCTGAAACCATTTGATGTTGTTGGGTTATCTTGGCTGACCCGTCTCTTCAAAGCTGCGTGGAGTTTGGATGGGCAGACTGGGGTGGGTTCCCAATCTTTAAAATTGGGGTTTGTGGGATGTGTTCTAACTTCAGGGTGATCACACTCCTCAGCCTCCCTGGGAAGGTCTATGCCGGGGCACTGGAGAGGAGGGTCTGTCCGTTGGTCAAACTTCGGATTCAGGATGAACAATACGGATTCCGTCCGGGTCGCAGAACACGGGACCAGCTCTTCACCCTCACAAGGATACTAGAGGGTTCATGGGAGTTTGCCCAACCAGCCTACTTGTGTTTTGTGGACTTGGAAAAGGCATATGACTATGTCCCTTAGGGGGTCCTGTGGGGGTGATTTTGGAGTACAGGTTCATATCCTATATGGACAGAATTTCTAGGTGTAGCCAAGGGGTAGAGGGGGTCTGGTTTGGGAGCCCCAGGATGGTTCTGGGCATCTATCTAGGACTCGATGCGTGAGCTCTGTTCGCACAGAACTTGCTGTCAGAAGTCAGATCTCAGCTTGCTTGGGACTGAACTGCACTTTGGCCTGTACTTTATTTTTCTGTACAATTCAAAAACAGCACAGCATCCCCTAATGAAATTGGAATTCAAGTATGTGAAATACCTCACCAAATGTCGGATGCCGGCTTGATACTGCAGGAAGACTCACCAAAATGTTGTGTGTGCAACATTAACAGGCTTAATTACAGGTAAATAAAATTACAAAGTCACAACATTCCATCCATCCATCCATCCATTTTCTGGACCTACTTGTCCAAATCAGGTTTGCAGGGTGTCCGGAGCTCTTCCTGGAAACTACAAGCACAAGGAAGGGAATAACTCAAGACCAGGCGCCAACCCATCGGCACACTCACACACTATTCACTGTCACTAACACAGGCACACCTATAGGCGATTTGGCAACTCCAATTAACCTCAGCATGTTTTTGCACTGTGGGGGGAAACTGGAGTCCCCAGAGGAAACCCCACGATGACATGGGGAGAACATGCAAACTCCACACACTGAGACATGGCAGAGACTCGAACCCTGGTTACACAGGTGTAAGTCAACAGTACTAACCACCCTGCAACAACATTCACCAAACATATTAATCAGAAAATTCTATACCAAAAATTACTAAAAATAGGTTTGTCTATACTTTAAAATATGAACTTCCTTCAAATCACTTAGGACATTTACCTCCCGCAGCAGCATTAAGCAGAGACTGAGGAGAGGTCCGGTTTCACTGTCAGTTTGTGGAAGACTACTGGTGAGGTCTTAGGACAGTACTGACAAATTAAAAAAAAGTAAAGCATGTATTCACAAAAAGAAACATGAAGGATTTTTTGTGAAAAAACTTTCAAGATTCACAGCTATATCAGAATGTATTTAAACCCTGTTACACTATCACAAAAAGACAAAAATGTTATGAGCACCTGTAATGTATTTGCCCAGAAGTTCTCAGACTACCATCAGACTGGAAACCAGTCACTTTCAGGGGTGGAGCCAGACCTTGTACAGTGGGGTGGCCAGACTAGACCCAGTGATTTTACAGGGGTGGCAATGGGGTAATATTGTGCCGACCGGGAGGAGGCAGAGCAAGGGCATCACTGTGTTTTCAACACTGGGGGAGACAGAGACAGATCCATTAAGTCGCTGAGTCAAATCCATCCTCTGGCATTATCCTATATGACCTTATACTGTATTTGTGAGGACTCTCCACCTACGTATAAGTTACCTGTCTGTTTTAACCTATGCAACAAAAATTATTGGCTAAGAGTTTCTTCCCTTCGGTCAGAAGGTTAGATGACAATTCTACCAACAAATGTGTTTATGTTTTTAAAAGCAAAATCCTGGAAAATATTGGGTGGGACAAACATCACTGTTTTGAATATTCTGTGGGATTTGAGAATAAATAAATAAATAATTTTTAAAACCCTGCAATAGAGTATTTTCAAACTCAGGGTATCGTAAGTGACATAGTTGATGTATCACATGGTACTGAGATTTTTAACAGACGTATGACACTGGCAAAATAGATCGCTGTCAGTATGGCACAACATGCATTATGCAGATTGCGAACAAAAAACTACCGAACAAGAAACTAATTTCAGCCTCGTTCGATAAGCACTGCTACACAGAAATAACTCAAGTCAAACAAAATCAATTTTTATAGGATTTTAATATTATTTTTACTATTACAGTCGTCTTTCGCCACCATGTGGTCATATAAGTGAGTACTACTGGGTGTTATTTTTCAAAATTTACATTTCAAGTTTTGTTTTCTTTCTTTAACTACCACTTCATCCCAAGACTTGATGATCTTTTCAACTACTCAGTTGTGTGAGAGGTAAAAGAAAAATCGATTTACCACTAACTACTTTGTCTATAAATAATAAGTTACAACTATACACATAAACCCATTTAATATTAATATGGAAATGTGTTTTCCAGGTCCGGATAATTGTGTTTAGTACTTATTTGCGTATGATGCCATTAATATCAGCCAGCCTGAACTCTGTGACCGTTTGGTTACGCCTTATTACGATGGCAAGGCCTACGGTAGATACACGAGGAAATCGATTGACAGGGGGATGGATTTTACATCCTGATACTCCGGTTGTTAAGAAGCTGGGCTAGTGATGCGGGTCAGTGTTTTATTTTATTTATTAAATCATGTAAAATACACAAGTTAAACTAGTTAGCACGATATCTGGCAAAATTGTTTAAGTCCAGGCACATTTATCGAGATTAGGTGACAAGTCTGTACAACACATCGGGAATGATGTGGCGTGACGGTCAGTAGGACCTGTATTCATTTTAACTTCACTGATATTTGAACATGCCGCACGATAGTTTAAATAGATTTGAACATACCTACATTTATAGGTATTTAAGCATGTAATTGTGAATAATCCGCGCACAAACAGCAAAGCGGCGGAACAGAATAACGGTAACCATACAGTGCAAAACTGGGTAGTGAATTCTGATCGGTGTGTAATGGTGGCGTTCAGCATGCGACGCACCCCCTCTGTGTCTCAGGTTTTCACCATGACTGATGACTGGCCTGGCTGTTGCTGAGCCGGTATGGCGTCGGCGGGACAATCGAAGTCCGCCCTGATCACCGGCGCGGCAGCCGCGAGTCCGACCACCGAGCAGACGCACTACACGTCCGACCGGTATGCACGACTTATCCTTGCCCAGATTAACAAGATGCGCCTCCGTGCGGATTTCTGCGACGTGCAGCTGCAAGTCGGGGGCCGCCTGTTCAGCGTCCACAGGCTGGTGCTTGCGGCCAGCAGCCCGTACTTCGCGGCGCTCTTCGCCGGGGGCATGAGCGAGGTCGACAAGAAGGAAGTGCGCATCCTGGGTGTGGAAGCGGACGTCTTCGAAATACTGCTTGATTTCATATATACGGGTAAACCGACCAGAGACAGTAAAATTGGCTCTTCATACATGCTTTTGATTAGAATGTGCTTGAAGCATGCTGGAGGTATAGGCGTCTTAAGGTTGCTTTGGACCTCCCGCAGGTATGATCGACTTAAACGTGGACAGTGTACAAGAGCTGATTGTGGCTGCGGACATGCTGCAGCTCAGTGAGGTGGTGTCCATCTGCTGCGAGTTCCTCAAAGCCCAAATGGACCCTTCCAACTGCATAGGAATATATCAGTTCCTGGAGCAGATCGCATGTCTGGACATGCTGGAATTCACAGAGAACTACATCTGTGTGCACTTCCTGGAGGTGAGGTCCTACTGCAGGAGCACAGAGTCCACTCTCCTTACATTTTCTGTATATTTACCTGGCTGATGCTTTCTACCAGCTATGTGATGATTTAAGCAAGACTATTCTGGACATGCAGCGAAAAATCTCATTATCATTAAGTCACTGATTGCAGTCAGAGATATTCTTTTCATTTTATACCTAGACCTCCCAGATCATACTTAATATGGCTTGTAGATATAATGAACATCTAAAGATCATCAGAGTGACCCCTCCCCCAACAGGTCTGTGTGTTGGAGGAGTTTCTGGGCCTGACAAAGGACCAGCTGGTGAAGTTGCTCCGCAGCGAAGAGCTCCGCATCGAGGACGAGTACCAGGTGTTCACAGCTGCCATGGACTGGGTGCTGCATGACGTGGCCAAAAGGAAGAAGCACGTGGTTGAGGTTCTGGACCCTGTGCGTTTCCCGCTCCTGTCCCCACAGCGTCTCTTCAAGTACATAGAGGGTATGAGGCAGTCTGTCCGTTTCGGTAACACATGCAGAACTTCCGGTGACTAACAATTGCTGACTCTGCATCCTTCCCAGGATTTGGCTTCAGTGCTGAACAAAGCTGGGTTTGAATATTATGAGTAGATTAGAAGTCAGACCTAACATCAACATTGGACAGTTTTAAACTTCGGAAGACAACAGGCAGGGCAACAAACATGATAAGATGGAAGTTTACCCCGCAGCGTTCAAGCATGGCTGGTATCTCTGACCATGTTTTATATACAAGAATCACAAAGCTTGAAAGCTTTTGTTATTCAAAGCTATTAGAATTAAATGTTTTGTTTGCAATTACTACTCGGATATTTGATGTAAAGCAGCGTGAGGACCCAGCAGGAGACTTGGTCTTGGGATTTTTCCCCAATATCTCCACTTGCTTCTCAAGCGCTTGGATGCTGCGGCATCCATGTTATGTAGTTACGTATCTGAGTGTTTGCCCTGTGATGGACTGGCATCCCATCTAGACTGTCACCCTGCCTTGTGCCCTGAGCTCCTGGAATGGGCTCCAGGCTCACCTTTTCTCTGTATTGGATAAGCTGTTGTAAGATCGATGGATGATTACAGAAACATCCGCATCTGTTTAGCAGATTATAAAAATAATGATAGGCTTCCTAGACAGAGTACCAACAAAACAATTAACAAATAACATTTAAGAGAATATTTATTTATATTAAAAAAAAAAAACCTTTTGAAGACATTCCTTGTTTATAATTTTACAAAAGGCATTTCCGACTTCAGTCTGCGGGTGGCGCTGCAGACACTGCTGAAAGAGTACACTGAAGTCAGCAAGTCGGTCAAGGAGAGCAAGCTGATTGGCTTGCTGCAGCCTGTCAAAACACGGCCCAGGAGGAAGGCGAGGAAGTATCTCTATGCTATAGGTAACGGCCTCTGCTTGGCTCACAGGTTCAACAAACTGACCTCTTGTGTAGAATATTCACCTTCAATGTTTGTCATTATTTTAGCAGGCTCTGGTTATGTTTCTTGGTGGTCATCTTGTTAATCCTCTTGTTTTATATTTTGTTCTGTGTGTTTCGTAGTGGCCTATGTTGAAGTGATCTGTAGGCTTCCTTGTGAGATCCTTCCATGTTCCCCCCCCCCCCCTTTTTTTTCAAAGGGGGCTACACCCGGCTGCAGGGGGGGCGCTGGAGCGACAGTCGGGCCCTGAGCTGCGTGGAGCGCTTTGACTCGTTTAGCCAGTACTGGACCACTGTGTCGTCCCTGCACCAGGCTCGCAGCGGACTGGGGGTGGCCGTGCTGGAGGGCATGATCTACGTGGTGGGAGGTCCGTCCATCTCTGTGTCCTCAGGTCCCGGAAAACAGATGCCACAGAGATGTCGTAGCAGAACTAATAGCTGTTTGCCCAAAAATACTAAAGTAATAGAATATTGCTTATCAGATAGAACTTTGTGTTAGTGATCATTGAAGTGTTTTGATGTGAGTCATTGGATTCTTCAAGAAAGACGCAGCCATGTCAGTCATCGTGAAGGGCAGCGTGTTGCTCTGTAGAGGAGCACCTGTATGTAATGTCCTCATGCTTTTTCCCAGGTGAGAAAGACTCCATGATTTTCGACTGCACAGAGCGCTACGACCCCGTGACCAAGCAGTGGGCCGCTGTGGCCTCTCTGAATTTCCCGCGTTGCGGGGTGGGCGTGTGTTCCTGCCATGGGGCACTCTACGCCCTGGGTACGCTCTCACCAGGGTGCCTCTCGTTGTGTTTTGCTCAAGAGCGGGCAGAATACTCTGTGACCTTCATGTTTCTGGGTTTTTTTTTCATGCTTTGGAATTGTGTTGGCAGGAGGTTGGATTGGCTCTGAGATTGGGAAGACCATGGAGCGGTACGACCCAGCCGAAAATAAGTGGGAGATCATCGGAAGCATGTCCGTTCCTCGCTACTACTTTGGATGCTGCGAGCTGCAAGGTGCAGTCTGGAGTTTTGGTGGTAGGAGCGCTATGCAAGTGTTAGCGATAATGTTAGCATTAGCTTTAGCATTGTCCTTCTTGTCTCGCTCCCAATAGGGTTTATCTACGTCATCGGGGGAATCAGCGACGAGGGCATGGAGCTGCGCTCGGCAGAGGTATACGATCCCATCTCCCACCGATGGAGAGCCCTGCCTGTCATGGTGACACGTCGAGCCTATGTGGGCGTGGCCAGCCTCAACAACTGCATCTATGCTGTTGGGGGCTGGAATGAGGCTCTGGGCTCCTTGGAAACGGTGGAGAAGTACTGTCCAGAAGAGGTGAGGCATCTTTGCCTGCACTCCACATCTGCCTTCATATTCCAGGTTCCTTCTGCAGCTGTGAAACCTGCCATGCAGCAGAATACACAGCCCTCCTCCTCAGAAAAAATTAAGAGACCACAGCACAATTTTTTGTTTCACTCATATCTTAATTCATGGGTGTGTGTCTGTGAATAATATATATTTTTTTAAACTATAGCCTGGTTCTTCTGTGTTTCTCATTAATGAAGGGCTTCTTCCTTGTTTTATGGGTCTTCAGGAGTCTTCAAGGAGTCTGTTAGGAATTGTTCTAGCAGTGCAATTCACACCTGCACTTAATGTTTCCCGTTCTTTTTGAAGGTCACTTGATGTCATCCTCCAATTCATGAGAAATTCTCAAAGTTAACAGTCACCTCTGCCATTTAGAAAGTCGCTTCTGCCCTCTACCTGGCTGGCTTTTGGTTACTGCCAGTGTCTCCTGCTTCACGTTGTTCTTGTGTACTACTGTCTTAGAAATTTCGAGCCTGGAAGCAGCCTGCTGCTCAGCATAGCCTTCTGTCAGCAGAACCAGGATTTAAGCCAGGATTTAAAAATGCAGATTTGTTTAAAAATATAGTGGTCTCATTTTTTTTCTAGAGCTGTGTATTAGGCAAACATCCATAATTGTAACCTTAATTTTTATTACACATATTACAAATTTTTAAAACAGAGAATAAATTGTTTGCAAATATTGAGGAAAACTGAAAGAAATGGGTGAAATATTTGGTTTTAGGGTTAACTCCATTACTCCCTTTTATCGAATCTGGCCCAAGAGACAGAAATGTATAATGTTCTGTTTGGACTGGTGTACCACTATCTTATTTCAGCTTCCTGGCCTAGACTCAAGATCAGCTGGACCCCAGCTTAATTTATGTTAGTGAGGGTGTCAACTTGACACACAGACACCCTCTGACTGCCTCATACACCTCCCTCTCTACACAGGAGAAGTGGGTGGAGGTGGCCCCCATGACCGTGGCACGGGCTGGGGTGTCCGTGTCTGCCGTCAATGGACTTCTTTATGCGGTGGGGGGGCGGGCCTCCAGCAGAGACTTCTCCGCCCCTGTGACTGTGGATTCTGTGGAGATCTATGACCCCGATTTGGACACCTGGACTGAAATCGGCAACATGATCACCAGCCGCTGTGATGGGGGTGTGGCTGTGCTGTGAGAGCTGATGCCCCCCCCCGAAGAGGCTCAGATGTTAACCACTTCCCCGGGCAGTCATGCTGCCATTCACCCACTAGTTAGCTGAGTGCTCAGTCATTACAGATCTTGAGTGACCTTATCCACATCTGCACCCAGCATTCTCAGCCGCATGTGGAATACAATACAGATACGACATGGGGGAATGTATCCTGATGCAGAGGATTACATTCTGCCAACCCTGAATAACTCAATTATACATTATACACTTTTTTTTTTTTTTTTTAAGAAAAATATCCTTCTCTTTTGAATGAGTGGTTTTAGTTGTATATGTGATATTTGATAATGATTGACCGCAGTCAGAGGGATGGTTTGGGTCCGGCTAGTATGTGGTCCAGTTATTCTTGTTAATCGCACTCTGTGTTTTTGGTTTGCTGAAAAAAAGTCTCTTTACGCTAATATTTTATGTGAAGTCCGACATGGATGCAGGATGCTTTATGATTGATTTTTCTGGTCTGATGTTTAAGCAGTATGATAATGTTTGTCAGGTAAAATATTACAGCAAACAGTACATATCCCGTGATAATCATTTATAAATGCCAATTTTTTTAAATAGTCAAAGGAGATAAAATACCATATCAACTGCCTTATGTACAGTTGTATAGATGCACTGTTACAGTGGTTAGAGAATTATGTATTTTGCTACTGGAGGTAACAATTACTAATTTGCATTTTGATATCTCAAAATGGACAAACCTAAAAATAGATCGAAAACGCCCTCATATAAAAATTCTTGAGTTACAGTGCAACAAATACAGAACAATTCGAGGACCCGTGATATGAAATGTAAATGTGATATCGGTTTATAAATTATTTTAACCTGCAGCCAGACAATGATTGCAAGGAGTAATTCGGGAGGACTGTAGAGGGATACAAATCAATAGATACAAATGAGTATTTTTACAGTAGAGGAGCACTGTAAACTGTGGGACAAGAGCATTAGGACTTCGATTCTTTAGAATGCAGGCTGGAACATAAGACGATTGAAGAGAACAGTAAATGTCATCCTACCTGTTTCGTAATTAATACGTTCACCAACGCTGCATTTGAAAATTAAACATCTTTGAAAATGACCAACTTATTTTCCATTGCCTGAGTTAATTCATCTGCAATACAAAACATTTCATATGACATCCACCCCGATGCATTATACGCATTTCAAGACAAAATTCTTTTGGAGAGTATGCGGCCAAAAAGACACAGTTGCACAGAAATAAGATGTTTTAAGAGCCGACTCACTGCAAGACAGTTTTGCATGTTTTGTTTTATTTTCTCCAGAAAAATATCTGAGGCAGTGTGGAATCCACGATGTTTCCTCGGACTGTATTGTACAGATTGTTCAGTGTTAAGACACTACACGCGTTGTAGGGAAATACCACCACCTCGCAATAACACAGATTCCCTCTGTCTTATATTACCGAGAATTTTCACGCCGAACACTATTTGTCTGCGAAGAGTTTTGTTTCTGGGTATACTCCTTTCAGGAACAGGGTCGCAACAAGGGAGAAAGTGGCCACGACCGTGATGACTGTCCGCAGGGCTTTGAACCAGCTGGGATAGGTGGGCAGCAGCGCTAGATCGTAATGCAGCGAGATCCCTAAGCCCATGATGACCATGAGGCTCGCCTCCGTGATGCTGTCTCTGAACAGGAGAGCGATCCACGCCAGTATGGACGGTACCACAGCATTTGTCAGGTTCATCCAGTCCGGCTTAGCAGGGCTACCGTCTGGTAGGGCAAATCCCCAGCGTGCCCCACCCAGGAAAGAAACTATAGAAGCCCCGTATGCAACCTGAGCGTATGCGATCTCTGGAACGTATAGCTCCGACATCGCCATGACTAGAGGAGCGGAAATGAAGGGGACGAGGCCAGAGAAACCCAAATACAGAGCAGGCTTGGGTCCTTTCATCAGGTCTTTCATGTCATAGCGCACCAGGTCCAGTTCACGCGGCTCAGGATCCTCCGGTTTGCGTCGCCTATGCTGGAGCCGTGACGCAGAGGAGTGCAGCGGTCGAACTCCTAACAGGGAACTGCCCACCTGCCTGGGGGGGAGACGCCAAAACAACCTGGGAGTCCAGGAGGAAGTGGGAATCGGTGGTACCCTGTATATCTGGAAAGACTGCAGTGATGCATAAACCTAGATGTCAGAAAGAAAAGTGTATTCAGTTAGTACCGACACTGCAAACGCTATAATCTTCGGTATTTCCTGTTCAGGCTCTTGAGTTCCTGTAAACAGTCATATGCATAAAATTCCAAAAATCAAAATTCACAACCGGTCAGAAAAAAAGTTTAGAAATGCTGGAGCCTTACCTTGCAGACACGCATGAAATTTCGTTTAACGATAAAGGACATCATTTTTTAAACCATAAAAGAATGACAGCAAAAAAAAAAAACGTTATTTCAATCCCAATTAGCAAATCGATATTTATGTACAAGCCGCTACTTATATAACCTCTCCATGTTATTTTACACAGATCATATTAAATGGCTGGGGGACAAAGTCTCCAACACATATTGTCATAGATCATGTCCAACTCATAATCAGAAAAAAGATCTACACGAGATTCCCATTTCACGTCGTTAAGGTCATCACCATGATGGTGCGCCGTTGTATTCGTTCCGGTGACATACTCAGGCGTTGTAAATATATACAGTTCCGGCAAAGCTCTTTCTTGTTTCGTTAGTGTGAAATTAATGAAAAATTACTAAGTCCTATTTTTTCTTTATTTTAATTTATTCCAGGAAATTAATATAAACTAAAACAAATGTAATTAATTGTGTGGCTACAGATGTTTGTAAAGCTTTAAGAATCTCTTTTTAAAATTCATTATAAAATGCACATTGTTACATAAAATAACAAGCTTTACATTTTCCATTATGATTACCCTACTCAGAATTTTTATAATAAAACCGATTAGTTTATTCTCCAGTAATATAACAGATTCCTGATGTACAGCGATTTAACGCTTGTTGTAACGCCGACTGCCGGTGCGATTGCCGAGTTGCAAGTCCGGAGGCGACTGCGACGGGAGAACCACGTGACCGAGCTGTTATGACGCCTCGATCGACCTGCTCTGCGATCGACTGACGCGTCCTGCGGAGCGGCAGTCAGGAACAGGGCAGATAAGCTGGCCGAGAGCGTCTAGAGCGAACGCGTTTCGGGAAGGAAAAAAAAAAAAAAAAAAAAACAACAACACGCTGAGGCACAGACACACCACCGATACAGACGGCCCGATTGTCTCACGGTCCGTCTGCAAGGACTTGCTGCTCCTCGGCGAACTGCGTGAGCATACTCCGCGCTCGCTTCTGAAAGCGGAGGTATGTCTGTTTCTATGTATTTATCCCCGTGTGGGCTGGGGTGGCCATTTTGGAGTCGTGTGTTGTTTCAGAACTGCTAGCTACCAAAAGGTCTGTTTACCTCTGATCGTCCCGGCCTGTAAACGGGTCACCCCGACGCGCGACGCGGTGTCGCAGTTGCCCCGCTTGTTTGCACTTTTATTCTGTACTCTCGACGCCGTGTCTGCTTCTATTGCGCCTCTGCTCGTCATTTACGGTAAAATGGCAGAATTATTGCTGTCTGTAATGGGGGCGCATTTTATATCTAGGTGGCTGTTTGTATAAATATGGAGTGGTCTGCGTGGGCCTTGGGTGAACTAACTTTGTTAGCCTTAATATCTGCGGCGGGGGATGCCGGATTAGCCGTCCGGGGGCGGGATATCGGGTGGGCGCCAGGCTGGCTCAGCCAGTCGCCCGTCTGCTTGGGCGTCCAACCTGCCGACCGCCTGCTGGATCGCACTACTTTGTGAATGAAAGGGTAAAACTGATTGTGTGAGCCGAATCAGATACCGTTCAAAGTTAGGCGGGATGCGCTGACCACTTACTGCGTTGGAGGCGGAAACGCCCGTTTCTCCATATATTCCCATGCCTTCCCAGTGCAGTTCAGTCTACTTGTTTATCCCCTCCTCCCGATACCGCAAAGTTGACCGACAGGGGAACATCATGCTTTAATTGACCCCCTTTCCCTCTATTGTCCGTGGGGCTGGCGTGGGATCCGAGCTTGATTGTATAATACCCCGGCGGAACGGGGAGAGCGTGAACTTCACCTCATCGCACGTGTGAGTTTGTCTGTAAATGTATGAAATGTATGACGAACTGAGGTGCTTGCTATGTGTCAGATTGTTGTTTTTAGTTTATTGCATTTACCCTTTACCTGCACGCTTTTACGTGACAGGCACACACAGCTCCATTCGGATCGCGGATCATTTCACTTCAGATTCTTTTTGCTTTCGGAACAAGTCAGATCGTGTCGTTGAGAGTGAATCACTGCGCCAGTATCAAGACCAACCTATCCCTGTTAATTATTAACCTCTTTAATATGTTTTTTGACGGTTGTGATGGCCATTTATGCCTTTCTGCTATGCTTCTACATTGCCCGCACTGAATAGGAATATAGTTTATCAAACCTGTTGCATTAACCTTGCGAAAACAAGCTGTTGGTTGAATTGACGAGAAGTGCAGTCATCACCACAGAAAAACCTTTGCAAAAGTCTAATGGGGCACTTGTTTTTATTTTTATTATTGTTTATTTATGTATGATTTTTAAAGCCTCTAGTCCCTATGAAGGGTGTATTAATTTAGGTAACAATGACAAGGAAAAACCTTTTTTGTAGGATTTCAAAAACCCATTTATATCAAGTTGCTGTGAAGCTCAATTCAAGTGCTCCAGTTCTGTCATTTTGCCAGACATCAGATACTGTTTGACAGTAATAAATCTATATGTTTATGCATTTCATAAATGAGAACCGCAGAAGCAGGTATCAGTTAGTTCTGCAGTACTCTGGTGAGGGATGTGCGGGACTGCATTGATCATCAGAGGGTGGGGATTTTGGTGTGCTGCAGGCCCAGGATGTTATCCTGTGGGGCCTGTTGGTAAACCTCGGTCCTGTGATGTTGGTTCAGTCCAGCTCATCCCTTCATCCGGGGTGCACCAAACAAAGCTTCTTTTAACTCCTGTCACAGTTTTAGTGTTCGCGCATTTTTATTTTGTGTTCATGGTACAGTACAATGAAATGATCACGTGCTTGTTTCCTGTAAACCTTAGTTCGAGATAAATTCAAGACAATAAATAAAGGGCAAAATACAAGTGCAGCGACCAAGGTGGGAAAAAACGTGCACAAACACTTAGCGGCAAGAAAATGAAAGCAAATTTTCAGTTCCTTATTTTGTGTGTGTGTAACTGTCCATTCCTAATAGTATTAATTAAATGCTTAAGTTCTCTTCAAACATGTTCTTATGTTCTTACAAGTCGGCACAGTACAGAAAAGCAGAATTCTGTAGCTTTCATAGCAGTATACATTTGTCATGTTTACTGTGAAAGTTTGTTTTAGTTTTATATCTGCCATTTGACACACCCGTCATTTGAATATATAACTGGTCCTAAACGGATAATTCCAGCATCACCTTTCTGTAATTGGATTGGCGTCAGGTGCAGTTGCCCTGTCTTTTGTCAGGAAAAACGTTTATTCAAAGTTTACTACTTCAGTTGACGCCCAGGTGTAGATAAGAGTTAATTGTTTAATGTGTACTGGTTGCACACTGGTGTGAGAGCTGGTAGGATTTGGTCATTGGCATTGAACCTTTTTTGCGTGCATGTAGTTAGGATTTTGTGTGTGTGTTTGTGTGGTGTCCTGCTATGTGAGCTACTGTCTGTTGTATGCATTTTTCCCCTTCATCTCACAGGTTTTTTTTTTTTTTTTTTTTTTTCCTTCCTCCCAGATTTTTTCTTTTGTCAGGGGAAGGGCTGAAGATTTCTCGAGTGAGAGTGAGCCTGGCGGTTCTGATGACCTCTGGGATTTGCGGCACTAAGCTTTCCCCTCAGGACAAAGCTCATACAGTTGCACTGGTGCTGGGAGCCCCCCAAGCCGGCCACAGCATACCCGGACGCGTGCTCTGGCTTCCGGGCACCGGCCGTGAAGCTCCCCTCCTGCCCAGTGACGCGTTCGCTCCCTGTCGCCGCCGAGACGCCGTTTGTTTTCCTCCTGGTGACACTCTGCCGGCCGCTGCCTTGCCCTACTTTTTGACGGATGGGAATAAATGGAAAAGCAAGTTGAGGATTAAGCCTGCAGGTTCCCATCAATCGTGAGAGTCGTCTGCTATGCTGTAACGTGCAAACCGGCTAAGAGGATGGTGATGTCTGTGCCGTGAGCTCAGACGCGGCTTGAGAATGAGACCAGCCCCCTGTTTTTAGGAGTCCGTAGCCGAAATGCTTTTTAAATGAGGTGAGCTGTAATTTCCGGCACTTTCTGCGAGGCAGCCGCCCCGGTCAGTTTTTCTCCATCATACAGGCGTTATGCGAAAAGCGAAAATGTCTTGGTGAAGTCAAGACGAGAGTCATTTGGCACACTGTGCTTCTCCCAAGCCCCCATCCGCAGAGGAGCTGGGACCCTCCTGTATAAGGCAGGACCTGTCTGTCTTGCCGCCCTTCCTCACCCCCCCCCCCCCCCCCCCCCGTCCTGGGGGTTCCAGTGCCCCTCGAGACTGAGGCACATCTGAGTGCTGCTGGAGCTCCCCCTGGGAGCAGCTCGCCTGTGAGGGCGAGTCTGCCAGGAATCCAATAAGGGCCCCCCCATAGCCACGACGACCCCCAGACTCGTCACACGTGCTGCCCAGGCCAGACCACCCTCACTGCTGCTACCCCCACCCCCAGACACCACCCACTAAAGGCTCCATCCTGGAAGGACAGAGACCACCTGCTGTGGGGACCGTGCTGTCCTGTGGCCTGCTTGGAGAGGCGAACCTTGGCGTGCCGCGGGGAAGGCTGGCTGGCCGAGGGAGCCGCTCGACTTCGGGGCCCGCCACTCCGGGTGAGGCGCCCGCTCCTGCCTGCTCTGCTCCGTGGGGGTGTAATGCCCCTCCCCCCAAAGAGCTCTTCTGGGCCCCAGACTGGCTGAAGGGATTTAACTGCAGTCTGTGGTTCATTTTCAATTCACTCTCTGCTGAAGTTACCAGTTATTGCCTAAAGAGGAGTTTAATTAATCAAAGGGAGCCTAGGGCACATCCCAGGAATTGCGGGTGATGGGGGGCCACTGAAGGGAATGCCAGTTCATTGCAGGGCACATGCTTACAAGCATTCGCACAGTAGGGGGCAGCGCGTCACTGTGAGCCTCCTCAAAATTCTACAGCCAATCATTTAATGTTTGTCATGCTCAGGGAATCAGATTCGTCAATAACAGATTTCTTAGAGAACCAAGAATGAACAACTTTATTTTTTAAAATAACTTATTGGCCAGCTTCCTCTTTTAGAGATCCTCCTTGAGCTCCTTAACTTCAGAAGCATAATTAAAATATTTGTATGGGTGGATATTAATAATAATTATATGCTTAACCATTTGAGCTGCTATGAGTCATTTTAATTATCCAGCTGTAAGATAAACCCCTTTTAGTCTTCATATTGCAGCTGTTGAATCAGCATCTATCTGCCACAGTGACATCTCCTTCATTACCCATCGTTGTCCTGTCTTACCAGTTTTTATGGCTACGCGGATCTGAGACTGCAGTCTGTGTTAAAGCTCCCCCCCTCTCTGTCAGACCCCGGCCATGAGGTTTGATGCCTCGATCCTTTGACTGGAGACACTGGACCTAAATGGCGCAGCATGACTTTGTCCCAGCCTGGCTTAACTTCTCGACGCCTCAGCCCGCCAAGGTGAGACGGGGTCGTGTCAAAGTGAAGGGCAAAGGATGAAGCCCACATACATGCAGAGGCTGGTAGTAGTAGTCTCTCATCGCTTTAGAAATATCGTCCTACTTATGCAATTCTTAAAAAAAATATAATAAATGTTGCATTGTCCATGGATATCTTTTTATTGAATTTAGGTGGGTAGAGCATCTCCTGACTGTAGGGACAGTAAAAACCAGGTATAACACACTTCAAGGGACCTGGCAAAACAGTCCATTATATCCAGAGTTGCTGTATGCCCAGAACACAACTACAGGACACCATT
>JAODLC010000047.1:16442624-16455549 GCA_026781145.1 Hippopotamyrus pictus
GGGGGGGGGGGGGGGGGGGGGGGGGGGGGGTGTGACAAGGACATGGAAAGCCTAGAACAATCCGTGTAATAAATGAGTGAAGCCAGTTTTGTCTGGAACCATGATCAGCCCCACTTCAAATAAAGTGCTGTTTGTCAGGGTAGATTTGTATCTCCCATAAAGCACTAGTCAGCGATTTACCGTGATCAGGTCTTACCTGTATTCCTACCACTGTCAACATAGCGTGTGGGGTCTCCTCTCTCTACTCTTTATTTGGACACCTTTGCTTCCAAAATCACTGCCATACCTCTCTGCTTCATTGTTTCTCTCTTGAAAATTTTTCATAATCAGCCAGGTGATTCGTGCTAAAATGGTGACTATTGCAAAAATAGTGATGGCGCCCCTGTTGACTCCCAGGCCTGGATCACATGGTCTTCTACACAGATACTGCTTCAGTGACCAGTATCTGTGTAACTTCATGGCATGTATGAGGATGGTTTTATTTTGACTCAAAACAGGCAGTAAATGACAGCTGGTGTGCAAATTACTAAAAATTATGAAATTCCTTCTAATTACTCATTAATGAAAGGGTAAATTTTCTTTGGTTTCAGTTGCAGACGGGGATTTTGGGCAGGTCTTAAAGATAAGCTGCATGTTTCCCTGATGGTGTTAAAATGCTTCCTTGAGTTTGTGCACCAACCTGCAGTTCAAAAACTGACATCAGCGTCCATGATTGTACTCTAAACCTAAGTGCCTGTTGCTAAAATAAGAGTTTGTATACACCCCAAAATGGATCATGTGCAGCTGGTAAGAATTTCTATAAATTTTTAGGTTATTTTTGCCCTGACATTTTAAAATGAGCTTTTAGAATCTGGAAGATCAGTTGCTGTGTTACATACTTGGCCAGTGTGCTAGTCTTTTGGTTGTTGCCAATTTTCAGTTGAATTCTTTCCTAGAGAACATCTTGGCTCTTGCCCTGTTCCACGGCTTTTAAAGTGCCAATGTTTTGCATACGTTTTCACCAACTGTCATTCTGAAAGCTGCACTATTTCTGGTCAAAAAAGCAAAATAAACCCAAACAAGTCTCTTTCAGCACAGCCCATTCCAAAGGACAATGGGAAAACAAGTAGACCCCAAGTCATTAACTAGCTGGTTAATAAACAGGAAATTAACAGGAAGGTCATGAAACCAGTTAAACAAGTGCAGCACCACAGAGATTTAAAAAGGCTGCCCACACCTGAATGTGCAATTCTAAACAGTCACATGATCCCTCTTAAATGGGTAAACGGCGAATCACTGCAAACTACAGAGGCCAACTAATGTTGACAGGTAAACAAGCCATCATTTCCTCCCAGGTGCTGTTCTAAGAAGTTGAATTCCTTCCACCTGGATTTTTTCCCCCCCTCAAATAAAATTAACCAGGATGTCACAGGAAATTCAGAGTTGACAAATTAGGTTTTGCAAATAATCTTTAATGAAATACAACAGTTTTACAAAAAAAGGAACAGTTACAAAAAAAATGAAGGTTTTATTTACAACACAAAGGAATCAAATGGAAGAGGAGTCGTGCTGGTAAGGGATGTCCATGAGGAAGGGCTCATGCAGAGGTCTGCAAAGGGTTTACTGGCTCTGCAGGCTGAAGGGGTGGAATAAAGCAAGTTAAATTGAGAACAGTCAGATTCAGATCACCGTAAAACCAGTCTCTACCTTGTCCTCCTCCACCTCCTGTGTCCCGCTGCCATTATGGATGGAGTCACCATTGCCGTTAACAGAAGCCTCCTGCTTGGCCTTCTTCGAGTCGCCATTCTTCACCGGGCTCTCTTCTGGTTTCCGCTGGGTGACAAGATTTTGGATTCACCAGAACGCAGAGGTGGAAACCTCCCATGACTGGACTTAAGCAAAACTGCTACAGGTTTATGTTGGAGGGCTCATGTCAAATATGGCAAAACACACATGCTGCATTCAAGACAAAAGCCTACTATCATTTTGTCAGATTATTCAGAGGCGGTGTACACTCCAGAGGCAGTACTGACAGACTAACCAACCAACCTTCTTCCTGACGAGGTGGGAGATATCAGAAACAGCCTTTGATGTAGACGCGCCATCAGAGACAGGGACCTGGTGGGGACAACCAACAATATACCAGCTATGAATGATGTTCCACTGTGCAAGGTGAACTTCCCATAATGCGCAGCATTCCTCATGGAATGCCACTTTAGGGCATCTCACCTCAGATGAACTTCCACCATTTTCTGCTGAGAAGCCAGAAGATGAACCCCCTGCCTGGAGGAAAGAAACACCACTTAATTCAATAGAGTCAAAATGAATGACGTCTGCCTTTCTGGAAGGTAGCAAGACACCACAGTGCCAATACGAGCCCAAATAGCCAGAACATGAGCATACCAAAGTCTGTTGGATGGCCTCTGATGCCACCACAGCAGTCTTCTGGCTCTCCTTGGCATCCTCCACTTTCTCCCTAATATCAGGTAGCAGCTGCCTCAGCTCCTCCATCTCCTTATGCTCCTCAGCAGCTCCCTCTTCTCCCCCTGCTTTGTCCAGGGTCTCCTGGAGCATTTCTGAAAAGGTATCAACAAGTCTAGGCTTGCAGTCTGGCACAGATGTTTATATTAAAACCCAGAGATTCAGATTTTTCCTCATCTGTTAGGCATGTCATTTTCAATTTACTTGGGAGCTTTAATAAGTAACAAAGGCCCAAGAAATCTGCAAAGATTCAGAACCAATATTATTGAGAATGTTGACCCTTCATTGGTCAAATGAAATTCAGCAGTCACACACACAAGGCAGGTACTTACCAAGACGACTTTCGATGACCTGGATGGAGCTGTTGAAGTGCTGGATAGCCTTGCTGTACTGGCTGGTATAGCCATAAGTCAAGCCTAGTTGGTAGTGAGTTTCGGCCAAAAGGCGGCTATGGGGAGCCAAGTGCTTCAGCTGGATGGAAAGGCACTCCTGGAAATCTTCAAGGGCCTGGCTATAATTCCCTGGAAAGTACAACAAAGACTGACCATAGGCTCACCATCTCACTGACCAACCAAGGACAATATTCAGATGTTCTTGAGTACAATAGTGCTCATCCCTTTGATCTTCAGATAGGCCATTATCTCAAAATATGGATCTTGCCTTACAGAATACAGCTCCTAGAATTACTTAAAACCAGTGACCTGGATAGCATACTAAGACAAATCTTAAGTCAGGCCAGCATCACAAACCAGATTCAGTGCCAACTTCTCCTAACTTGAGGTGTGCTTGTGCTGCCAGCAGCTGATCCTCTTTGCTTTCTTTCCTTGTAGAAAGAAGTTGCATACCTTTTAGGCGAATGCATGCATGAGTGACATTTCACCTATCAATTGACTGAGGCAATGTTCCAGAAACATGCAGGTACCCCATATCCTACCTTTTGTAAATGACCTTGGCAACCTCCAACATCTCCCAAGCCAGCTGGAGATTGCCTACCTCTTCTTCCCCCTCTTCATCACTTTCCTGTTTTGGTGATGAGAATTCAATTACATACACATTCTACTTAAGGGGGAACAGAAATTATGGATTTGGGGCAGTGGGTCTTGCCTTTCCCTCTGCAGCCTGTTCCTCCTCCTCCTCCTCTTCCTCCTCCTCCTCTTCATCACCACCATCATCTGAAATTAGATGGCAGTCAGACATTTAGATGACTTTCCCTGTGTGGCTAGCTCAAGCTTCCCAGGATGAGATAGATGAGAATATAAGGCCAGCAACCCACAAGTGTCAAAGTGCTCATTCGGTATGATATTGTGGGACAGCCGTCAGTTTGCGACGTCTCTGTAGGACGGAGCAGGGGGTGTGTTGATAGGTGGGTGTGTGCAATAGAGCAGGCATGCCAAACATTTATATTGGCTGAATAGTTAATCCATTTTAAGAAATGGCCAGATATTTATCAGAAATAGGTCGGGTAATAACTAGACCTCCATAATTGACTATTTCATATGTCTTCGTATAGCAAAAGACATTTTCTATGTTCATTACTTACTGGCATACTTCCAGAAAGCAAAGGAGATTACATGCATGGGTCCACACACACACACACACACACACACACACACACACACTCGTGTTGACACGCCCACCTTTTGACAAGCCCACTAACCATCCTTTCAAAACACCCAAGCTTTCGATACACCCACTACTCCAGCCTGCAGAGACCTGCACTTGGTCTGTTTAAATCATTCAAAGCGCTGCTCCTTTGAGAGCAGGCAGTAGGAAAAGTAGCCAGCATAGGATCCATGAATGGGGCCTTCAGTTTGAAGTAGAAGCATTACTCTGATTAGCTTTAGAATTGAGAAATTCTTGCCTGGGACAAAACTAAGTTGGTTCTATAGCCAGAGGACCAATCCAAGGTTAGCACTCTTGGAGGTCCATCAACTGGAAGTGCCTCCTACGTGGGGTACAATCCCTCCAATGCCAATGCGTGACAAACCTCAAAGAGGCTTGTGTTTTATCTGTAGTGAGCCAGACAATGTTTCCGTTCAAGTGCAGTTGCTCAGGTAACACCAGCCCACATCAGTGACTAGCAATATTTTAGGTTATGATTATAGCTACCTTTTAATGGTCAAACTGCAAGAATGATTGTAATTGGCTATACAGCATTCAGCCAGTCTAGTATACACAGAAACTACCAGTGCAGCCGACACACCAAAACACCGATCCCAGTGAGTGCTTTTCCAGTATAAATGCGCACCCAGTTTACCTCCAGCTTTCTCCGTATTCTCTACTTCCTCCTCTATATTGCCTCCATCGGTAGCTTTCGTACCCATAACCCCCACCTTTGACTCCTCTCCCTCCCCTACTTCTGAAGTCTTCTCTTTGCCTTCTTCCATTACCACATCATTATTCTCAGAGGAACACTGATCCTCTACAGGGGGTGTGCAAGATTCTTTGGCAGAAGAGGTCACAGCTCCTCCATCCTGTTCCTGAGCCACCTCTGCTTCAGTCTCCCCTTTATCGCCCTCTGCCTTCACTTTCCCAACCTCCTTTTCTGACATGGCATCATAAACTTGCACTCGGAGCTCATCTCTGGTTTCCTCTGAAGTCATGACAAAGAGCCTGGAGTGAGATGCTGCACCACAGTGCAGGACTGTGGTCCACCACTAAAACCATTAACCCCAAAAGGAAACAAGTTCATACCTGCAAGAGTAAAAGTAAAAAGAGGCCAACTAAAAAGCAGAAGTTTCTACAATAGGGTTAACCTGATCCACTCTTGATACAAATACTGAATGGATCGAATAAAGCATCTGCTGATTCAGTCTCAATCATCTTAATATTTAGACTGTACACACACAGTAGACAACCACATGCCTCAGGCTTACTGCAGTGTGTGACAGAACCTTAGTGCAACCGATGTAATATTTGGCAAATGTGGGAAGTTAGATTTAGCTTTGGTACCCAAAAAAATGCCTGGATCACCACCGCTTACAATCGAATTTCAACTTGGGACATCACTGTTCCAAGAGACACCACAGTCAGAGAAGCATGTGTTGAACACCAGGCTCACAGCAATTAGCCGAACAAATGGGTTGGAGAGGCAAAAAGCACAACCAACCATCCAAGTTGTCTGCACTCTCGATCTTTGAGTCATCTTGTTTCGCTGCTTCATCAGACTCTTCCTCGGGGACGCCATCCAGGGCATTTCCCAGTACAGTGTTCTCCATTCTTGAAACACAGAAAGGCATTAGTTACATTGAACACAAAATTCCCATTCATCTGAAAAGTAACTGCAGACAAGAACACGTCTCTTACTACAGGTCCAGGACAGCATACTGGCAAATTAACCTTGCTTTAGTGATTTCCTAAATGATACACTACAATTTGCAAATTTTTGTCCAATTATACTGGTACTCAAGTATAGCATTTAATACTCATGTGAAGGTAAGTAGACCATGGATTCCAAGACTAGCATCCATATGAGCAAGCCATTTTCTCTTGTCAATTCTGCATATGGACTGTGGTATTCCATTAAGGGTAGCACACAAACTGTACAACAAAAGGGTCACAGGCAAAGCCTTACCTTGCCAGATCAAGCAGAGCCTTTCCACACAGAAAGAAAGCTTCTCCACATTCATCAGCTGTATCACCATATTTCTTGGCTCTGAATAGGAAAAGTTGTAAACATCTTTTCCCCACCCAGACAATACTTTTCCCATAGGTGTTCACTACAAGCATCCATTTCAAAAAAGGTGCACTACTGCATACTGTAACAAACATCAATTCCATGCGTACAGGGCAGGTGCAAAGCTGGACCCTCGCCTACTCACAGCATGCTACAGGCCTCTTGGAAGACGGTGACAGCTGATACCACGTCGCCCATAACCATGTGGCGGTTTCCTGTCCCGATCAACTTCTTTGCTTCTTCCATAACAGCCCTGGGACTGATGAAGCAGTCATTTTAAGTCAGATTTTAAAGAACCGTGCGCTACAACGTTTAAAGCTAATTATAAATGAATAAGTGTTTACAGAGCAAAACTTTCGCATTCAAGTCGAAATCAATCACGTGACCAACCCCATCGCATTACGTCATCCCACAAGCAAGGTCTCATTACCAAACATAATTAAAACTTTCTGGAAAGAGTAACTGCATCACACACGGTTCAGTTCTGATCGGAAACTCACCTTTCGGTGGCGCTCGACGAAGAACAAGGCTTTTCATCCATGCTTTTTATATTAAAAAAAAAAAAACACAAACATTAAAAAGCAATAAGCGAAAACAAACATAGGCAAATAACTCCTGAGTTAAATATACACGCCACTACCTTTCTGAAATTGTGAAAGATTTACAGTAGTCAGGTTTCAGAAACGCGCTTGCACTGTTGTTTGCATTGCTCAGACATGCGTCATCAAGTCCCACCCCCGGCCATGCAAGCGTGTCCGCGATCAGCCACACTTTAAAAAAAATAAACTGCAATAGCTAGTCTCTGCAGCTCCAATGTTAGTCTTCAATATTTTTACTGGAATTAGTATTGGAAGTGAAACAGCAGTTTGTACACAGACAGTAACTTCGGTTGACAGCCTGACACGTTAGCGCCTTCTTCACAAAAGCAGCCCGCTAACGTGCTACAGCAAGCCGCTTTAGAAGAGCCCCCCCCCCCCAACGCCATTAAAAAAGGAACTTAAATAAGTTCAAAGGCAGCAACGGGCTGGAAAGAGGGGGGAAGAACGGCACGCCGAAACGGAAACTGAGCGAGCACCCTGATCCAGACAGCAGGGCATACACTTGGGCACCTGGCTGCGGAGTCGTGCCGAGCAGACCCGCCGTCCGGCACTTGTACGGTAACTCGTTTCGCCTCGCGGTCTGAGAGAAAGCCTGGCGCGCCAATTCTGACCAACTTCAACTAGCCCGCGTCGCCCCCCCACATGCCTCACCTGTCTGCGTTTAAGGGGGCGGCCGACTCTTCTGGCATGTCCGCTTAAAAAACAAACACGAGGCGTGCTTTCCTATGGCACTCTTAAAACCTTAAAAACACACGGCTGCGCCCCGCTGCCTCCTTACGCGGGAAGAAAAGATGGCAGAGAAGCTTCTCTATCCCTTCACCCGTTCAGTTGGCGCCTTTAAATACAGAACGCGTGCTCACTTCCGCTGAACTTTGAACCCAGAATAAGTTGGGTGGGGGGGATAAGCGAGAGTCAAATTTAAAGAGACAGTAAATGGAGACGACAGTCAATGTCCACCTATCAAAGGAAAGAATTACATGTGTATTTTCTATTTCAACGCATTAATTTTTAAGACAATGAGCCAGTAATTACGAAAAGTAACTTCTGACCAACACTGTAAATCAATTTACTTTCCCGCAGTAAAAAATCGTAACCAAGCATATGTTTTAGCTTACATTTTAGATCAAATATTTCGTATTGCTCTGAATAAAAATAAGGAACTGATAGGGTTTTATTCATTTCATGCACTGAATACAATATATATATATAAATAAAATATTAGCTTTCAATGGTACGCTACTTTAACTCGATATATATGTGAATGTGTGTATCTTCTAAATGTTCCAGTAGATGGCAGTAACATTACTCTTTAAATGTTCAAATAACCATAACCTGAGAAGAGCAGCACGGTGGGTCATTGGGTAGTTCTATTACATCACACAAGGGTGGGACTGGAATTAAATTTCGACCCTGGATTTTTGGTTTCTGATGGCAACACGACATCTGGCATTGCCAGACCTTTTATAGGGCTAATGTTTTACCAAACGTGCCTCCTTCAAGCTTCATAGTTGTGCAAAAAATAACTTAATTTGCATGTTCTCCCCAGGAAGTGCAGTTGTCCTCCTGGTACACTGGTTTCCTGCCACAGTTCAAACACGCACTTGAAATAAAAGTGATTATAAATTGTCTATAATGTGTGTATGTGCCCTTGAATGGACTGGCATCCCATCAAGGCTGTACCCCAGCTTTGTAGCCTCTGTTGCCAGGGATTGTCTCTAGTTGACCCTTACCTGTATGATAGGTTAGACCGTTAGAAGGTGGAACAATGGAAAACACAAGAAAAAAATACATAGGCATGAAAATCTTGTCCAGAAGTGAAACAATCATACAATAGCATTCATAGAGAAAAGTACAAATGAACTTTAAAAAGCCTGAGGGATAAACTTATTTCCACGGTGCTTTGATTAATACAGTAGATGCATACATAGATAATTAAAAGCAGAAGTGTTTTTTCTATTGTTTTTCCTTTAAAATACACTGTATGGACAAAAGTGTTGGGACATCTGGCCATTACACCCACAGGAGCTTTTATGACATCCCATTCTAAATACATGGGAATCAATATGGAGTTGGTTGCAGGGGCAGCATGTGACTCAGTGGGCTAAGCCTCTGTGCTTATGATCAGGTTGCCGGTTTGAGCTGGCCCTGCCACGTCACTGTGTCCTTGAACAAGGCCCTTAAACCCCAGCTCCCTGGGTGCCACAACAAGTGGCTGCCCTTTACAGCCATCTTGCTCTCACCAACAGAGAGCAAGTTGGGGGAACCATAAATAGAATTTCCATTCTGCAGTAAAGGGGGAATTTAGGTAGATCTGATCATCTTCAGAAAGTGTTGGAAGGGTTAGGGAATTTAAAAATATAATAGTGTCTAAATCAGAAGGACATTTAGAAGCGTATAGTGACTTAAAGACATCTACGAAAGAGTAATGATCAGCGCGTTGTTTTTTCAGCTGAAGTAATAGATGTTTACTAGGTTTATTTCCAAATTCAAAGTATTTCTGTGTAGTGAAGAACATAAGCTTTTTGACCTGTTCTGTTTAAAAGGTATTTATCTAAAATCTGAATTCGTTTAAACATTTCAATTTATCTGGAGAGGGATTCAGTTTATGTTCTTGATCCAAATGCGCAAGTTCTGTTATAAATTGTTGATTACATTCTAATTGTGTTTTCCTCTTAGCAGAGGAATACAATATCAGATGGCCCCTAATTAATCCAGAATCTAATTTTATCTAATTTTATCAGAAGCCTCTACATTTTTAAGAAGTGAGCAATTAAATTTCCAGTATGTATGTCTAGGTATATGCTGAGTAAAAGAAAGACTAAAATAAACTGGAGAATGATCAGAGATTAGAATAGGACCAATTTTACAGTCTTCCACTGATGCCAGCATTTGCTCTGGAAGCAAGAAAAAATCCAGACGTGAATAAGAATTATATCTTGATGAGTAAAATGTGTAATTACATATCCTAGGATTAAGTTCCCTCCAAACATCTGCTAAACCAACATCCTCCATAGCTAACTGCAAAGTTCTAGGGGACTGAGTAGACCTATCACAAGTCCTGTCAATACAACAGTTAAAATCCCCAGCTATTATCTCCCTAGCTGAACAATATTGACTAAATAGAGAAACAGTTTAGATGCAAATCTGCTTCACCGCAAGAGAGGAAACTGGTGTTTGCAGAGAAAAACACTGAAATAACATGCAGAGAGACTGGTAATCCGTTTAATGACTCTTTGTTAAGAGCTTTGGGAGCTGTATGTGTGGACTGTGGATCAGTGGCTGATGGTGATTTTTAAAACGGGAGAAGCACAGTGTCAACAGCTGACAGTATATAACCAAAAAAGGTATTTTTTCTTATTTTAGCTGGTCAGTCTCTTCAATGAGCAATTCCTTTCAAATATTTTCAAAATATTATAATATTATAATGGTTAAATATACACATTATGTGCAGTACAGTATTATTATGAGTAATACCATTTTACCTCAGTACAATGTTGCTTATGTACACATCATGGTCTAAATAATACTATTATATGCACTAAATGGATATGGATATGGAATCAGATTTGTGCCAATATTATCAAGCAAAACTTTTTTGACATCAAGCAAAAACAAGACTTCCAGAAGAAAAAAAAAACTAACTGAAGCAGAAGAAATGTCAACTCAAAAGTAAAATTTATAACTTGCAAACACGGTTGGTCTTTTGATAATGTTGTTCATTGTTTACGCTGCCAGCTTTCTCGCTTGCGCTGCCTGACTTTGCGGTTACGCTGCCGGCTTTTATAGTCTAGAAGAAATTTTTTTTGGTGGAATGCTGATAGTTTCATTGGAATTTCATTGGAATTTTGGGTAAATCAAAGTCACATTTGAGAAAAAAACGGATACCACCCAATATACGTAACAAAGCTGAAGGCACTGCATACCAAAAGCTCTCAGTATTACCTAAAAACATTTGAAGCCACTTAAGTTTTATCATAGCATTCTTACTCTCAAATTCAATTACATTGAGACCACCTTCTTCGTACATTTTAATACTATCAGATTTTCTAATATAATGAGTTTTGTGTCTCCAAATAAAGTCATACATTTTTTGATTATTTATTTTTATAATAACTGAAGAAAAAGCTACAACAAAAGCCGGGTAAATTAGTCTGGATAAATATTCACCCTTGGTTAGAAGAATCCTTCCAAAAATTGATACGTCTCTCTGCAACCAGCAATTCAAGATACCATTGGCTTTTTGTATTTTATTTTCAAAATTTTCTTTCATACTAATTTTTGACTCTTTGGAGATATAAATACCTAGATAATTCACTCTCTTTAATTGGAATGTTACACAAGGACAAATCTTGAGTAGGGTGTAGGGCCAGAAGTTCACATTTAGTTGGAGGCCTGAAGTTTTACCAAAGGAATTGATTAGAGAGATGGCCAGAGGAATTTGGTCTTTGTTTTTTTTAAAATAAAGTAGTGTCATCTGCTAGATGACTGATTGCTAAGGTTTTCTCAAATACATCTAATTTCTTCACCGATACATCATGCCTAACCATGGACAACATATCTAAAGCTAAAATAAATAAAAGAGGGGATAATGGGCATCCTTGTCTTATTCCACGGCCAATCTGAAAACTTTGTGTAGTACCAAAAGGGAGGGAAACTGAACTATTCATGTCTCTGTAAATCAATTTTATAACATTAATAAACTGTTCACCAAAACCGAAGTTTTAAAGATTCAAAGCGTGCTCTATCATATCAAAGGCCTTTCTAAAATCTAAAAATAAAATGAATCCATCATCTTCTATCAAGTGACTGTACTCCACCAAATCCATCACCAGCCTTATATTATTATGAATAGATCTCCCATTAAGAAATCCAGATTGTGATTCGTTATTTAAATTATTAATGCCCACTTTTAATCTATGATTGACGTCTTTTTTCTAATCTACAAAAATAAGAAGTACTTTTTTCACCCTTTTCTATCCACTTAGCCTTAGAACGTATATATGCACCTTTGGCTTTCTTAATATAGAGATTGTCCAGTTTTAATGGCAAAGAGATCATTTTGTCTTTTTCAGTATCATTCAATCCACTACGCTGCCGGTTTTCTCGCTTGCGCTCCCTGACTTATTGCTTACAATTCTGACACAAACTTCTCGCGTGGGCGGGTTTTTTCAGTGACGTGTCCCCATTGGGTAATAAGTTTTTGACTGACAGTTCAGTGCCACTGGACATTCACTACCCACTAGCTAAGTTACTAACGTTAACCTTATTTTCCACATTTATTTCCTGTTAAGGAGAGTACAGTGCTTTTACATGAATTCAAGTGTACTTGAATATATATGCACTTACATATGTATACAGAAATTGTTTATTTTCGTGCAATTTATTAAAATTGCAGTCCAATTTCTCACTGTTTTGGAGGTTCTCAATCTATTATCTCAATCTATCAAAATTTTAACCAAAAATGGAGCACTGAAGTAAAGAAATAATAACTTGGATTATATATATGTATCGGGATAATTATTGATACCATTTGATATATGGAAAAATTATCATAATAAAATATTTTGCCATATCGCCCAGCCCTGCTCTTTCTCTCTCTCTCTCACACACACACACACACTACTACTACTACTACTACTACTACTACTAATTAGAACTAGCAGTCCTTATACCTTAATTAACGTTATAATGTTAATTATAATTAGGTAAAAGCTAAATTACAGAAAGCACGGGATGCTGCCTTTAGATCAGGAGACAGGGATGCCCTCAGAACTGCACGAATCAACTTCACAAAAACAATCAAAAAGGCCAAGTTTGCATTTGCTTGGAAAATAGAAAGCCACTTCCATAACACGAGAGACACTCGAAGTATGTGGAAAGGCATCCAGGCTATCACAGACTACAAACCACCAACCCCCCTATGTGACAACGATGCTTCTCTCCCCGACACATTGAACACCTTCTACGCGTGGTTCGATGTACTCAACACTGAACCTGCCAGGAAATCTGCTCCGCTCCTGGAAGAGGAAGTAATCTGCCTGACTACAGATGCAGTGAAACAGACCCTATCCAGAGTTAACCCACGCAAAGCTGCTGGCCCCGACAACATCCCGGGACGAGTGCTGAGAGAGTGCGCGGACCAGCTGGCAGACACTCTTACGGACATTTTTAACACTTCCCTGAAACAGGC
>JAODLC010000047.1:16540965-16555765 GCA_026781145.1 Hippopotamyrus pictus
ACTTTATTTTAAGGAGACCTTAACTCGGACTTTAAGGAAAATCTTAACTTAAGGTGTTTTGTGCAACCGGCCCCAGGTCCATAGAATGGGAGAAAAATGCCAATGGGAACAGCAATGCCTTAAGAGTTATGAATAACAACAGAGTCTTGATCCAAAGCAATAATCTCAGAAATGTGGATGGGCCTATTGTCACTAAATCCCCACCCAAACCAGGACCAGGTAGGGAGAGAGGACCACACACTGACCTGCTGACATCTCTACAGAAGACTACAGGAACTTTCGCGTGGAAATCAGACTCCACATCAGTGTACTGGGCTGCAAAACATAAGTAAACAGAGATCAATAAAATGGCTACCAGTGATTTCCAGAGAGATGGCCAAGATCTCCCACAGCACTAAATGAACAGGCCACTCCCGTTAATTTAATACTTACATTAATTATGGATCTCAAAATGTGCTGAATTCTGATCTTATCTCTCTAAGTCTGACATCCCAGAGGTGTTCCTAAATTACAACAGGAGAGCTTGGTACAGTACTGCGTGTCGACAGAATAAAACTCACGGTTATTCTTCAGGATATCCAGCACTTGAATCAGCACATCAGGTTGAGTCATCTGAGCAGGAAACAAAAGGTCCATCAGTAATAAGGTCCTTCTGCATATCCTGCCAGGCCTCCTTTCACAAGCCCAATGTTCTGGTTCCTCCTTGGCATTCCTAGATGACTGACTGAATATAACAAGCAAACAACTGCACTGGTCCATGTGCTGGGTGCACCGCCCTCTTTCCCCTCACACATAGTCCATCAACAACACAAGGTAAAGAAACTCCTAGGGCAGGATATATTAAAGGAATATGTTTAACACTTACGCTTTATAAGGCTCATAGATCAAATAGAAGATTTTCAGTGTCCTAATCAGGATTTCTCTCCATAATACTTGCTAAAAGACTGATATAAATCTATGGATTTCAACACATTAAAAGTGGATCACTGTGGGTGATCTATATAAAACAGCTACGCACAAAATACACCAACATTAGAAAACACTTGTTCTCTGAACCAGTTCCACACTGAAACAGCCAAGATGCAAACATCAAGGATTTTCCTGCAACTGCCAAAAGAGTAAACTGATTACATCTGAAACATGTCCTGAATTCTAGAACCTCAAGGCACGACTGTGCCGAGATCAGCAGGGTTCAAAATGGAAGCAGCAGCCGCTTACGCTGGGAGGGTAGACAACGTCGATGTTGATGTCACTGGTCTTGAAGGCAAAGCGGGTGAGGCAGGAGCCATAGAGGCGAAGGTGGCAGGCTGCAGGACCGACAGAAACAAAGCTTAAGGAGTTTAGAAGCCAGAGAGCTCAGTCACATTTCGGGCAAAATCACAGTTAAGTTGTCAGTCTTCTCAACCATCGCTGCTTTTTTACAACACAAATTTAATTGGAATTATTACCTAAAGCAGCTTCCCCCTCAGTCCTCAGGGACCCATGGACAGTCCACATTTGTGCTCCCTCCCAGCTCCAGATAAGCAAAAATGTGGACTGTCTCTGGGCCCGCGAGGACCCTGCTGGGAAACACTGCTCTAATGCACCATGAGCAAACAGAACTTTACACCACACTTATTTAGTGGATGCTTTTGCCCAAAGCAATGCCCCAGTGAGGATCAGAGAGCAGGATGAGAGTGTCCGAGCAGCAGCTGGGATTAAGGGCCTTGCTCGAAGTCTCAATGTTATGATTATTCTGTCGGCCGTGGTAGTTGAACCCATGACCTTCCAGACAGGGACACTGATCCCTAATCTACTGCATTACAAATCCCACAGCACTTTAACAACTTTATTAAAATTAAGACCACTAATCTGATCACCTTTAACCTTCGTAAGTTAGCATCAGTAAAAACCAATAGAAATAAGGGCTACAGCATATTGTATTATGATTTAATGGCACAATAATCACCAGTGCTTTAGATGACAATAGAGATGCACCAATCCAAATATTGTCAGATCAGTATCGGTGCCATTCCAGACCCATTTGACAGATTTGGTATCAACAATACATGGCCAATCCACATCTGATACATTTAGTTTTTGCCAGTCTCTAAAAAGACAGATTTAACCCACAATAGGAGCTATTTGCACAATCAATTGCATGACAGCTCTTTGCCATTTTAGATGTGAATTTTGCAGCATTCAAGCCAAACGCTAATGATGCCACTCAGTTTTTTGCCTTTCGGCAGGTGTGAGCGCAGTGACTTCCGCCTGCTGTGATGTCATACGTGTACCCCTCACAGGGGAGTGTAAGAACACCAGATGAGGGTGACAATTTGGAAGTGTATTACGCTTTTACTAGTAGCACAATAATTTGCAATCATTGTAAAAAAGTTTTGAGAGGTGGGAGTAGCAATTGTGCAAGACTGAGTAATATGAATGGATGATTTGAGAGTCGCTAGCTTGGGCTGTTTTGTGCACTTGCTGCAGCTTGTGATACACGAGGGGCTATGATCGTAATTAAGTGTAAGTTACGCTGTTGCTAGTGAAAGAATAATTGTGGGGCATTTTAAGCATTCACCACTTCTATATATATATATATTATACAAATTATTTTTAAATATTAAAGTAAAAACAGCTCTTGTATTGGAATATATCGGCAGTTATATATCGGAATTAGTAATCTGATTAAATACAGTGTATGTTTAATAAATGTGTTGCAAAAAGTACTGCCACACTACAAATGTCTTTTTTCCTTACCCACAATTTATCCTCTTATATGCGCCATATAATCGTGATTACACCATGATGTGATACCGTGCAGCCCTATTAGGAACACACACTTCCTCAGGCAGTCCATATAGTTTAACTTCTCCCAATTGTACCTGTGAGCACAGCAGAATGAACACACAATGCCTTGACTAACTAACAAGGTCCTCCTAAGGTGCCTCTTCCCGTGACAGCTGCGTGGCCAGAGACAGAACACGGACACACAGCCACCATACCTGAAAGCTGCTGCTGAATGACTGCCTCCATCTGCTTCATCACTTCCTGCCGTAACAGGAAGTCCTCCTCGGAGATGCCCTGCTGCTGGGCGACGTCGCTCACCACTGCGCCCACGGCCTGCAGCTGGGCTGGGGAGGGGGGCTGCAGCTCCCGCAGCTCATCCTCCTCTTGCTTCTCCTGCAGACACCCCCACGGAAAAACAGCCCGAAATAATGCTGACATGGGCACTTTACTACACAACAGATGTCGAGGCTTATTAAAACAGAAATACAAGGGGAAGTGAACCCTCAAATACATATTTCTGTCATTTGTCTCTCACTGCCTAATACAGGTGTAACAACCCACCATGGCACAAAACCAGTTATTAATGTTAACACAAAAGAGTGCAATAGGCATAATCCCAGTTTTGCTTTGAGATTTTATTTTTGCATTTTGCACTCGAGTCCGCAGAACAAGGAAAAAAAACTGCAAAAAAGATATCCTGAACAGCTTTTTTCTGAATGTCCATGCCTAAACAGAAATAAATACTGAGATTGTGAGTGTATCGGACTGTGATCTCTGAATCATCCACGGAACCGAATCGTGAAGACTACTGTTAAACCCTTACCGCCTAAACTCACATGCACCACAGTTACAAATATGTTTAAGTACTTGGCAGGATCCCACTAAGGCTCAGCTAATAGACCTACAAATGAACCAGGTTAAATACACAAAGCACCAAAAGTCACTCAAACAGGTATTACTGGTAATAATTACATAGCAGTTAACATTCAAATATCAAAAAAGCCATTTAACCTTTAGCTATATTTCCCCACCATTAACTTTTCTAGGTAGATAGTCCAGAGATGACCTCCCGGGCAATCTGTTTGTCTTTTACCACCACGTCCTTCTAGAACCGACCTGTCTCAGATCAGAACATTTAAAAATAAGACACGCAGTTGAAGATCCGGCTGATAACAGACCTGGAATCTGGGGAAAGCTGAGAGATACAATATGCACTGTGAGCGATACAAACACACAATTCAAAGCCGGGGCTGTATAGGGTTTGCCTCTGCAACCCGTTTAGCTGAGAGTGGAGCCAAAACATCTGGCCCTCACATTTACTTTTATTTATTTAGCAGATGCTTTTGTCTAACATGACCTACAAGTCAAGCAGGGTCAGCCAGTGTCCCTAAGAACCAAGAACCTTGCACAAGGCATTACAGTCACGGGATTTGAACCCACAAGCAGATATAAGCACAGACCCTAACACAAAGCTACACTCCTTACTAGAGTATTTTTTCTGGTCCGATCCCAACACCAATATTAAAATTGATATGGCCGATACCAATACCAGTCCAATATTTTTCCCCCCTTTACCAAGCACTGAGCATTAAACAAGATATTTGTATCAATACATTTTGATTAACAATGCAAACTCTTTGCATTTACAGTTGTAGCGGCATTGTATGAGCATGCTAAGAGCAGGAAGGTGAAAGTCAAATGTCCAAATGTGAAGGGGTTACTGTCTTTCCTCACAGCCGACATACGCATTGCTGAACAACTAGCCATCACGTGAACCTCACTACTTTTTTCACCATGTCACACTAAGGCTACAAGAATGTTCTATTTCAGGCTAGACCTGTCTGATGGAAAAGCAGATCAGTTGCTCACTCCCCCCACCCCCTATTACCCCACCCAGCATTTTTTGTGGGTATCAGCCCAACACATAGTGGGTATTGGTTCGGTGCCTTCTCTACTCCTCACCATGATGTTCTTCTTGTGCCTCTTCTCCTTGATGTGTTTGTGAGCACCCTGGATGTTCTCGATGTGAGCCGAACAGAGCGTGCACAGGTACTGGAAATTGGGGTACTCTGGTGACCTCTAAATAAAATAGAAAGAGAGGGCAAGGAGAAGAGATGAGTGAGGGGCTTATTTGGGAAACGTCACGACATCAAATAAAAGAACGATAAGGAAACAGCCACCAGCCCTGAATAACTACCGTCATCTCCTGGCATGACCCTGGAAGGTGCAGGAATATCTTGCTGACTCCCTACCGCTCCATCCTCTGGTCTAGATCTTTGAAATTTTGGAAATTGGGGTGGGGGTTATTCCGAAAAACTTAACGGGGATTTGATATTTGGTATCTAACTGCTATGATTTAGCATTAGTTTTATGAGTTTATATTCAACATTGGCTCAACTCCCTCTCCCCCACCCCTATCAGCATAATGGAACGGCTTGAGCTTCATCCGAATCCCAACGATAAAGCCAGCTCAAACTCACAACATTGGTCAAATCTTCACACCATTCCCAGTGTGTTGGCCAGTCAGACAATGACCCAGTGTGACAAAGCTCACAGATTACCATTTATATCGACTATGGAGACCATCATCAGCATTTGTTGAGAAGTTGTAAGCACCCAGAAAATGAAGACATTTCAGCATGTGAACAGTGTCACAAGGACGCTTGGCTAATAGCGAACGCATTTCCACGTGATTATTTAACCTCGCCAGGCCTCGGATCTCCACCCTGCCTCTGCTGGGATCATTTTAACAGAAATGAAAGCAAAACCTAGAGCCAGAGCTACTGCATTTCAGCTTGCTGCTGTTGTAATTCTAATTCAGACTAGTAAAATTGCCAAGGATACATTCGTGGTAAAATGTGGGAAACCAGAGAACACCACCAACGTATGTCTGATGTCAAACGTTCCTGTTACTGGACCCTTATGGCGTGTGCACATTTTAAGAAGGTCAAACAAACCAAAGAAAGAGGTTGGGGTCAAAAATCCACTGCGTCTGGATGTTAAACTAATAATGCTTATTTATTTAAACCATAGAGCAATGATTCATCTAGGATGAAGCGGCACAGCTGCGGAGAGTAATGTCAAAAAAATCCATTCTAGGATACTAATCGATACTAAAATTTAGTATCGAGTTCGATATCAATTAGCGCTGGTATCGATACTTAAATGCCAGTTTTGCATCTGCAAGTTCTCGGAAATCACTGGCAGACTACAACAATTTTCAACAGGCATTGCTGCGGGTAGCCCCTCCCGCGACAACGGCTACCTGGAGGACCCATTGTTTTACATGAGTGACACACTTTAAACATGGCAGTGGACGAAAGCAGTTCCAGCTTTAGTTCCGCAGCACCAAGCTTGATAGAGAATGTAAAAAGCAGGAGCACTGTCTGGAAATAATTTGCATATGAACCAGATAAACCAGGAAAACCAAAAGATGTGGACAAGCCCATTTGCAAGAAGTGCTTCAAAGTTGTCGCAACCAAAAGGAGCAGCACGGCAAATTTAGTGAAGCATTTGAAAGACCATCACTCCGAATTATACGCGGAGTTGAGAGGAGAGTAAAGTTGTTGTTCAAACATATGAATATATAAATATGAATATTTTAAGTGCCATTGTCAAGCAATACTGTTGAAGTAAGTTAACTATAAGAATGACTGTCTTGTCTCGCCGCATTTTACAATCATACAATTGCACAACGCGCATATATTTTTACTGCTGCGCCATGCGAAGCGAGGAGTGCTTTTTTTAGTTTGGCTCAAAAACATTAAAATACATTTCTTTCCTTTATTTGTTCATTTATTCATTCATACATTCCTTTATATATTCTTTCATTTATTCGTTCATTTATTTATTTCTAATGGTATTTTCTATTTATTAGGTTTATTTTTTCATTGTATTGTTTGTTTTTAATTTTTGGTGGTGTTCTGACAAAAAAAAAAAAAAAATGTTCCTGTGTTTGTTTTTCCCCGCCTTGTAGTATCGAAAATAGTATCGAGTATCGAGCACCATCCTTAGTATTGGTATCGAATTTGAAATTTCAGTATCGTGACAAGCCTAGCGGAGAGTAAGTATAAGGGGATCCCTTCCAACCCTAAAACTGCAGCCCTCAAATTTTAACCACCCATGCCACCACCGTGACATGCTCACAAAAACACACACATCAGTAATCAATCTCCCAAGCAGCTCTGATTAGTCAACTCAGGTGTGAGACTGCATGAAGTCCAATTAAAAACAAGTACTGAACATGCAAGTGACAAATCCATGAACTAGATGCATGTGCACAGTATGCAAGTTACGGCAGCTTGGCAAGACTTGGGAAAACTGTATCGGTAGGATGTGGCACCTTGACAAGCCGGTGTATGTAGTCTCGGATGAGCCGCTCCTCAGCCTGTCTAAGGCCCAGTTGCTGCTCCGTGGTCAGGGCCACATCGCTCGCCACTGTCATCCTGTCCACGGGCTCAGGCACAGGATCCGCCGCTGCCAAGGGGAACACCTCACTTAATTAATCCCCACCTCAAGGTTGAGTGGCTAGCAACACACCGCCCTCCATCCTGGTGCCAAATCCAGGAGATTTCAATTGCAAGGAGGCTGCTGCAGACCTCACAAACTCTCCATGGTCTTCTCTTCCAGATTAATTCCACCTAGTTTGCTTGCCAGTCTCTTACTGACAATACAGCTGTTTTAAGAAGGCAGCTGGCTTTACTGCACAAAAGTTCAATGCATTTCTTCTATTTCAAAATAACAGAGCTGCCCTATTTGTGTTGTGGTATTTCTAGTCTAATCTAACAACACACACAGACAAAAACTGCCACAGTAAATTTGAATAAAAGTGCCATACCTGAAACAGCAGAAGTCTCTCTAACAGAGGTCACGATGATGCCCGTGTTGTCCAGGTTTTGTGAAGGCGGTGTGACTTCTGCCTTGGCTCCCGTAATCGCAGTGACGTCCCGACTGGATCCAAACTTCCCAGCCACCCCTGTATTACCGGACTGGGATAGTGACTGAATTTCAAGTCTCCCTGCCTTCCCTTTGCCCCTCTCCCCAGGGCTGTTCCTGCCAGTGATCCTGCGGGGCTTCCCTCTCCCATGGTCCCTGCCCTGCTTTCCAATGTCTCTGGCATCATCGGCTGGCTGCGACCTGCCCTCGCCCACAGTTGCCGCAGGTTTGCTGCAGTCCTTCATCGCTGTGGCCTCTTTTACATGCTTGGAGGTTGGTCCGTTAGATCCCCTGGCCTCAGCCCGGGACGACTTGTTCACTTTCCTGGGGCTCCTAGCCTCCTCCATATCTCTCTTTCTGTCTCTGCCCTAAGCAGAAGATCACTGCTACCTTTCTAAATGGCCAGGACAACCAAAACAGCCTACTACACGAAAACAAAACCACTGGCAATATATCAGTCAGCAGTCTACCTAGTCAAGATGATACAGATTAAATGGCTCCCAAAAGCTTCAACTGAAGTCTTCAGAGAGCTCACAACAGGTATCAGTTTGGAGGTACTATTGCATAAAACAGCTGCCTGGTCATCCAGCACCCCAAGTTATAGTCAGCTGTGAGGAAAAACCTCTTACCCCTAGAACGATGTCAAAAAAACAAACTGACCTTAGACAGGCAACTACCGCTACAACCCCCCTACCCTCTAGAGTAAAAGTTTCGCAATGGGGGCAAAAAATAAAGTTGCAAACCTGTTACAGTATCTAAGCGATCTTAAAAAGCAAAAGCAAGCCGAAGCAATACGTCCCACAAAACAAAGCGATGCCAACTGTTGAGGAAATAACTGCAATTATATATATCAAACGTCTTGCTGTTTGTATAAATTCACGCGTTGAGTTTCGTGTACCAGCAGACACAGGCGCAATGCATAACTTTGTGGATTTTACTTCGCTAAAAAAGCCAATACTAAAATCTTTAAAACAGAAGAGAGTAAAAGAACAACGCGATCGGGTTAAGATACCAAGCTTAACTATGAAACCCGGTACTCTGTATTTGTTCAATTACGGGCTCCGATCCAAAACTAAACCGTCCAGTTAGTATAGCGACAGGTTTAGCCTTTTGGAAGAAAGTGGAATCTGAGACTAAACAGACGACACGCTTAAGCCAAAGTTAGCATTCCCTAGCCCAACTAGCTGCCTGTCTGATTAAAAATGAAAGGCAAACCCGATAGCAAAGCGGCTAGCAGCGATTTCCTTGATTATACAAGAAGGCAAGTTAGCATTTAGCGTCAATGTCCGGGAGGTGGAAAAAACGAAGTTTGTTCTTTGTAAGTCTACTAGCTAGCTAGCAGACTTAGCGCTGGTTAATGAAACAAACACAGCTCGTGCACGGACCGGCTGGGAAGCGCCGCCGCCGAGCGCTTGCATGGCTAACGGGGCTAGCGAGCCGTATCCCCGCACACGGCAGCCCCTCCAGCGGCCCCCGCTTTAGCCCGCTCTGCTAGCCCGCGGCCACAAAGCCCCCCAAGCTTATACACCAGCGGCTACGCTAGGCCGAATCCGACTGTCCTTGAGCTCAAACAGCGCAGCGCGCAGCCTCCGTCTTCATCCTAGTTTCGGTATCGCATATCCAAGGCCGTGTTAAAAACAGCAGCCGCGAGCGCCATGTTAAGGTCCGAGCGCAGTGCATTGTGGGCCATGCCGGGGGGACAAAGCCGCACACCTCACGCGGCGTGCTGCTACCTGGTTCTCTCTGCATAGATTAATGGGCGAGTTGAGGAATTGCAGTAATTGCAGTAATAACGACGAATATGAACAACCCATCAATTCATAAAGATGATAAGCTCTTGGGCAGGGTTAATTGTTATTAAAGCAGCGTGACTGAATGTTTCGTTAAAGTTGTACTTATTTTTCACCTATGTTGGGTTTTATAGTTATGTTTTGTTAGTGCAAAATTGAATTTGGGATTTTAATGTAAAATAAATAATACATATTGCAATATTCATGAATAGAAACTTATTTCTACATGGATAGTCTTACTGATTCCGAAATATACTGAATACGTTTTAACGAAATTATATGTAACAGCTTACAGTTGCTCATTATCCTATACCATGTTTGCGTACACTACACTCTACAATGTAAAAAATGCTTAAATTTAAATTCGGTTGCATTAAACCTGACCATCATTTTTATCTTCTGTTTTTTTTTCTCCTTGAGTTTATTTTGTGTAACTCGTGGCATTTGGGTCAGGGGTTAATTATATTGGATAATATAATTAATGTTATGCTCATTGTCGTGCCCCTGCAATAGATCCTTTCCAAGTTTACTAATCCCAACAGAATCCACAGAGTTACACTGCCAGAATGAGTGGTGAGTGAAGAAAGAATAAATTTGCATGGAACGGCTTCACCCTATATATATAATTACACATGCACATTCAACAAATCAAAAGGATGATTTGGGCGATTATCTTCCCAGACTATTATATGCATAAAGACATGTACTGAATTTTCGGTATTGACTTAATTGTGACTTTGCTTGGAATGTTCTAAAACAGTTACTATTATACCTCTTCGCATACGTGTTTTGGATAAACAATATGATTGGTTGGAAGGATTATCACAAAAAAGTAACTGTTTTTTCGATTTTTTTTTATTTCATTAGACTGATGTGGCTGCCAGGCGTCGACACCTATAGTAGACCTAATAGCTATAACCATCAATGGGTGATTTCATTGACAATTATGCAAACTTGTCATCAGGTATAAATTTGAACTGGCTATATATCTATTGTATTGAAAAGTCTGACGGTGGTTAATGCTAGCTCAATTTGGAGTGCGTCGTACAGATCTGCAATATCTATGACTGAACATTAGAGGTCGCAAGTGAATTATGATTATTATAATTTAGTACAGGTATTCAGGTACTGTATGTGGACTTGCGTCCACTTTAAGGAGCCTGAAGCGTGTCCTCATTTTTATTGCACTTTTCCTAAATTGACGAATCTGCTATCACCACACATCTGTAAGTATACGTAAACACTAAACCATATAATGTAAACCATATAACAACTTCATACTTACAAACAGACTGCCATAAAACCTGTTGTATTAGACTTTCGGGTTAAATATAATGGTTCGTAATAACGAACGCACCCATTACTTTGTGACGCTCCTGAAAACATTGCGTGGCTTCACCATTTTGTTGGCTCGAGGTATATTTACTTTTATTTTTACTGCATTATGATGATGATATATGATATAATTAATAGTCTATTACTATTTAATTATTACTTACTGCATTTATTTTCAATTCTTTTTTTTATTGTCATGTGTACAAGTATGAATACCATGTACAATGAAATGCTTGCTTGCATGTGCTCCTGCAGACAGTGAACATAGACAACAAGACGGCTAGACAAGACAATGAGTAAATAAATAAATAAGACCAGAATCCCAGGAATAAATACAGTGGCAGAAGTATGTGGGTAGCAGTGGAGGTGACACAAGGTTACTGATTGTTCATGAGTCTGATTGCAGTTGGGTAGAAACTGTTCCTGAATCTGGAGGTGCGCATTCGAATGGACTTTAGTCGCTTCCCAGATGGGAAGAGGGTGAAAAGTAACAGTGCAGGGTGGCTGGGGTCCCATCTGATACAGTTCACTTTCCTGAGACAGCGTGTAGTGTGGATGTCATGGATCACAGGGAGCTGTGTGCCCGTGTTCACCACACGCTGCAGAGCTTTGATGTCCTGAACTGAGCAGTTGCTGTACCAGGATGTGATGCATCCTGTCAGGATGGATTCCACAGCACACCTGTAGAATCTGCACAGGGTTGTGGGGGACATCCGGGCTTTCCTCAGTCTCCTGAGGAAGTAGAGGCGTTGTTGGGCTTTCTTGACTATTACTGCAGTGTGATTTGACCATTTAAGGTAATCGGAGAGGGTGACTCAGAGGAACCTAAAGCTGCTGACCTGCTCCACAGCCTCACCTCCGATGTAGATGGGGCTGTGCTCTGTTGCCTGTTTGCGGAAATCCACAATCATCTCCTTAGTTTTGTTAACGTTGAGGGTGAGGCTGTTGTCCTGACACCATTCTGCCATGAGTCTGACCTCCTCCCTGTAGGCCGTCTCATCGTCCTCACTGATCAGACCTATTACGGTGGTATTGTCAGCAAACTAGAGGATGGTGTTAGAGCTATACTTAGCTACGCAGTCATGGGTGTAGAGAGAGTAAAGCAGGGGGCTCACCACACTGCCCTGTGGGGTGCCAGTGCTGATGGTGATGATGGAGGAGGTTTTTCCTCCAATACGCACTTGCTGAGATCTGTCGGTGAGGAAATCCAGTACCCAGTTGCACAGTGAAGAACTAAGCCCCAGATCCAGGAGTTTAGTGATGAACTTGGATGGAATGACGGTGTTCAATGCAGAGCTGTAGTCCACAAACAGCAGCCTGGCATAGCAGTTCTTGTTTTCCAGATGATAGATGATATAATTAATAGTCTATTATTATTTAATTATTATTATTATTATTATTTACTACATCTATTTTTCCGACATACATACAAATTCAATTTAAAGATAGTCTTCGGGGATGGATCTCATTCATAACCTGGGGACTGCTTGTATTCTACTACCTATTGCTGAATTTGTGCTCTTTCTGTAGCTGACCAGATAGTGTGCTTTTTGTAAAATCTCACTTTGCTACATATTAAAGAATGCTTGGAATTTGGAACATATCCTCAAATCAGTTTTTGCAAATGGTTATTTATCTGGTGGGGAGAAGAAAGAATCAAGCAAAAGATTTGAATCAGACAATAAGCCTTGATTAATAGACTTAATAGTTGAGTCACTGCTGGACAAAGTACAGAATCAACTTGCATTCATTAGGAAAGCCAAACATGGTATCTAGAAATAAGCACCCAATTTAACCACTTGTATTCAAATAAAAGCTAAATCAAGAGATTAGGGCTAGCTCTATCTTTACATGGGTCCCAGACAAAGCTTTATGTAGAAGCCCCCCCCCCCCCTCCCCCCACAGAAAAACTAAGAGATGCAGGTAATTCATGGCCCAACTTCCTATTCTGCCTTTAGCTGGAGGAGTTACAATGAAAACTTGCTTACAAGATTTCAAAAACCCAAGGGTTCCAGAGGTCATTTTTAATATATACATGGGGCAGTTAGTTTTTTTGACCGTGAGAGCACAATCACAAACCACAGTGATAAAATGCATGAGAAACGCCGGAAAAAAATAAAACTTAAAGATCCTACTATACAAGTAAGAAATGGAGATATTTCTGGTTTTTCTGTGGAGACCACAGCATAAAACTGAGGTGATGGATTCATACTTTATGGGTCAAAACCTCTCAAATAACACTGAAACGCTTTTCAACTAAAATTCTTGATTAAATGTTTGGTTTGTTACTTGGAAAAAATACTCTGTGCCCTCGGTTACGACCTGGGCTGAAGCAGTTGTTTTTCAAGGAGTCTAAGAGGAATCTGATCAAACTTTTCCTGCATTGATATGCTCATTCATTCATTATTTCATTGTAGACAAAAAGACCCAACACAGGATGACAAGAAAACCAGACTTCTTTGCAATGTTTTACATTAATGCTTTTAAACAGCTTGAGTTGTTTACCTTTCTCACAATGAAATATTTAATCAATTAATGATTGTTGGTTCAGCACAACAAATCTCATACAGGAAACATTAATAATCATCTTTAAAACAAACTATGCATAGAGTTTCTGTACAGAGATGTTTATTTTATGATTTCTTGTCAAAACTGTATAGGCTAAAAATACCTGGCCTACTTTGGGCCTATTTGTTCAAATGCACATGTTCAGTTAAACCAAGGAAGTCAGCTGATGCTGATCTGAATGCTCATTTGAAATGGTGCTTCAGTGTTTACAAATTAGCTTAAGAGTCAGAAAGTACCATTTACTGGTTTATTTGTTGCATTTGCATGTTTAGACTTTGTGCAGGAATTTTCTGGCTATTTCTATCCTTCTTGCAATTCAAAAACATGAGGTTAGAGGCTTGAAAGTTTGTGAACCATTTCCAGTTTTCTCTATTTCTGCATAAATGATCAGATTTTCTTGTAAGTCATAAAATTAATGAGAGCCCAATTGAACAAATATCACAAAACATAATACTTCTTCCTTTATTTATTGAGAAAAATGATCCAATCTTATATATTTGTGTGTGAAAAAAAGTACAGGCTGTATTTGGGCCTGCTTTGCTACCCCTGGACCAGGATGGCTTGACGTAATTGATGTAACTATGAATTCTGATTAGTACCTGCAAACACTACAGGAAAATGTCTAGGCAGCCATCGGTGAGCTGAAGAGAACGTGAGTCATGCAATAAGACAATGACGCAAAACACACAAATTGTTCTATCAATAAATCAATAAAGCAAGATGAAACCTTTATGTACCCCATTGTAAGTTAGACTGAACTACCGGTCTGTTTTTTTTCAATTCTCTTGTATAAGGCTTAAAATCAACAAACCAAAACCAGTAGCTGTATAGTCATGGTGGGCTGTTCATATTGAGACATTGAATGAATGACTTAAATGCACCAACTAGGACATTCTTAAATCAACATCTGACAACATGCAGTATTGTGCAAAAGTTTTATGCAGCCAAAGAAAAAATCTTTATGCTGGTGTAAAACTATGCTATTATGCCTGTCAAAGTGTGTCAGCTAAGTCATTTTAAACCCTCTGCTGAAATTACCCCATTATTTCCAGCAACTATACAATACACCCATGAACTTTTTATCTCGACCACTACCACACCTTGTATAGCTAACCAATATCTCATTGACATTTTCAATTAAGTGAGCTGTCAGTGAAAATTTTATAAATACATGGAATGGCTGAGGTGGCCCTGAGGAGAGGTTTGGGAACTGCCATCCGTCTAGATATCAGTAACTTTTTGGAGAACATAAGAAATTGTTACTAGTTAAGGGTCCAAAGCACGTAGTGCTATGGAACCTTATTGTTTTTGTTAGGATTTTCTTCGTTTTTTTTTCTTCCCTAAAACTGAATGCCCAGCCTAAACCGTAAGACCTAGGCTTACCAAATTTGGCAGCAAGATGT
>JAODLC010000047.1:16566119-16586623 GCA_026781145.1 Hippopotamyrus pictus
TTATCCTTATTGGGTCGCGGGGGGTCCGGAGCCTATCCCGGAAGCAACGGGCATGAGGCAGGGAACAACCCTGGATGAGGGGCCAGTCCATCGCAGTACATGGAACATGTGTGTGATAACATGCTATTGCCATCTGGTCCCCATGCTGTGCTTTAGGTAAAAGCCCAGTCAGGTGAGAGCGGGTAGGACGGCATCTGGGCCTCGCAGCGTCATCTCGGTGGATTTTACTCTAAATCTGAGCCACTGGGATCTGATCTCTATCTCTGAAACAGAAGCAAGAGGATTCGTACCCGGAGCCTGCAGTGGGAGTCCATTGTCCAGCCGACTGGGTTTGGCAGCAATGAAGAGATAGCAAAAAACGCACACTGTGACGATGAAGGCCAGGAGAACGATGGCGGCGATGGACAGGCCTATCAGCGCCCCCACACTGTCGAGGAGAGACAGAGAGAGGACAGGTGCTGATGATAAAGCCATGACCAGATCTGAGTTTACAGTTTCCCTCTAGAGCAGTGTTTCCCAATCCGGTCCTCAGGGACCCTCAGACAGTCGCTGGAGCAAAAATATGGACTGTCAGGAAGAGAACTGGGAGGGAGCAAAAACATGGACCATCTGTGGGTCCCCGAGGGCTGGGTTGAGAAACACTGCTTCAGAGTTTCTCTCATGTTAACCAACATCCAAAAGACCTTCAAAACTCTCCTAGAGTTCTGTGTCTTTTTCATAATCATTTTTATCAATTTTATCATAAAGAACAGAACCAGAGATTTTCTTTCAGCTAAATAAAGAACCTTAAAGGGAAATTATAAGCTGATTTGGAAGTTTGACTCCTTCTGGCTGAGATCAGATCTTCTCAAAGCAGGAGATGGACCAGAAGGGGCCTTTTTTATTTTTATTTATAGAAGAACACCTGCAGTTTTATCATCATTTTTGCTGTCAGTTTATATGTGATTATAGGTGAGGTCTGGGCCTTCCATTGCCATATATTCCTATCTGTGTTCATCCCAAGCCAAGAAGTGACAGGCCTCTTTCCCAGGGGGGTTGTCACATCAGAGAGGGACGGCCATGAAATAAACATCAGTGTGCAATGAATACAGCATCTTAAAGATACACAATTCAAAGTGGTACATTTCACGTATGCATTAACTGTTACGTTTCAGGCTCACAAATGCAGTTCAGCAAGACAACGCACACAGGGGGTGACAGAAATTATGCAAGAGTTAGGAGCAAGTGCACCACCCCCAAATGCCGCTGTAGAGTTTTTATTTCCGAAGCCATCGAAAGCACTATAGAAAGCTGTGGTTCACCCTAATTATTCTTCTTGTATTTTAAATACAGAGGTAAGGTAAGAAGTATGCACTGATTACAGTGTGTTGCCACACCCACCACACAACAAACTACGTCAGGGATGAGAACCTGAGTGCAGCCATGTGGCAGGTGATACCTCAGCACCACACTAGTCCAAAATGAACCAGTATGAGTTTTTTTTCCAGTGGCTGGAGTGCCAATCCTGCCACCAACCCTCAAGTTGTTCCCTGTAAGTTGGAGGACCTCCTTATAGGGCTGGATGTAGATTAACATCATACCTAGGATGAAGCAATTGCAGGTTAAGGGCCATGCTCAAGGACCCAATGGAGTAGAATCACTCTGGGCATTCATAGGATTTGAACCAGCAACCTTCCAGTCGCTGGTATAGATCCCTAGCCTCAGAGCCACCACTCCATTTTAAATTAAATCTTGGTGTTTGTGTCACCCCCTGAAAAGCACTGTCCACACCTTGGACACCGCACTGAAAAATGTCTGCTAGTGCCCCAGGTTAGGAGCAAGGCCAGTGTATTTTTCACATACATACACTAAAACAAGCCACCCAAAGGGTATTTTTGAACTGCCTGCCAAATTGCTTTGGATTGTAACCCCTTGGGTGACTTATAGATGTGTTAAGTTAAATGAAAAACCTAATAAAGCAGGAGACTTAAAGCAAACATAAGACACGTAGCATCATAAGGTATCACAGTGAGTACCCACAGCACTCATGCCTGTAATACTTTTTGATGGACAGTATTTGGGTTAGCACTGCTGCCCCTCTCTCCCAGCTGCCTGCCAGACAGTCCAACCTAAAATCAAATGAGACAACCATGTTCTGCAAAGGGTGCCTTGATCAGTGGGCTCTGGGGGTCAATGCAGACCCCTAGGATTATCTTTTTGTATGTAATGGTTATTAATTATTATAATGTATCTGTATAATATGCACTGGAGCAATATTTGAACGGGTTAGCTTTAAAGCTAAATAAGCCAGACACATCTAGTAAAATCTGCTTTGAACAGGGGACTGTGGGGGACAATGCACACCTCTTCAGTTTTCAGATTATGAATTTACATAAATAATTAATTATTACTAATTACTCTGTCCATTTATTGTGCATTGAAGGACGGTAAATGGCTACTGACTCAAACTACATACGACAAACACATCTAGTAAAGTGTGCTTTAATCAGTGGACACTGGGGGACAGGCATACGCCTCAGATTTTCAGGAACTCCTATACAGCAATATTAATATTTTCCCAAAGAGTCCATTCATTGATAATCTTGTTTAGTTTTAAGCTATTAACCTATTTATATATTGTCGCTTTGCACATCATACGGATGCAGTATAAGAATTAATAAATACATATAAACATATATAAGCCAAAAACCCAGGGAGTATGCATGGTCCCCTGCCTTAGACTTATCAAATCATACATTGCAGGACATGGCTGTCTCATTTGGTTTTAGACTTATTAATTCATTTATGTATGTAGTCCACTGTACATTATATGGAACCATTATAATAATTAATAAATATTATACTGTAGACTTAGATAACCTGAAAACCCAAGGGGTGTGCATGTCCCCCAAAGTCCATTGATCAAAGCACACTATGCAGGACACGTCTGTCTCATCTGGCTTTAGAGCTATTAATCCATTTCTGTATTGTCTCATTGCATATTATATGTATACAATATAATAATGAATAACTGTTACAGGTAAAAATAAGCTGAAAACCCAAGGGGTGTGCATTGTCCTCGAGAGTCCACTGATAAATGCACACTATGCAGAACATGTCTGTCTCATTTGGTTTTAGAGCTATTAATCCATTTGTGTACTGCCGTATTGTATATTATATGAATACAATATAATCATTTATAGCTATTACAGACATAGATACACCAAAAATCCAAGGAGTGTTGTTTCTCAGAGTCCACTGATCAAAGCATTCTTCACTAGATGTGATATCTTGGTTAGTTTTAAAGTTATTAACCTATTTATGTATTGTCCGGTTGCACAATATATGGATACATGTGAGTATTCAAAAATTTATTAAAATTCACCTGCAAAGAAATCTGGAAAACCAAGGGGTGTGGAACAGTTGCCATGCATTCGACATGTTAAAGTAATATCTAATTACACCTGAAATTATACCAATTTCCTTAGTTTAATTTTAACAAGATTTTGCACAAACTGTGAAAAAAAATATATATATAAAAAAATCGGTGTACATCGTTGTCTGTGTACTGGATATCAAAATTCTGTCCTTAAGAACTGCATCTTACATCTGATAAAAATATTCCGAAAAACTGAATTTCGAACACGAGGCTAACTTTACTGCTGTAGAAAACCATTCACTTATCTTTAGCGAAATCAAAACCATTTTATGTCCACGGAAAAAGTACTTTACACAGCTTCTCTAACAGATCAGCGACTGGCATGCACGTAAGCCTTACCTGAGCCACCACATGTAACCATATTCATAGGGAAAAAAGCTATTAGGATCGTCACAGCAGTACTTTATATCGTTGAATCCGCAGCAGAAAATGGCATTGGCGTCGCCCTCCTTTTTGGGACAGGTGAAGCCACTGACAAATAGTTTTTCCGTGCTATAATAACTCGTACACTCTGCACTCATACTGATCGCAAAATGATTTCAATGAGAGTGAGCAGAAAGCAGAAAATCGGGACAAAAAGACTTTCACTAAGTTCTAAAACCTGCCATTGCAACTATATATTAGTACAGCCGGAATAATAAACATTATATCGCTCCTCTTGAAATAGTCCTAAAACCGGATGTTTCCTTAACCCTAGAGCACTACCAAGGTCTTTGTTTCTAAGCTCAGCCCTGCCTCCCTTTCTTGCGCTACGTATTTTAGGTGGTGGATGCAGGGAGGGCGATTTTACTTGCTGAATGCTGCTGTGAAACGCAGCAATGTGCAAGCTAACGTGTCATGCAACTTAGGGGCTCCCTATTCAATAATTTGTCTACCACAACGGCATTTTAAAATTCTGATCATTTTTCATATGGATGCAGCTACGGGTCCTACATAACCGGTGGACATTCAGTAAACAGAAAAGCGGTGCCTATTCGTTACTACCCATTTGATCTTCAGAAAGACTGAACAACGAAATTATATTTTTAAATATTACATATGTTTAAGTAATCGTGGAGCAAGTCTCACTTGTCATTTTGCAACTCATAAATTACTGTGGTGATCTCGGATGTCATTCCAAATGACTTATAAGAATTGACTGCATATGGCATATTTCATTAAATTTATATGACAAACTGCCATTATCCCCAAAAGCTGCCACCTAATATGATTTTATTCATATTATCATCTCTTTGTGAAGATGATCATTTTTATTCTCTCCTGACGTGCAAAAAGTTCAGCTCTGAAATACTTTGCTCCTCAGGAAGCCATTGAGAAATGACAAGAATACTGGAAACAACAAAACAGAGCTATAATGAGTAATTCAGAAGGCGACAGAAAATGGATGCAATTAAATACTGAAAGTGAGGCATATTGTTGATACGTGGTTTGTCCATAGCTCTGATTCTCCACCACCCACTTCTATTCAAATTACTTAGACAATTCTTAATTCTTCATGTATCTTAATCACATAGCAGTCGAGATGCTTATTATCATTATTATATGCTTATTTATGTTGGTTCCTCCTGGTACTCCAGTTCCCTGCCACAGTCCAAATACATGAGGCTAAGTGAAAGGTGTGATTGTGTGTGTCTGGGATAGGCTGCAGGCTCACCACAACCCTGTATTGCAGTGTTTCCCAATCCGGTCCTTGGGGACCCACAGACAGTCCACATTTTTGTTCCCTCCCAGCTCCCTATCTACCTGAGCAAAAACATGGACCATCCTACAGGGAGCTCAGAGGGGGCAAAAACAAGGACCGGCTGTGGGGCCCTGAGGACCAGATTGGGAAAAATCTTCAAGTTGCTTGTTATCTAAGGCCATAGCGGTTGACTTACTTCATCTAAATTGCTTTATTCTTTCATCCACATTCCAACCACTTACGGCAGATTTATATTTCTGTGTAGATTCTTCACCGTTGGTAGCCACGTAGCTGAGTAGCCTCCACCATAGCCTGATGCCTGTAGTTACATTTCTGGGAAGGTGCGTGCTAGACTATGGATAAATCATGCTTTATCCTGGTAAAGTTTGTTGCGGGGGGTGCATCTTGGGGGAAATAGGGCACACACCGCGATATTTTGTAAAGCTAAATAACAGTTCCAACTGCATGACTCAGGCCTCCAGGAGGAAAACAGAGTAAGTACCCAGAGGACACCCCCACAACTCAGGGAGAACACAGACTGAGCTGAGGCAGGATTCGGAACCTAGACGGTACCAGTGCATGGTATTAGTGCTACCCATGAGCCGCTCCCCACTAAGCCCTCCAGTTGTTTCTCATAAACCTTCTCATAGAAAATTCCTGATTTCCTCGACAGAAAGTTAGTTGTTAGCCATAGCTGACTGATCTCCCAGAACCAGTCTGATGTATAAGCAGAGCTATATTTAAAATACTAAATCCCGCAAGCGTTCCTGCAAAATCACAGCATGATAAAATTATGAGGACAAAGCAACAGGCAAATGACACAACAAAATCAGGATGGCTAACTGAACATCAAGAGTGTTTAACTAACATGGGTGGTTTATATTACATTAATACATCACATTGTCTCGGTTCACACCCACTCTCATGGATTTGCTTGCAGATGAACCCTGTTGGCGTGTTTGTGGTCAGGGAGCAGGTCTTCACCATGTGTCCCAACAAGAACTTTTTTGATTCAGGGTCAGCGTGTCCCATGAAAACAACCAGGGATAGAAATTTATCAAAAAACTGTTGCTTTGGATGAGGTTGGCAGATAAACAAATAAGTGTATTGAAGGGGACTCGAAGCAGACTATGTTTTTGCTTCCCTGTGGACTACTGGGGGTATTCAAGAGCCAGTTTGAGGGACACTGGTGCAGTCAAACTGTTTTGCACCATTAAATTTTCAAAAATTTAGCCAAGTAGGACAATGTGCAGGAAAAAGACTTAAAACACCACACTCTGCCTACTTTGATGATTTATACCATGTGTTTCTATTGCCAGTCTTCTACTTGTGGTTTTGGCTGTTTGTTTGTGGTACCGCTTTGGATGACCATGAAGAATTCAGGAGAGGGAACCATGATGAACTTCATCTTTCAAAAAGCAAACTGGTTGAATAATCCCGGGGTTCACCTCTCATTCCTAGATCTAAGGTATACCAAGCTAGCAAGCTTCAAAAAAGGTCCAGAAAGGTCAGAAAAGAAGGCATCTTGAAATACCCACTTCCATGATTTCAGCTTCATGATGGATGCAGAAGAGAAACCTTGTCAGACTTTAACAATAAGGTTGTACTGATGAGCAGAGAGAGCGGGGCATTCTGTTTAAATGCTACACGTCATGGTACTGAAACTGGCCCTCTGTGTTAAGATCTGCAGGATGTGATGGCGTGTGGACACCGAGAAATTGGTAATTTGGCTTCTGATACAGAGAAAATGGGGCCACAGGGCCTAGGTTTGCACTCTCAGTAAAAACGGTATAGCCTTGGTGTAGTTTTGGTCCCTAAAGTACAAACAAGATTAATGTACCCCCAATGGTACCAAAGTGTTCCTCAGCATCCATTTCTGTGCCCTAAATTAGACTAATTAGGTACATTTCCTACAGGTAAGGGTACAATTGGCAGACCCTTGAGGGTACAACCCCAGTGACAAGTAACTGTACTCTCAAAGGTAGGAATTGGTACTGTTTCTCTGATAGTGTGTGTTCTCCTGAGAATCAGAGCAGAAGCTACATTTTCAGTGAAAAACCCATGTCGGTGTATATTAATGTTATATCAGGGACCAGCACGGACAATTTTTATGGGTTTAAAGTTGTATTGTAACATTGATGTACCTCCTCTGACAGCCACAAATGCAGAACAAACGAGCCCTCTATGAAATACAAACTTTTTAGATTATGTTTGGATAATTTAAAAGGCTTTTATTCATAGTTCGATGCGTATGGCTTGAAGATTTTGTTTGATCCAACCAGGGCACCAGTGCGGTCAAAGGACTTTGATGAGAGGTGCAATATTATTTCTTGACAGAAATTTGAAACTGTGGGATTGTTGGGGGGGGGGGACTTAAAGACACCGTAGAAGTGAGAGGAACAAGGGGTCAGGGTCAGCCCTAGAGCACCAGGGTTTAAGGGCCTTGCTCAAGGGCCTAACAGTGATACGATTATTCTGCCCGCCATGGGTTTTGAACTCATGACCTTCCGAATACAGGCAGAGATCCCTAACTACACCATATCCTATGCACCTGCATTTGTATTTTATATGTTTATATTTATATGATTACACAGTATATTTCTTGGTTATGGTAGAAATCTGGTTCATGTCATGAGAGAGTTTGAATTATATAAAAAGGAATAGTTGATGTCAGGTGTATGGTCTAAGTGGTAAATTAAGAGACTCTGGTAACTGATTGTGGTAACGGTTTGGCCTGGTTCTTTATGGAAGGCAGGTTATGTCATTCTGAGGCTGGCTGCCTTAGGCTGTGGACTGAATCCTCTTGCCGTAACTGAAGTGTGCAAGCCTTGGGTGTTGGTTTGTTTGTAATTCTGCCTACTCCCTTTTTTCCACCCTACTACTTATCTTTTCATTGAGTTTTCTGCTTTTTGACACTCTTCTACTTCCACTGCACTTTGGGAGAATAAATCAGCTTCCCAGCATCGCCTTGTCCTTGTCAGGATTCTGTATTTTTTTACCCATTGCCCCTCAGTAGGACCGTAACTGCCTGTCAACTGACTTTGCTCTGCTCTGTGCACGCCCACCCTTCGGAATTACAGTACTTTTTAACCCGGACACTAAGGTTTAGGATAGCATTAGGGCTTTCTTATCAGTAGAATTTATCATTGAAATTTGTATCAGTGGGATTACATATGTGGTCCATACACAGTGGGATGTAACCGAGTGTTCTTGTTTTCTTCCTTCTGCCCAATGATGTGCAGTTTAGCATACTGATGTCTAAAATTCACTTGGAGTGTGTGATGGAGTGTGTGAGTGTGCCGTCTCTCTGGGGTGTGTGCTTGCCTTGGGCCCTGTGCTGCCCGGAATGGGCTCACCGCTACCCTCTACTGCATAAGCGCTTATGAAATATGGATGTACTACAGCATATAACTTTATAAATATGAGATAATTTTGTTTTATATTGTAAGAGCATGTCCTTTAGCTGCACCATCAGATTAAAACCAGAAAGCCCCTGATAATCTTTAATCTTTGCCAAGCATCATAGTGTACATGACAATTTATCGGCGCTCTGAGTAAATTAACACTCAAAAAAAAAATGCTTCTACCACTGTACTGTTATGAGATTGGAAAATAAGCTCTGTGTTTGATACTACATGGTTTAGCAGATCAACCAAGTCCTTTGTATGGTATTTGGCTGTATAATATCCTCATTTATGTTTTCTGGATCCCCATGACAGTTTTTTCAGTAATTATTTTTACTTTCACGCAGTGACTAACAGCATCTGCCTCAAATTTAGGAAACGGCTCCCCCATCATTCTATATTTTCTGTAATTGCTTAAATCACATTCTCTTGTTAAATCAGTATCTCTTGGGAAGCTTCTCTTTTTCATTGTTAATTGTGAATCAGTAATTGCTTAATATTTCTTGTATAAAATTGAAGTGTCTGAAAATACATCCTGTATCTCACCAAAGATCCAAGAGTAGAGTCAGCCAACATGACTGAAGCATGTGGGATTAAAGGCCTCATTCTAAGGTGCAACAATGATATGGCTACTTTCAGACATACAGAGTGGAGCAGACATCTAGGCTTGATAATTAAATAGCAGGCGTAGCATGTATTTCTTGACTTCCTCTATAATACCTCTCCATTTGTTTGTCTTCTGAGCAGATTAATAATGTCGGCTCTGGCCTTTATGACTTTCTGTTCATCAGCCTTTCATTCCCCAGAGCATGTGTGGACGTCAGCGGCTGGCCTGCACTCTCTGATGTGCAGAGGTACTACAATTAAAGGAGCAACAGCGGGGGTGACTGTGGCGAACAGCGAGTGAGAAACAGGGGAAACAAAGACGTCAATATGGTGAAATGGTCAAGTTAAGAGAAAATCACTACATCTCTGTAGGAGCAGACACTGAACACATCCTTGACCAGCAATGGTATGAAAAGACCAGAATCTGCCATGTCACAGCCTGACAATTTGTGACACACTATCTGAGCAGAATATTAGGGGGAGGAGGAAATCATTCAGCATTTCTAAGCTGAATCACCAAGCTTGTCAAGCCAGGAGAAATGAGCGAGACAGGAACTTGTCCCCTTGTCCCCTGGTGAAAAATACTTCAGTTTGACTGCCCCAGTAAAAACACCCAGCTGAATATATGGGTGCTGGTCTCTGTCCTTCAGCAGAGCGTCTCATAACGCCTCCTGCTGACTATGTTTGACATAAGCAATCCACAGCAACTCCTAGGTGTTGGTAGAGGTGAAGCAGAGGAACATCTTGTTCACTGTGATGAAATCTTTGTCTCTGGTGGTCAGCAGGATGCCGTGCCTATGGGAGTTGGAAGAACAGAGCTCATCAAACAGCTTCTGCCTCACCCGCTGTGAGACGTGGAGGAACTTCTTGTTGGAGCTGAGCTCATGTTATTCTATCTCTTCTGCCTGAAATAAGTGAAAGATTTGAAAAAACAAATATGCAGTGTAGCACTGAGGGAAAACCTCAGATTTAAAAATGTTATTCATATCTGCAATATACTGTAAAACAATTTTATGTTGAAAAAATATATTAGTCAATTTGTGTTGAAAATATCATACAGAGAGTAAAAGTTACTGCTGCCATTACTGCTGATTCAAATAATATTTCAAAATGATGGCAATGACCAGTATAATGGTCTACGAACAATTTGTTTCATGACCAAAAATTTCCTGAAAAAAATGCATTGGTTCACGTACAAAATTTGGTTGACAAACAGATTCCTCGACCAGATTCTTTTTTATACTGGTGTAGCACCGGCGGGGCGCATGTCCCAGCATGCCCCACATGTCCCAGCATGCCCCACATGTCCCAGCATGCCCCACGTGCAATTGCAAATAGAAGGACCACAACAGGCACCTAACGAGCACAGATTCCAAATACATAGATGGGAAACACAAGGTTGTAAGACGCAAGATGCACAAAGATGGAAGATTTACACATGCTAAATATATGCGTGAATCGGACCGGGTACACACAAGACACAGGCAAACACATGCACGACAATAGGGAAACGCAACCATTAACATTAACAACAATACAAGGGTTAAGGACTGTTAAAAAGAGTGTGATTTCTTAGGCAAGCAAGTCTCCATGTTTCTCTCTGCTCCCGCGATGCCTCAGCCCGCTCGTCACCACACTATACTGTGTTTTTCTTTAAAGTTTTTATTATGAAAACCAGAAAATTAATTAACAAAAATTATTATTTGGTAGGCTTGTGAATGAATTAATCGAATTTCAATGCTTTCTTATGGGAAAAATTGCCTTGCTTCGTGTACAAATTTGTTCACAACCACTTTCCTGGATTGTGTTCGTGAACCGCAGGCACCACTGTATATGAATATTGTTTGCAGAAGACATCACAGTTGCTCACTAAGTGATTCTGAAGCTTTTGCTACGTTCTTGCTCGGAATTATTTTACAGCCTATTCACTGGTTTCAGTGGAGAGCAGGAAAATGAGAGTGTGATGAGAGGGACAGGCGCTTCATTTTGGCTGTTGCTAAGGATTCAGAGTCGCAGCGTTATCAAGTAACAGTCTGAATGAAAGACTGAAGGGAACACTATTTGTCTTTAAACCACTGGAGTCACTGATTATTAAGAAAGTGCCCTGGTATTAAAACACCTTAATTGCCATTGGATGGATTTATGTATGCCACGTGATTCACCCTTTTCTTTTTTTTGTGTGTTTTTCATGCCACTTTTACCTGTCTTAATGGACGATGTGAAACTGACGGCGAAGTTTCAGTGCGAAGGCTGATTTTGAGGATGTGATGTTTCCATGGCGATTGGGCAGGTTTGAGTCTTTCAGGTGAACCGAGGTCAACGAAAATCAATAATGGCACCGCCAAGCTCAACTTAAGAGCTTTCAGTGTCAATTCAAAGTCTTAACTGACTGTGGAGGTTGCATATTTCCCCATTTTGCACCTTGCTCTGTCATGAGTGTAATGTCTGTTTTGGAGTATGGGGGCCTGGCTTCCCTGTTTCTGAGTATGGGGGGCTCGGCTTCCTTGTTTCTGAGTATCCTTAGAATTTCAGCATTCCAAGCAGCGCTGCTTCTTCTGCGCAAGCTTCACCCTGCATGCCCCCCACTGCCCCCTTCGTCTGACTGTGTGAAGAAGCCATTGTGTCACGCTTCACTTGATTATATCTGATACTGATCATTGTACTGTCACAGGCAGTGTGTCTTCAACAGGAACACTGTGAGACTGAAGTTAGCAAATTAGCATATTTATATATGATAAGCATAGTAAAATTATATTTTGAGGAAATAACTGTTGTACCACTTAAGTATGTTACAGTAATTATTTGATTTTATTGCAAAATCAATTAAATGGAGCTACAAAACAGAACAAAACATAGCCAATTTGCAGATTTTCAAACTGTTGCTCTACATAATTTTACAGCATATTATTGAGCATGTATGAGCTAGCTCCTTGCTCATTTACTGCAAAATAAACTATAATTATAATAAATACAAAGCCTACCTTGACAGCTTATAATCATACACCATGTTCACGTATGAACATTACAATTTTTAAATCAACATCATTGGTCTTTTAATCAAAGGTCACCTTGGAAGAACTGGAGAAAAAACAAAAAGCCAGTCACATGAGCAGGGCTGATTTTCTTCAATTCTTGTAAACTTAACTAAAGAAAAGGTGTGTGTGCTGGGAGATATCACACTGTCTTTAAGATAAAAAAGCATCTTGTTTAATCTCATTAGTCGGCACAGTCTCTTGCACAGTTATCTTATGATGGATATATCTGTAAACAGAATACGTGCACAGCTCATTGTGTTGGCCCTGAAAGCAGCTTTAGGTGTACACTGTCACGCCGTGCCTGTCTGCCCCTCCTGTCTCCTCCCAAGCGTGGTGCTAACGTGCTGCGCCTATTAAGCGTTTCCCTTACCTCTCATTCCTGCTCTTGTGTTACCTACTCCAGCTGCCTCTCATTTTCTCCCTCATTAGTGCTTCCCAGTGCTGTGTTCCTTAGTCCTGTCATTAAAGTCAGTCCATGTGTCTTCCTGAGTCCTTCCCTACAGTAGCCTTCTGGTTTTGACCCCCTGTCATCTGTTTTAGGCTTTCCCTGCACCTGCTTTAATTTAAATAAAACTTCTTTTGTTCTTATGATGCCTGCTTTCGACTCATTTGGTTACTGGTCATTACATACACATAGAGAAGTGAGAGTCACTTTGAATCTACTTTACCAGTCCGTCTAATCTGTCTAGTGCACAGTAACACTTTACTTGACGGGATACAAATGTCAGAATTCATTAATGATGAACAAACATGAAATGTGCTATTCATTACTTGTTCCTTCAGTAGTCCACAAAGGTTTACAAAATTATCAGATATAGTAACAAATATAGTAAATGCTTGGGATAAAAGTTGCATCATGATTCATTAATGATGAACAAACATGAATTCAGGATATCATTTGTGTTATTCATTACTTGTTCCTTCAGTAGTTCACAAAGGTTTACAGAATTAAAGACATAGTAAATATAGTAAATGCTTGCGATAAAACATGCATCATGATTCACTAATAATAAATTAACATGAGAACAGTATGCAACTAAGACTTAGTTTGTGGCTAATTAATACATAATAATAGCATAATACTAAATTATTTGTGCCCCGTCATGCAAAGTGTTACTGAATCTACCGTACTGATTATATGTATGACGTGTCCTTTCCATAGCCAGACATCCCTTCCAGTCTCCTGTGCTATTTTCCCCCAGCTATTCTTTGTTTGTATCCCCCACTGCTCTGGTTAAACCATAAGCCTTCCCCTCATGCCCATGTCATGTGACCCTGTTTCCACACACCACACCATTATCTCATAGTCTCTGTATAGATAACACTGGTAATACAGTGATTTTGGTGCCAACGATGTCTGAATGGTTTTATATTAAGTTTATGGTGCTGATTAAGAATATGATTTTGCCAGACTGGCTCTAGTTTCTGAGATACTTAATAGTTAATTAATGAATTAACGCAACATGTTTGAAAAGCATTCAGAATTGCAAGAATATTTTTATTTCAGTTTCAACTAGTAAGTAAACAGTCTAACATCATACAAAAAAGAAATGTAAAATATCTAACAGTGACAGGAAAAAGTTATGTATGATTTGATTAAATAATACAATATTAATTAGTTATTAATTGTTATTCATGTCCATGCTTCAAAAAAAAAGTATTATGGCTGGTTGAAAAAGACGACTAATGTCTACGAAGCGCGATGTGACATTTGTAAAAAAGTCATCAAACTGGCAACAATGGGCTCTAAAGTCATCGACTCACATATCAGGGGAGAGAAGCACAAGTGTTTTGTCAAAAGTGGGACAACAACTGTCCCCATTCAGTTGTTTGCCAGTCCTGCAAGTACAACCTCTACAGATAGGCCTACATCCGCTTTGGTAGTGTCTCCAAATCCCACGACAAGCAATGCCTTCAGTACATTCTCCTCAACCGAGACACTGAAAGCAGAAGTGCTATGGGCTTTGCAAACGGTTAGCCGACATCACGCCTATACGCCCAATGATGACATTCACACTGTGGTGAGCAATTTGCTGGGACACAGTTAGTAATTGTTGTGGCCTACATACCCTTCACAACTCATTCAAGACTGGTTTTGAAGTGTGGATGGTGGAGAAAGTGCTCGAAACCCTAACCCCGATATGGTTATACAGGTATAAGATGGACAGGCGATCACATAGCTGTGTCTGTCTCTGGGATGTGCATACAGCAGGAGCTGAGGATCAGAGCAGGGTGCCTGAATGAGCTGAACGTGAGGCCAGGCTGCTTCTCCTGTCACCTGGAGCACCACAAGCTGCATGTCCTGTGATTAGTGGGTATTTATAGTCGAAAGATGAGGGTGTACTGTGAATAATCTTTTTAATAATGGTCTAAATTAATGCAAAATGCACTGCGTCATGATCATAAGCTGTTCTGAATAATAACACTAGCAAAATTGAGCAAAAAAAAAAGTTCCTATAATAATAATAATGTATAGGATTTTTTTATTTTTCTCTTTTCTACGTCAAAGATATAAACTGCAAAAATAAGACTCTGAGACATGGGAGTTCATTATTCTTTGCAAGTTCTGCACACATCCGATTCTCCCAACTCACACTGGTTTTTTCCCAGTTATTAACATGGATGGGATGCCTCTGAGAGCAGCCCCACCCCCATCCTGTGAGTGCGTGGAGTTTTCATGCAGGGGTACCCCCATGCCAGTCCATGCCAGGGCACTCAGATACAGAACCACACCTTCAATTAATAGATTCATTTAAAGCACTGTTTTCCAATCTGGTCCTCGGGAACCCACAGAGCAAATATGTGGTATGTCTCACAGGGAGCTGCGAGGGAACAAAAACATGGACCATCTGTGGTTCCCTGAGGACCGGGTTGGGAAACACGAGTTAAAGGATGAAAAGATATATAAAAAAAAGGATGGAAAAAAGGGGGGTTTACAGTTTTTCTCTATTGGTTTGGCACATTCCTCAAATAACAATTAACATTTGCAAAACAGCTAGTTGTCACGCCCACAGGGGCGGGGCCCGACGGAGGCTCCACGTTACCGGCTAATTAGATCGGGTTTAAAAGCAGTACTTACGCAGGAGTCCCTTGCGAAGTATTGAGCCGATGTTCTCGTGCCGTACCGAGTGTTATCTCTGTCTTTGGTTAACCCGCTTCTCCCTGCCATGCCTGTCGACCCGCTGTGTTATCCCTGCCTCCTTGTCTCTCCTCTTCAGACCCGTTCCCGTCCCTGACTTACCCAAGTATCCAGGTCCTTCGTCTTCCTCCTCGTGTTCCGTGTCCCCGTGTCTACCTGTCGGATGGATTACCCCTGGCTTCGACCCCGGACCTCGAACTCTGACCACGATCTCCGCACGCCCCTCCTGTACCTCAGCACCGGCTCTACACCAGTGGAGTCCCACTCGTGTCGCCTGCCTTAGCCTTACCATCCAGGCAGAGGGACCGGTTTCCCGAACCCCGGTGGGACTGCTCTTCAGAGGAGATTGCACGTCCCGATTTCTAATAAACCTTCTTATCCCTGCATTTCTGGATCCCCGCTCTCTTCCTTCCGCGGACGTGACACTAGTGTTATCCCCACGTCATAATGTCACTTCTGCACAGCAGAACATTATTTTTCATTGCTTCATACAAATTTTTAGTAGGCCTACATGAATGCAAATGATCTTGTACAATTGTCATAATTTGGCACAATTTTCAATTGCTTTAGACTTGCTGGCCAAAATAGATAATGTAGTTTACCCTTGTAATAATTTCATACCCAAAAATTAAGAGACCACTTTAAATTTTTTTAAAAACTGCATTTTTAAATCTTGGTTTAATCCCGGTTCTGCTGGCAGAAGGCTACACTGCGAGGCAGACTGCTTCCAGGTTCAAAGTTTCTAAGACAGCAGTACACAGGAATAAGACAAAGCAGGAGACAGTAACCAAAATCCAGCCAGGTAGAGGGCAGAAGTGATTCTTCAATGGCAGAAATGACCATTAACTTTTTCCTAAGTTTTCCTAAGTTTTCCTTAGTTGGATACACATTATGACTGAATGCACGCACCAAGTATCCAGTAGCTCATGCTACCTTCCCAGAACCATAGACAGTTTTATCACAATTACAAACACATTGTCATGGCTTCAACACAGTTTGCAAACCTGATGCACTCACTTTGCAACACTGAACACACATCTCTGGTTACCAAATAGAACTTAATATGCTAATACCCAAAAACTCACACCACCTGTTTGAACACAATTAAATTCAATTATGTACCCAGATTCCAGCTGCCAAACATTTAAGAAAGTCTCCATACAACTCAAGGAAAAATAGAATAATGGAAGAAGAAAGTACACAAAGAGGAAGGGGCAGAGGACGAAGACAATGAAATCAGAGCTGTTGTGACTGATATTGTTATCAACCATGGCATGAGCTATAGAGATGCTGGGCAGCAAGAGCAGTCAAATTTGAGAGGATACAGTTGCTGGAATCCTTAGAGCTGAGAATTACCTACTCTATTAGCTATAAAAACATGCAAACACAGCACAGTGACTTGGAGCACCAAGGAATAAGAGGGAACACAAAGGACAAGAGGACTAGGAAGAGGAAGAGAATGAGGGCAAGGATGAGGCAGAAACATGTCAGATGAGGTGAACAACTGAGGTTGACAGTGTCATCAACCACAGTATGAGCATATGAGAAGCTGGCCAGCAGGTCCAGCCCAGTTTGAGCCATTGTATTGTAGCTGGAATAATTAGGATAATTTACTGAGAACTGGTGAGTCCAAATGTATAGTTACACTATTATGGCTTTCCGTGTCCAGCAGACTGTGTAGGCTATGTAACTGCACTTTACTCTGCAGAATTCACAGACCATCACATGGTGGAAGAAACTGTCTCTTCAGTCAGGAACATGAAGCAAAAATGATCAACATGGTATTGACAAGTAATGCAATCAGACTCAGAGAAATACAGACACAAATCACAGAAGACAATGGCATATTCCACAGCATAAGGACTGTCTCTACATCAACCATTGATTCCATACTGAGAAGACATAGGATGAGTATGAAACAAATATCAAGTTCCATTTTACAGTAATTCTGATCATGTGAAAGAAATGCAACAAGCATGTATACAAGTATCATTTTACTGCATAGCCCTCTGCTTCTTCACTGTGTTACAGTATTGTATACATATTCACTGATCCACAGCACTGTAACCTGGTTATGCCTTGTCTTTTAGACAATATTTGAGCTTGATGCAAATGCTGACCAGACCGAATACATCTACATTGGCAAGGCTGGAGTCAGTTTGGACAAACAGATGCAGGAATATCACAGACAAAAGAGCTACAGTGGATGTCCCTGGCCAAAGAGAAGGAAATGTAACAATGTGTGTTGCCAACAGTCTACAAGAGGCGGTCCATCACCAAGTCACACAGCACTCCTTGTGGAATTCCTCAATGGATTATATACATTTTGTCTCTGCGGGGGTAGGAACAGCACAGGACTCCAAATAACACTACTTACTGTCATATGGGATAATGTTGCTTTTCACAATTCAGGGGTTTTCCAAGAATGGTTTCATTCCCACCCACAAATTCAAATGATCGTCCTTCCATCATATTCTCTCTCTCTTAATCCAAATGGGGAAGTCTTCTTCCAGCTGGCGATGGAAGGTGTACGAGCAGAACCCATATGAGAAAATGAGTCTCCATGGAGCAGTGCCTGCACCCTGTAATGATATCATCCGGAGTCTCGTCAAGAATGGATCTGTCATTGTAGACGTTACTTCCCACGCTGTTTGGTCAGGGAGAGCATTCATTGTGATGTAGATGAAAACATGTAGCATAATCCAAATGACAGGCAGGATGATGGCAGAGGTTTCTGTTTACCTCTGTGCTGTTTTCCACTACACTGTCTACGTTGTATGCTATGCTAGACCACATATGCAAAATGTACTTTTTGTTTGTGGTGTTGATCTTTGCATCGTTCTGTGAACACTATTTGCTCTCACAATTCAACTTCATGTCTCATTATTATGTATAAATGGAATATATTTGGATTTATGTTACATAATAAATTGTAACCATTCTTTTTTGGCATTGAATGTAGAATCCTTTATTTCCTACAGCATATTCAAAGTTGTAGCAATACTTTGGCTTTAGTTTTTGTAGCACAATGTCTAATTAGTGTTCGCTGTAACCTACACTTTTGTAGCGTGTGTGATTTTGGACTGTATGATGTGATTCCTGTTTGTTGTCTTGCATCAGGGATAACCATACACATGACAGCTGTGTGTTCAATTTATTAGTGCAGTGTGAAGAACAAGGATTATCCATGTAATATACAGTATTATATGGGGTATCCTCATAATGAGCATGTCAGTGATTCTGATGGGAGTAAACAATCCTCAGGTCAGATTTTGTGAGTTTGTATACCTGTGGTGCATTTTGCTTTATGATGATTTTCTACGTGTGTGTATAGTTTTCAGAAATACTATATGTTTCAGCATTTGCTAAGCAGAGTCACTGTTTCCAAATACGCATGTAAGCACTTGGGAAAAAAAAAATTTTAACAGCGTCATAAAGGACAATAACATCAAATGAAGCAATTTTTTTTTTTAGTTTTTTTTGATTGCTTTGAACATTTCATGAAAGATACTTGACATTCTCAAGACTTCACAGTTTTTTTGCAATTGCTTTGGAGCATTTCTCCAATGAGAGGAACTCTGATCGTGTGAAAGAAAGGCGATATCAATACGACCAAGTCAGGATATCCCAGTGTGCTTACAGTACTCACTAGGGGTGTCACGATATACTCAACCCATGAGACGAGATATCGGATTCACAAGCAATGTGAAGATGTGGAGCTGTGCAACTACGAGACACAAATCGAGTAGCAATTCTTATTGACATTAAGAAGTATTTCTCTTAAATATCACAGTAAACAAAAGACTAATGATTATGACTAAATGTGATATTTTTTGGCAGAGATTTTCATGACCTTTGTTAATATAATATGTTTTACTGTAAAAAAGGATTGTATCAGCGCAAGGAACAGGTCCAGTGCCTTTTGCCCCCAGTATAAAGTGGAACTGAAAGTGTGGCAGAGGCCTGGCGGACACTCAGCAGAGAGGGTTAGGGAGCCTGTGAGGAACAGGGGTGCGTACAGGTTGTGCTGAAGAGACAAAAAGTTTATATACAGTATTACATATTTTATTATTTAGTCGTATTCTTATTATGTAAGATATTTTTATATCTAGCTTGGTAAAGGATTTGACACTGTACCACTGTTAGAATTGTGTTAAGATTCATCCATTTAACACCAGAGAAAGAATATATGGCACTTCGGGCGGAGCTTAGTAAAGGTCTGCTTATTATTTCATAGGCGGCAACGGGTGTGCCCTTCATTCTGATTGGTCCAGTGGTCATGTCCATGTTTGGTATCAGATGTGCTTGCCCATTAGTGGTTGCATGGTTTGTATATGTCGTTATGTTGAAAAGGGGAACATGTGGTTTCATTAGACTGGGAGCTGTTAAACTTTAAGAGAACAAAAATACATGTATTTATTACTGTGTTATTTTTAATTACGTTTTAAGGAATAATAAAAAACGTATAGCAGGATGAATGTAAACTAGTGCATACACGTCCAGCGGGTGTTGGGCCGCAGCCACGTGCTGTTAGGAGCAGGCACGTGTCCCGACTTTACGCATTTTAAAAGAAGAAAGCACTTAAACTTATTATAGTTAACCAACATGTTTAAAGAAGAAAAACTTTAGCAGTATTTTCCAATGATTTATTTTGGCATAAGGTTGAAGAAGGCATTTAACCAACAAACATTAAGGAGGAATTACCTTTCGGCCAACCCTTAGTCGAAATGAGCGCTGCACCCAGAACACACTCGATCAGCCTGTACCGAATGCGCGTAGAGACATATCCCAGCATGCTCTCTTTCCATGTTGCGTGTGTGCATAGAAACACGAACCCAAAACATCATATCCCATCATGCTCTCACCCTGTAGCACATGCGCATAGAGACATAAAACATTCCTTTAAAGAGCCAAGTTGTGGCGTCAAACATCTGTCAAATTGGTAACAAAATGGCAGCCAACTGTCAAATTACTGCAGCCTTCATACAGCCAGAACCCACAAGGAGTTTGACTGGCCCAGTGACACCTCCTCCTAGCAACTTAAACCCTACATGGGCACCGTGCAAACCAAAGAGACAGTGCAAGCATGGGACTTTGTGTGACATATTCTTGCATAATGATTGTGTCAGTATAAAACTCGAGAAATACGGTGGCCCCTAGAGACAAAACACAAACAAAAGAAAAAGCAGAAACAAAATGAAAATGCGCAGCAAATTAAAAA
>JAODLC010000047.1:16625871-16641546 GCA_026781145.1 Hippopotamyrus pictus
GCAGGTCGTTTACTGTTGGTCAACAGGTCTTGGTAAAAAATTACAGGGGAGGAGAGAAATGGTTGAAGGGTTTAATATGTGAAATGTTGGGTCCTGTGACACGGTTGAAGTAAATGGGAAATGTGTGAAAAGACATGTAAATCAAATGTTGAGCACGAGGGGAATACCTGATCAGTTGGCACAAGGAGACTCTGGTGCAGGAACGTTGGGAATTTGATGAGTTCGATATGGACAAGGATGAAGAACGACAGTCAGTGCCACTGTCGGTGGAACAACCAAACAGGGGTCCACCACCGCCAGTCATGGAGCACAACACTCGTCCCGCAAGGAACAGGCGTCCCCCTGACAGACTGAAGTTGTAACTGCAGAAGCACCTGTGGAATTGTTAAAAATAATTAAATATAAAAAAATGAGGGTGAGAAGCCTCATAAGAAAAGAGTTAAGGATTTACAGGGGAGGAGTTGTGGTGTTCCTAACAAAAGAAAAAAGGTTAATGAATAATGTTATTTCAGTTTTGGCCACTGGGGGTCCCCTGGCCAGTTGGCAAGTAAAAAAAAAACAGGCATAGAAAAAAAGTGACGTGCGTAGAGTGTGTTAGCTGTCCAGAAAAATAATAAAAATCCAGTTCTTGTTTTGCCGGGTACTTAAGTCTACCCGGTGTTTGTTTCAGTATTTGCTTAAACAGTTCCGAATTATTTAAGAGTGATATACCACAATAACACCATACACCTTTACATTTACAACAAATAAATGCAATTCACAGAGTGAGAAAACCTTAAACCCCCCCATTAAAATATGGATGGAGGCAGGAGTTGGAAAAGCTTCAACTGGCTGCCACTTCGATCACTATCCAATTCTACAGATTAAAATCTAAGCATTTAAAAACAAACCCTGGTCTTAGAGGTGTGAGGCAACAGTGCTAAGCACTTCATCACCGTGCCACTCAACATAATGAGTTTCCCAACTCAATTACATAGAAGACCAATATAACATCAAAATAAAAGTCCCCAATAATACAAAAACGAAGCGGCCGCCCTTGTGCAGTTCAATTTTCTGATCTGACACCCTCTTCACCCAGAGAGCTGCTGGGAAGCATCATCTATTTGCCAAAAAGCCAACATGTTTTTGTTTTGCCATTTGTGCTAAGATCAGAGTGCATTACCTGTTTTTGGAAAGGAAAAATAAAAGTATCGAAACTGAACTTGGAGTAAAACATCCAACCATCTAACTGCTCGCGCCGGTTGGAGTTATGAGCCAGCAAAGAACACAAGGCTGGGATATATCCCAGATAGGACGCCAGTCCATCACAGGGCACATACACATACTGTGGGATGAACTCCAGCCCATATGGGGAGAACAAGCACAGGCAGATGGGGGATTCGAACCTCAACCCCTGTGACATGAAGCAACAGTGTCACCTGATCATCCACTAAATAAAAACATGCGAGGTATATAGGTAGAACACAGAGATGATGTTCAGTTTTTGTTTGTGCAGTCCATGGTTGGGTTCTTGCAGGACCATGAGAAAAAACTGAAGACCACACCAGACTCAGGGTGACCAACAGAACAGGAATTTCCTTTTGAGCTGTTATGATGATTGATCATCCCTCAAATTAGAAGCACACAGCAACTAATGCCGGCAATTACTTTGCACTCTCCATCTTCTTTGCCTCTTCAATCCAACAATAACTCAAGGATCTGCATGACTGCAGCAGCAAATCTTCTAAAAAGCCCAATTTCACTTCCATATGTAGACGTGTGACATTCAGCGATGTTCATTAAATCTGACATTTCCAGGGTTACTGAAGAGTTTGTGCATCTAAAAAAACCTGAATGTCACCAAATGACAAAAATGTGAAAATAACTTTGACAAAGTTTAGATTGAAGAGAGGAAGTTTTTCCTCTCAGTCATAAAATTCATGAGAACATAAAATGCCCTTGGTAGAAATGCAGAAATTTGCTCTATTTTTCTAAATACTGTGTTTCTTTTTTGCACTGTTAATTTGTTCTCTGAATGTTATTTTGTTTTGCCATTCAGGGTCACTGTAATTTAATGGTGCATAACTCAGACAATGCAGCTTAAGCACTAAACCTCATAGAGGCTTAAACCCAGAGCCTCTGTATCACAAACCCAAGACTCAATTCATCTGCTTTTTTAACAGGGTGTGGGGAAAAAAACTATTTGTGTGGCCCAGCCAGTGAAATTCATAATCAGAATCTGATCCGATGAGCACAGAGGTCAGTGAATGGCTAGATGAATGCATGGCCATGGGTTATAAGCAGTAAATGAGTAAATGTTGTGTCATGGCTGGATTAGTATAAGGCTGTTGTTTGCCCTCAGTACACTAATCTACATGTGTGGCTGGGGGAGGTTAGTGGACATTACAGGCCCTTACGTTCTGCCTTCCCCGTTTCCCCAGCCACAGAGAATGTCCTGCATGTTTGCTTAACCAGCCTCTCACCGGTAGTAGCAGAAGAATTCAAGTAAGATTTAAGCCCTGAATGTTTTTAGCAAAGCCCTGAATCTTTTTTAGTTCATTATATGTATAATGTATAATGTTGTTTTGTTGTCATTAAACACCAAATTCAAAGCCGCACCAGCGCATTTTGAACGGAATGGACGGACAGAATTTTGTAGTTTTAAATCTTGAACTCCAGCTCAGCAATAGGGTCGTAGGCTAAGCTGCAGATCTCCCCTTACCCCAGAGCCGCCACTCAAAAATGGTGAGTGTGAGATCAGAGGGCACAGAGACACGGCAACAGAACCACTTTAATCTCACAGTCATGTTAATCGACTTCAGTGATTCTCTAACATTTAAGCATTTTGTGTGCAATTTAAAGCTTTGGAATTAGACACTGGACATGTATTTCTGCACTTTGTGGTAATACTTCACCCTGATCTTCTAAGGCAGAGATTCTCAACCATTCACCCACTGGGGGGAGGCAGGTCTCCTTTGTAAATTTTGACAACCAGGGGGGTATCACACTACATTTTTTTTCAGCTGGCAATCGAGTCCCTGTGGCAGTCTAAATCGCATTTACCAACAGATCCATGCGTCAGACTTGATTCTCAATGTTGTGTTGTTATTCAGCACTGGTTAAATTTGCTTTCAGGTCACCTATCTTGAGTCAAGCGCATCTGGCTGCAGACTTCTGCCAGGAGGATCTCCACTGTGGGTCCAGAAACTCCACTCCTGGCCTGGACATGATGCTTCTAAAGCAGGGGTCACCAACCTTTTCGAAACTGAGAGCTACTTCATGGGTACTGAGCCATACGAAGGGCTATCAGTTTGAATTGCCCTCCTAAACTTATCTAAGCCTCATGTATAATCAACATGTTTTGAAATGTTTTTTAGATATTGTCATTTTCAAATCCATATAAATGCAAATGCGATTAAAGAAGAATAGCAACAGGATAAAATTTAATTTTAGATACTGCTCACTGGTGAGTTGTGCTATTTTTAGAACAGGTCCGCGGGCGACTCATGTGGTCCTTAGGGGCACCCTGGTGCCCGCAGGCACCGTGTTGATGACCCCTGTCCTAAAAAGAACTCAGTAGGCTGGACTAAATTCATATCCAGCGTTATTGTGGAGGGCATGTGATTCCACGCCCCCTAGTGGTGGTATATTCTCTGTTATACAGAAAAATACGATATAATCTAATATAAACTTAGTGATAATAATAATATGCTATCCTATATTATTATAATACATTATGATTTATTAGTAGTAATAACAGTACTTATGCTATAATTCTGTATATAAAATTTTATATTTAATATTACACACACGTATACTTATATAAAATTATACTAAATTATAGTAATGCAATAACAATTATTAACAATTGTAATATCTCCATTCTATACTTTACGCTTCCATTCCTGAAGTTTTCATAGCGGTATGTCTAGCCCAGGAGTGGAGATCATGTTATTTCTGGCCCCACAGTGGAGTCCTCCTAGTAGTGGTGGATTGGTGTTCTGCAGCTAGACCCTTCTCTTTTGAGTTGCTGCTAATGAATTATTTGAATTACATAGTCACGGATATGTTGTGGGATGTGTGAAGCTAGCCAGTGTTACAAAACGCGTGTTTTAAAAAAGAAAGTGTCTGGTGGTGGACATAATGCATTATGATGGTCGGTATAAGCATTAAGAACGCTTTGTACTGCATTATAAAAGTATAGTGAATTATAAATGAGAGTAAAGCATTCATAAATTCATAAAGGATTCATTATGCGTAATAAACATGCCTATAATGCACTATGCCCTTTTATAAATATGTATAGCCATGTTTATAATGCTTTAGGAATGCATTATGAATTAGTTTATAGATTACTAAAAACATGGCCTTAAGTAAAGTGTTACCCGATCAAGTGTCTGAGGCTGCCCTGTTTTTTGATGCCACTATGTGATGCTGCTTTAATTTTTGGGGCGATCTGTCTCAGAATTTTATCAGTTGCAGGTTGTTATCCATACAACCCCTCTACGAAGTTTGACAAACATCCATTAAATATTTTTTCAGACTTTAGACTTTTAGACTCTCTCTTCCTCTCTTTCTCTCCTCCATTTTCTTCTCCCACTATTGATTTCACCAGCCCCCTAATCTCGCCACTTCCAAAGATTCCAGTTTGCTCTGCTGCCTCCCCTCCATTTTGCCCTGTGCCTCCAAGAGTGGTGGCCCTATGGCCCACCAGGCATGGGTCCCTGAGCTGGTCTGGGGTAGTGGTCCTCTGGCACACTGGGGATGGGTCCCTGAACTGGTCTGGGGTGGTGGCCCCCAGTGCACTGGGGATAGGTCCCTGAGCTGGTGTGGTGGCCCCTGGTAAACCAGAGATGGGTCCCTGAGCTGGTGTGGTGGCCCTCCGGCACACCAAGGATGGGTCCCTTAGCTGGTCTGGGGTAATGGCCCTCCAGGGCACTGGGGATGGGTCACTGAGATGGTCTGGTGTGGTGGCACATCGGGGATGGGTCCCTGAGCTGGTCTGGTGTGGTGGCCCTCCAGCACACCGAGGATGGGTCCCTGAGCTGGTCTAGGCTGGTGGCCCCCTGGTGCACTGGGGATGGGTCCCTAAGCTGGTCTGGTGTGGTGGCCCTCTGGCACACTGAGGATGGGTCCCTGAGCTGGTCTAGGGTGGTGGCCCCTTGGTGCACTGGGGATAGGTCCCTGAGCTGGTCTGGTGTGGTGGCCCTCCGGCACACCGAGGATGGGTCCCTGAGCTGGTCTAGGGTGGTGACCCCCGGGTGCACTGGGGATGGGTCCCTGAGCTGATCTGGGGTGGTGTGGTGGCCTCCTGGCAGCTGTTTTCCCGCTTACTGATCTTTGCTGTCCCGGACTGGACCAACCTGCATGACCTGCTTCTTTTAATGCACCACACTAGATCAGCGCCTGCTCTCCTACTCATCCAGAAAAAACCCAAAACAAAACAAGAAAAAGAACATTCCAGAACACTGGGTTGTGTTAGGTATGGTTTGCCTGCGGTGGGGTTGTCATTGGTGGGGCACTGGCCTTGGGGCTGCCATGCTTCCCCCACTGGCCTACCCACGGTGCATGGTGAACTCGGCCTACCTTGGTTGGCCTTACGACAACCCTCCTCCCATTCAGTCTCCCTTTTTGTTCCTATCTCTCCTCTCTTCCATCTGTACCTTCTAATGTATTGCTTCTATCTTCCCCAACATAGACACACATGCTTATACACAACGCATGCCCATCATCAGGGGGGAAGTATTGTATGCAAACTAAACAGTTCACACATTCACCGGTTGTGAGGTTATGTCATTGTATTATTATTATTATTTTGCATGCTTTTTCAGCTGGTTTTATTATTGTTATTTTTTTCCCTTTCCTTCTTCTATCCCATCTCTCCTTTCCACAGTTTGATGACACCTTGTTGTATGCCTTTGACCCTCCAATAAAAAAAATAAAAAAGACTTCAAACTGAGTAGGAGGCTAACCGCAGTGTTCTGTGGTCTCTCCTGCAGTCTGATGTCTGGCCTTGCAGCCCTGGATGCCAAGTGCTCGAGCAAGCTGGGCATCATGACCGTTTCCTACTACTTGTCGACCACCTTCTTAGCGGTGGTGGTGGGCATTGTCATGGTGTCTGTGATCCACCCGGGGGGCGTGGCTCAGAAGGAAGATGCAGAAAGCAGCCGGAAGCCCATTATGACCTCTGCTGATGCGCTGCTTGACCTCATCCGGTAACAGCAGGGCTCTGTGCTCAGCAGACAGGAAGCTGAAGATGAATCATTCTCTATGAGTCATAGATCCATGCATGCCCTGAAATGTGGGCGGCTGCTTTGTTGCTATGAGGAAGACTAGACTTCTGTGTTTATCCTTAGTTTTGACTGACAGGCGCACTTCTGAACTTTTACAAAGGCAAAAAAAGCAGCATTCTCAACGACAGAGCAGAAACAAAAACACCACACAAAAAATATAACATGAATGACAAAGTCACATATGACAGCTCAGGGAACTGAATTATTTTCACTTTTCAGCTCCAAGTAAAGTAAAACAACATGCTTCCATTCCATATGCATCTTTCAAAAGGGGCCACTGGATCCATTGATCACATGTTGATGTGCTTATACTGATTCTCAGTTCCCTCTAAAATGCCTATTAAATTCATTTTATTAGCAGCCTAAAAACATACTTGCCCAACAGATTAATATCATTAGGGTTCAAGAATTTTAAAACATTTTTACTGAAGGCAAAATAGTATCATGAAATCAGCGTACCAGACGTGAGCTCTCCTTTCTCTCCCAAGTTTGCGTGTTTAACCTTAGGGATATCACACGCCACTGAAAAGTTCAGACTTTTCTCTTTTGTCTCTTTTGTTATAGTAACATGTTTCCAGAAAACTTGGTACAAGCAGCTTTTCAGCAGGTAGGTGACTTCAGGGTAGTTTGCAACAACAAAATGAAATTGAGGAAGTTACATGATTTACATTTATTAGATGCTTTGCTTCAAAGAGACATGCATTTCAAAAAACATGGTCAACCAGGCCGTAGAGCAATTGGGGTTAAGGGCCTTGTTCAGAGCCCAACAGTGAAAACATTCTGTTGACCCTGGGATTTTAACCAATGACTTTCAGGTTACAGACACAACATCCTAACCAACTGAGCCAGGCATGATAATGCAATTTTGTGAACTAGTGTTAGAAAATTGCCTGAACTGCAATTTCCATGTCCATGTTCAAAGTGATGACAGGACAGCAAGATCATTCAACATAAACCATTAGGTTAAGGGCCTCACTTATGGATGTGGGATTTGAACCCACAACCATCCACACAAAGGCAGGTATGCCTGATCTACTCAGCTACACATTGCTCCAATGATGGATTGATATGATTGTTACAGCCTTATACACATACATTATTCATACAACCCACTGTGTGCCCAACTACATGTTCTTCCCTGTGTTCTGCGTGTTGTGTTCAGAATACTCAGTAAGCCAGTCAGAGTAATGATAATCCGCTTTACAGTATCGCACCCGGATCGTACCCACGCTGAAGACGCCCAGGCCCACTGCCAGCCACGGTCCTGCAGAGCCTGACCCTCAACGGATCTTCGTCTATAATATCCAGGCTGCCAACAGCACCGACGTGCAGAGCTTCTCCCTGGACCTGACGCCGGCACCCGACATCATCTTCCGCACATTCCCGGGCACCAGTGAGGGCACCAATGTGCTGGGGCTCGTCATCTTCTCGTCCATTATGGGTACGGACATGGTGCAGCTGGGCAGGCTGTGCAACAGGGTGGCGGGGAGTCTTTTGAGTCTTTTGCTTCAACAAAAGAGATTAACTACTGCCTCTAATGACCATTCATTAAAATTTCTACAGCTTCCTTCTTGTTCATGCACACATATATTTATCATCACAAATATATTATGGGGAAAGTATTTCTTGTATTTTCAAGATATAAAAATAATGACAATGATGAAGATGAAGATGACGAGACAGTTTGGCTTCTCCTAGGCATAATGCTTAGCAGAATGGGCGCTAATGGCAGTGCCTTGGTGAACTTCTGCCAGAGTTTGAATGAAGCTGTCCTGAAGATCGTCGCCATAGTTATCTGGTTTGTATTGCTAGCCTTCAGATCACCGTGACGATCACAGTAGTGACATGAGGTCAACGAAACACTTATAAATGCTGTCACAGCCAGACAAAGCAGCCGGAAATTATGGCGGTCATGTTTGCAAGTCCAACTTCCTGTTCAGGTACTTCCCCTTTGGCATCGTGTTCCTGGTGGCAGGAAAGATCCTGGAAATGGACGACCCCTCGGCCGTGGGTAAGAAGCTGGGCTTCTATGCCATCACGGTGGTCATGGGACTGGTGCTGCATGGCCTCATCATCCTGCCCTCCCTCTACTTCCTCATCACCAAGAAGAGCCCTGTCGTCTACATCCGTGGCATCCTGCAGGCCTTGCTCATCTCTCTGGCCACATCATCCAGGTAAGTTCAGAGATGCGCCCTGATCTTCGTGAGGTCAACACACCCCTGGGAAAACAAGGGTGGGACTTGCATTTCACTTCTTTACCCAATCACAGTCTTCATCGTTTGACATCGTCACATTAATTAAAACCAGTTTTTTCTGTTAAGCGGCAGGGTGCACTTATTTGTAAAGTTCTATGTTTTATTACGTAGGCTTTTTGTTAAGGGACATGTCATATATACAAAACATACGAACATGCTTACCTGCAAAGGCTGTACAGAGCAATGTGAGGGTGTGCCTTTATTTCACGATGATTGTAATAATAGCATCAACAAGCTGGTGGTTAAAGACCTTGCTCAAGGCCCATGGATATGTGGTTATTTTACCGAAGATGGGCTGAAAATGACAGCTTCTGATCACACTCAGAGGCTTAGCCTGCTGAGCCGTGCCCCAGCTCAACAGCTGGAAGCCTTGAGTTTGAAAATGAGGGGGAAAAAATGGCCCTGGATGCTGGAGAACGTGGACGTTACAGTGGGGTTCATCTTTCCCCAACAGCTCTGCCACGCTGCCGATCACCTTTAAGTGCCTCCTGGAGAATAACCACATCGACCGACGGATCATCCGCTTCGTGCTGCCTGTGGGCGCCACCATCAACATGGACGGCACGGCGCTGTACGAGGCTGTGGCCGCCATCTTCATCGCCCAAGTCAACAGCTACGAGCTGGACTTTGGGCAGATTATCACCATAAGGTACATGTGACGCTGTGTGGGAATGTTCAGCAATGTCAAGAAACAGGGGGATTCTGGAATCTGTCGTTACCTCAAACTAATGTTTATATATGAAAAGTACCTCCTCAAAGCCGTCTGTAGATTTTTCACAGAATTTGTCAGGCTCAGCAAACTTGTTATTTAAAGAATTTATCACAGTTAATCTTATATTTGCTTTCAAGCTCAGCATTTCCAAAAGTGTATTTTGATGTTAAAAATGCAAACTTCGTAAAGAAATTATGAGTTTAATGCTTTCTTTTAACAGATAGTCATGCATGGTTAAGAAAAGCTTTTCTTTCATGACTGGGAAAAAAAATCCCAATAATCATCTATCATTCTTCCTGAAAATTTGATTTAAGCTCCCCATATGCCCCGCTGTGACCAACCTGCTATTTCCACCACCAGCTATATTGCGTATTGATTTTTTTTTTTGTTGAAGTAAGGTTGCAAACCAGTTCTAGAGAAACATGATCTCGTAATCCAAACCAGAAACAGGACATTTTAAGCAGGTATCATCTAAAAAACAGCACATGTCAAAAGGGTAATTTTTTAATCGATTTCCCATCTTGAATGCACAGCTAATTGAACTGATGTAGGTCTGCTTTTACAAAAGTATTGAAATAACCAATTCCTATTGTATACAATTCTATTTGAAGTAGGAACAACAGATTGAAAAACCTTTGTGGGTTTAAGGTCAAATCTTAGCAAGCCAATGGTAAAAAAAAACCTCATTGTTCACATTCACAAAGGAAGGGTAACATTAAAAATAACAATAAAGAGTTCCCTTCAGTGGTTCACTTTCCTATTGTTTGGCAGTTAGACGCCACATGAGCCTGAACATCGATGTTTTTGATTATAGCCTTTTTATGGTTCACAGCATCACAGCCACCGCAGCTAGCATTGGTGCCGCAGGGATTCCACAAGCTGGACTTGTGACCATGGTGATTGTCCTAACATCTGTAGGACTCCCAACTGATGATATCACTCTCATTGTTGCAGTAGACTGGGCTCTGTAAGTATATAGTCCCATTGGTCATCCTTAGCTGTGGTTCTAACGCATTGAATACCTGGATTCATCTTTGGAGGCTTCATCTTCATCTTTGGAGAAGAAAATTAATCATGCTGAAGTAGTGGTACAGTGTGGCCTCACGTTCTGCTTTTCTGGGATTGGCCCGCAGTGGTAGGGAGGTGGGCATAAACTGACATTTGACAGCACAAGTTCCCAATGGCTAAGTGGAGGAGGAGTTCACCAGCCTGGGTTGTGCTGTTAGCAGCGTTGATGCTACTTTACACTGACATCCAATGGCTTTGTGCTGCAGGGACAGGTTTCGCACCATGGTTAACGTCATGGGCGACGCTCTGGCCACTGGAATAATGGCGCACGTGTGCAGAAAAGACTTCATCAAAGAAGAAGAGGTATGCTCTTTGATATTGTTTCACCTTATGTGAGACAAGATAGCATGCCTTTCCATAAGCCATAAGTGAAGGTTAGCCGGCAATTAAGACATCAGAATTATCTGGGTGTCTTAATGGCAAAAAGAATTTGAGTATGGGAGTCCAAAACAAAGACTTTAAAACACTTTTAACAGAAAACATTTTGGACAGAAAATTGCCAGCTGCCAGTCCGTGGCAGAGCCCAGGGGAAAGCTACTGGACTACAGAGCGGGGAACCATATCCCAGCCCCAGAGGTGCAAGGCTACGGTGCCACACCCTGAGCTGCCATGCAAACTGAGATTTATTTCCATTGCTGGTTATGTAATTGTACAGGACTGAAATGTGAGAAATGTTTAAGCACCTGAGAATGATCAGTACTGAATCACAACAAAAATTTCTTTAAAATATTGGGTAATGTACCTTCATAATGCATTTATCATGCATTCATAGAACATTCATAAGCAGCATGTAAGGATACCTTATAACCATAAAATACTTTGACAGCTTTAGTATACTTTAATAACAAACATTATATGATTATATGATTTTAATGTTATTGATGTATATTAGAGCTGGTAAGATGTTGAGGTATATTTACAAGCCCCTTATGAATGCTCCATGAGTGTGTGATGAATACATTATGAAGGTGCACTGAATGTAATATGAGTGCATTATAAAGGCATTATGAAGGTTTAGTTAATGTAAAGCATTACCAAATAATGACCATCTTCACACAGTAATGGAATGCAATAATGCAATGACAAAGCAATCCATAAATTGTGCTCAATCCACTTATGGACCATCTCTAGTTATGCTGCATGGTCACAGTCACAGCAAGGCAAGATATTCAAAGGATATACAGCTAAAGGCAATCAGTCTGAACCAGTATTATTATAATTTAGATTTCTTTGAATTTAGTTAAATTAACCGTCTTCTAAAGGCAATATACTGGACTACGTTTCCTTGAATGATCTTCATCAAGGAGGAAAGGTGAATGAATCATCACTTTAGTTAAAGAGAATTAAATAAACTGTAACAGGAAGTATTTGATGTTTGTTTGTATTTTATTTCCAAGCAATGTTTTCTTATCATTTTAGTTTTCGTTAACAAAAATAACCCAGGCCTGACAGAGTCCAACCTCTGGCATCAAAACTCTAAGCCGATCATTATCTCACACTCTTCCAGACTCCACTGATCAGTGAGACCAAGCCCATCAACAGCATCCAGAAGAACGGGCACTTACAGACCCCCCTGCTGGGCACACTGAGCCACATCTCCCCAGAGGTGGCACGCCTCATCCAGCTGGAGGAGGGGTTGCGGCCCATGGAAAAGAACAAATCCCCATTGGATGGGAGGGACAACAGGGACTACTGTTGTATCGACATGGATGACTTGGAGACCAATGTGTGAAGCTCGACAACAGGGTGAGACTGTAGGGTACACAATTGAATTAGGAGGATCCCAGCTGGAAAGAAAATCCCAGCAATCGATCCAGGAGAAACAGACAGGCTTTAAAGAGAAAAGCTCCATGAAGGTTTAAGGACCATTCCAGGCAATCCGTATGGTACACTGGTCCCATCAAGGTGGGACGTGAAACAGGTGCATGGGGAGCAGAAGCTAGCCTATCTGGTCCAATCCCACAGGAGAGCTACTGTAGTTGGATATGATAGAACACACACACAGCTTGCTTCATAAGGGGTTGCATAGCTGCAGACTGGTCACAGTGCCCAGGCAGACCCTTGTCCACTGCTGAAGGTGCCTACAATGAGCGCATGAACATCAGAACTGGACCACAGACCAATGGAAGAAGGTGGCCTGGTCTGATGAGCCACGTTTTCTGTTACATCATGTGAACTGCCAGATGCATGTGCATTGTTTACCTGGGGATGAGACTATCAATAGAAGGCAAGCTGGTGAAGGCAGTGGAATGCTCTAGACCAGGGGTGCCCAAATCCAGTCCTGGAGGGCCAGAGCCCTGCACATTTTTGGGTTTCCCCTCATTTAACACACCTGATTCAACTCCTTGTGTTAATTACTACACAGCTCTTGACCTGAATCCTTTATTGTGGAACAAGTAAAAAACTAAACTACACTGGGCTCCGGCCCCCCAGGACTGGATTTGGGCAGCCCTGCTCTAGACAATGTTCTGCTAGGAAACCTTGACATATACCACTTACCTAAACATTGTTGTAGGCTATGTACACCCCTTCATGGCAACAGTATTTCCTGATGGCAATGGCCTCTTTCAACAGCCAAACACATGGCAAAAATTGTTTTGGAATGGTTTGAAGAACATGAAAAGGCTGTGATGACTTGGCCTCCAAATTCTCTAGCTCTCAATCCAATTGAGCATCTGTGGGATATGCTGAACAAACAAGTCGAATCCATAGAGGCCCCACCTTGCAGCTTACAGACATACAGGATCTACTGCTAACACCTTGGTGCAAGATGCCTCAGGACACCTTCAAAGGTTTTGTGGAGTCCATGTCTGAACTGGGTACAGCTGTTTTTGTGGCATGAGGGCAACCTACGCAAGCAAGTGGTTTAAATGTTATAGCTGATCAGTGCGTATATATTATATTATATTATATTATATTATATTATATTATATTATATTATATTATATTATATTGTATTGTATTGTATTATATTGTATTGTATTATATTATTGTCACGCCCAGCTCCGGCCGATCCTCCTGTGTGCCACGCCCACCTCGTTACCTCGTGTTCATACCTGATTGTTCTCACCTGTGGCTTGTTCCGTTCAACCTGTCCGTGTATTTAGTCCGTGTCTCAGTCTGTATTCCCCAGATCTGTCATTGTATTGTGAGTATGTTCGTGGATGTCTGCCTCTCTTCACTATTAAAACCCCGTTTACCTGTCAGTCCGGCTCCTCTTGCCTGCTTACCCACTCGCCTACACCGCGGACCCTGACAATTATATATATAGAATAGTATGACAGACACATGTTGCCTCTGTTCCTTTTTAGTAAACAAATGAACATACAAAATTTTAAGTCTCTAGTTTAACATTTATAGTTCGCTATAGTTTTCATATTTTGTTACTATTGCATTTTTGTTCTGTGCTGTGGATGATATAAGCAATGAACAGCAGCAGAACGTTCTTGTCAATAACATTACAGTTCTGAGGTTCTTTCGGCTGCTTGTGCATTTCTGAGGTTCTCTCGGCTGCTTGTGCAGTTCTGCGGTTCTCTCGGCTGCTTGTGCATTTCTCAAAACAGTATGATTACTGAAGCGCAGTAATTTTGATCGGCAGCATCAAAACCTTCAAAACCTTTCATTCATGTTTCAAAATGCACTTTTTTGTCAGCCATTTACTCAATACCACCAAATTCTGAAATCTCTGTATCATTGCCTAAAGCAGAGGTGATCAATCCTATCCAGAAGGGGCTGCTGTATATGTGGGTTTTTACTGCGACTCCCTAATTAGATTAATAATTAGAGGACTGATTGGCTAAAGAGTCCCCACACCTGGGTTTGAACAGCTGACCTAAAGGTTATCCCAAAAACCTGCATACACACCGGCCCTTTGCGGATAAGATTGCTCACCCCTGGCCTTGAGACATACCAGTCAAAATGTTTAGTGATGTTGTCAACATGAAAATATACTATGAAAGTATTTTAAGAATTAAAATTGAACAATTTCACTCATCATTTATCTATATCTGGAATCTTTGGAAAAAAATGTTATATGTCGTACTAAAACTGTACACAGTTTTTTTTTTGTTTTTTTTGGAAAGGAGGCAGTTAATTATACATCAGGGTTTGTTTTGTTGCTCCTGCTGGTCTGGCCATATATTTTCATCTACATCACATCTGATATTCTCTCTTGCAGTACATCAAGGAAAAAATCTTCTTGCGTTCATCAAGAATCTGCTGGTATGTCATCATAGGCAGCATTCATTGCATTGAGTAAAGAAATGTGGTTGTGTGGCTGATGATTAATTTAGAATTTTATCATTTTTTTAAATTAGGTACCTTATACCTCACTATTGAAGGAACATTTATGACAACTGAATTAACATTTTTGCATGCGATGACTTACACCATGCACATATGTCTAAATGTTTTGCAGAGTAGACCTAAACAATTGAGAAGCATATATTTCATTTTGGCACCATGAACAATACAACATTTTTTTTTGGCTAATTCAGTGTTAATATACCTAATCCTATAAGATTATATATAAAATCCTATAAGAACCGGAACTATCATTTCTGAATAAATGAAAACAATAAGAAACTAGTAACTGCAGGCAGTGACTGAAGGGTCCAAAGCTAAGGCTGATCGGACAGGTAGGACAGGTAGGACGAGCAATAGAGGAGAAACGGCAGAGAACCGGCGGCCAGGGTAGTAGAAGGTCAGACAGAATCAGACTGCCATAACAGGATGGAGGTTGAGCGTAGGTCTAACGGGATAGGAGATGTAGGACAGAGCAGGACTGGTTTGGGTGAGATGGTCTGAGTAGTAGGTAGAAATCAGGATGGAGATGGTTTTAGTGACAGGTCAGTAGATGTCAGACACAATGTAAAACTATCCGGTGCAGTACCTGAGCCCGTCTGAATTAATAACAATAGAAGCTTCGTTGATCCTCGTGGGGAAAACACCATTATGTCTCTCTCGACTCGCTTTGTGGAGAGTGCGCTGTGCACAACTGGCTGCCTAGCTCGAGAACTCACCGAAGCTGGGTTCAAACCGGTGACCTTCCGATTACAGGCACGCAGACTTAGCCCATTGAGCCACCCACTGCCGCAGGCAATACAGGGGAGATCGGTAGACACCTTCCTACCTGATCTGGTGACTCATTTTAGCTGAATGAGCCTTGGTGGGTCTTAGACACATATAGACAGTGGCCGTAGCATTCCCGTTTGACCAATCGACACGAAATTTGGAGGGTATCTCTGGGGTACAGCCCTACATTTTTGAGAGAAATTTGGTAATGATTGGCCGAAGCTTGCCTGAGATATAGCTGTCTGATTGAAATGGGCGAGGCACCAGTACAGTCAGGGTGTGGCTGGTGGCCGTA
>JAODLC010000047.1:16651646-16664473 GCA_026781145.1 Hippopotamyrus pictus
ATCTCTTTTAAAACTATAGGTAAGATGCCATCAGGGCCCTGCGATTTATTTATTTTGAGTTTAGCTAGGCTTAGTACTAGAGGTCGACCTATATATCGGCCGACCGATATATCGGCCCGATATTTAGCATTTTTTAATGTATCGGCATCGGCCGATATCCGAATGCGCTACGCCGATTTACAGACAGGTATGTCTGTGGGCAGCCCAGTGTTATTGTTGCTGTGGAACACGTGACCCATGCTACCTTGTGCAGCCAGAAGTTTTGGAAGAGTCCTTGGAGAAAACGGTACAGCTTAAATTCTGATCTTTCAATGACCTATTCATTTAACTAGTTTGCTATGAAATGTTGCTTTAAAAGAAAACACGAGCACTTTTGAAAGTGAACGCGAATTACGCTGTCGGGAACTGGGGTAATGATAATGAGCCTTCAACCGACTGTAGCTTACAGGTAACGTTAAGGATCATTGATTCTGACAGTTTTGTGCGCTTGTTGGTGGGCTCAGACGTTTTTTTAATCGTTAAAAATAATTTTAATTGTTAATATTTTAATTATTACCATATCAGCCCAATGTTATCAGTTTTGTTTTTTTTCTTGTGTCGGAGTGTTTCACTCTCTGTATGTGTGGGGCGGAACAGGCAGCTCTCAAACACTGCAGCGTGTGTGAGAGTTGCGTTACTCTGTCCCGATCACAGACAGCGCCGTCCTCGGAGACACAGAGCTGCTAAGAACAATGCATGGCGGAGAAAACTGTCTGTTCAAAAGCGTGGTTACCATTCACTTGAGCTGATGCTGACAAGGGTCCTTCTGTGCAACTTTTTTGCATTTGAGACTGGAGATTCGAACAATTTGTCAGACGTCTAAATAAAAAGTGCATGACTTGGCGCAGCTAGTTTCCTCATTAAACATGTCTATCCTTTATACGTCGACACAATCACTAGGGGCTTATGTTGTCCATGCATACAAGGCTGTGCAATACGACAAAGTTATTTTATTTTATTTTCCGCGATCGCTAGATTCTGATTGTGAGTTTGGCTTGTAAGCTATCTGTCTGCTAACAACATGTTAGTGAAAGGTTTTGAACCTTGTACACTACTCATCATACCATGATGCACTTAGTTAATAGTGTTTCTTTTTCTTCAAAATGTATTAGAGTAATTGTTTTAATGTGCATGGAATACTGGAATTGTAGAATGAATTGAAGATGAAGGTACTATAATAAAAATGCTAACCTTGCATTTTTTCTTCTGTTTTAGTAATTGCTGTCTGATGGCTGAACAAAAATCTAATCCTGTATGGCAGCATTTCACCAAGCCAACACCAGGAAAAGCCAGGTGCAATATCTGCAACAGGCTGGTGAGCTTGGGAGCTGAAGAAGGAGAAGCTGCTAAAGAGATTCTGATGCTGCTATTTTTATTGTTTATAAGTTTAAGTTGTTTACAAGTTGCATTGTGTTTTTGTTAAGTTTATATTTAAATTTACACAAGTCAGTATTCAATAAATGCTAAATTGAGAAATTTTGTGTATCGTTTGTTATTATTAGTGTGATATTTTATCATCCAAATAGAGGGGAAAACGTCCAGTTTTTGGCCAGAAAATTTCGGCAGCATATATCGGCCATTGGCTGACCTTGACTCCTAAATATCGGCATCGGCTATTGAAAAACCCATATCGGTCGACCTCTTCTTAGCACCACATCAGCCTCAGTTATACATATATTGCTCATAGACGACGCTGTATTTGTACTAATTGGTGGTAAGTTACTTGTGTTCTTTACTGTGAACACCCGTGAAAAATAATCATTCAACTCATTTACTATATCAATTTCGTTTTCAATTATAAGGCCCTTACTATCCTGTAAATTAGTGATTTCAGCTTTTTAGAGCTTTTAGAGTTAAAATATTGGAAGAAACTTTTATTGTCATCCCTAGCCTCCAATGCAATTTTCTTTCTACATCCCTCTTGGACAGTCTAATGTTATTTATTTAACTCTACCTGTAGACTTAGATACTCTTGCTTAATTTTGAAATCATTAGTTATTTACCAATTGTGGAACAGAGCCCTTTTCCTCCTGACTTTATTCTTAATTTCCTTAGTCAACCACCTTGGTTGTCGTTTCCTAGATTTAGTTTGGCTGGAAATAGGTATAAAATCCTCTTGCAACAATGTGCTTTTAAAAAAATTCCCAGGCCTCTTCAACTGTTTTGCTATTTAACTCCGTCCAGTTTACAGTTTCTAATTTCCGTCTCATACCATTAAAGTTAGCCTTCCTAACATTAATGATGGGATGGGGGAGCACAGTGGGAAAAACAACCTGTCCTTCTTACAGATAAAGCTTTAGCACTTCAAAAAATAAAAATTTCTGGCTGAACCTTGAAAGAGAATAAGATTGGTATTATTGTCTCGGGCTGGGTGTGGGGGGTGTCCCGCTTTCGCCCTTAAGGTCACACAAACACATCCACATGGGAATGGAAACCAAGATTCCAACTGGAAAATTAAGCTTGGAATTGCATTTTCTGCTGCAACAAAAACAAGATTTTTTTGACTGTCTCTTAAGCGGTCTTGTGCAAATAGGTTACATTACATCGGCAATGTCATGGATAATTGCTGTTTGAACGGTCAGAAATCTAACCGGCAAAAAGGTGTTAAATGAGGTCATGTGTGATGTTTGTGTACTGCACTTGACTAATAGAGCTCTTTCAGAGGCTGTGGGGGAAAATTGCTCCTCTTTACAGTCACTGCAGGAGACATAACAGGTGTGGGCACCTGAAACCGGTTTGTATGGTTTCTGGTCGAGTGTGTGCAACCGTTTTAAGTAAATCTGTGTGTAGTTTTACTTAGGTATTTGATTTGAGGGCCGGTGTCCAGCTCCCTCTGAATATCTCATACGTTTTCCGGCTCTTCTGGCTTACCGTCTGTGGGTTCATTTTTCCCGTCATCAAGGAAAGCAGGTCAGTGTCGGACATGGCGATCGTGCAGTCGGGTTTCTTTGCTGCGTGACAAAGGAGGAGATGAGCACAAGGTCACCCTCTGTGTACATTTAAAATGGAGGCTCACCAGTCATAATACATGGTAAGGCTAACATGGGGGCCAATCAAAATCATATTACCAAAGTACAAACAGGCCACCACAAGTTACGATCTGTTTTAACTTGCTTCTTATTAGCTGCAAGGGACAGGAACCTGGAGAGCAAACAGACAGTTGATGCAAGGGTAGGAGGATGGACTGAGGACTTATTCACGGTCTATTACACTCCCAAAACTAGGGAAGAGAAACCATTACAAAGGTCAGCCATTTTGGATTTAACAACAGAAGGGCAACAGGCAGGGAGATGAAACAGGACGTAAGGACTGAACATGTGCTCTGGTAGATCTGGGTCTGAAGAAATAGAGATGACTAGCTTTAGGTCGAGGGGCTCATCACCTGACTTGACCCCACCCTGGGACATCCAGGCCTCTGCCTATTCTGTCATAATGAGGCTCCCCTACACTGCACCCACCTGTGTCGTTGTCAACGGAGCCCTTTCCGTTCTTTACATCAACCACCCACATGGCCTCCTTGCCACCAGGTCCGTCTTTCACCTTGAAGGCAAACACTCCCCCAATCTTCTTCACATACTGCTCCCCTTCCTGTAAAGTGAGGTTGGGAGGGGGGAAATTAGACAGCAAATCTGGGACAAAGCACAGACCTGGGTACTTCATGCTGTATTATACTGATAACTGATTAACTGACAGAGTAGTTCCCGCTACTCTGAGGCAAAGCCCTGAGCAGTTGGATAATTTGTGCATTACCAAAAAAAAATTGCAAGTCTTCCATATTCCTTGAGTAATCTCAGACCTCAATAATCTGATGAAATTTCTCTGAAATAAGGTATGTAGTCATGCATGTTAAATCGCCAATCTTCAAGTCTTGTGTCTGCTGTATGAAGCAGATGCCCATCGTTACCTTCTGCAACATCTTCTCTATCTCCTGGAACACAGCATACGCCTTGAAGCCCTCCAGGCCGCTGGCTGCGCTGGTCGGTACTGCCTGGACCCGCTCTGACCTCCTTTAAAATTTTGGTTCAGTGAAATACGTCATTACTTTGTAAGGACACTTGTGAACTTGAAAATCTGTCACCTAAAACTCAATAGTAGTGGAATATACCAAGAAACGTCTAACTATTTCCCCAGACTTCAGTTAATTGGATTGGTTAAGAAATTACATGGAAGCCAGTGTTAATTAGTTCCCAAAACACTGTCTAACGCCAGTGCCTGCGCCGTTTCTGGACTAGTGACAATTTAAGATGGGTTTAAAATCAGGGTTAATCTGCATTTTAGAGGAAAAGATGCTTATTAATCTGTCTCAGAGCCACCTCTATTTTTAAAGCCGATTTGAACAAAATGCTGCAGAAACGTAACGTAAAATACACATGTAACCTGAACACAAATATTTTGCAAATAACGGCGTCCTGATACGTAATATGTAACAATCCATAAACGGGGTCAAGCACACATTGTCACTGATCAACATATCTTCGCATTCTCACAAATACACACTTTGGGTTTTATGGATATGCATTTGGAAAACTCTCTATAGTCCTCCAACCTGCACTGAGAGAAACTAAAGCGCCTAAAGGGGTAAACCTGTTTAGTGCAATGGAAATAAATCGTCGGAATGGACGGGGAAGGCCACAGAAAACAAAGTTTAAGGTGCAGCTTTTACACACATAATTATCTGCGACCAGAAGCCAACGACCTACAGGCACCAACATTAATATTAACAGACTTAACCGAAGGAAACGAACAAGAAATAACAACCGACTTAGCTCGTCGTGTACTCACTAAGAATTGAATTAACGATCAATCAGTATGAGATGAAGGAATTGATATTTGGTACGGCTTCATCTTGGTGTATATATAACATATATGGATATGGATATATAAACAGTGCGTCCCAAATCATGATACATTTCAGAAGGCTATTCATCATATCGGGTATGGATAGAAACAGTTCAAAAGCAGGTATGCGTTTAATGGCATAACACCCGGAAAATGGGTCTTCTCATTGGAGGTCAATAAGAACATGTTTATTCGAGTCCGTTTTTCCAAAATGCGATCCTTTTTACGTGAACAACAGGCATTACCTTGCATGCTGAGGAAAGCCCATTCTGTAGAGAGTTACGACCACCGCTCCTCCGAGGCCAATGTTGTGCTGCAGGGCCACCTTTGCACCCTGAACCTGCCTGTTAGCAGCTTCCCCTCGGAGTTGCCAGCACAGCTCGGCGCACTGGGCCAGGCCTGGCGAGCCGAACGCAGAGCGATCGAGTGAATACGCAGACATGCGTATAAAATAGTCGATTAAAATTAACTTATTTCATGTTTAAAAAAAAATCTCTTCGAAGCAATGCATCCTAGTTTCTGAAAACAAACTGTATGCTTTCACGTATTCATGGTAATCTGTTGCCAAAACCCAGTATATGGCTAATTACAGATCTTCGTTTAAACGTAACCTCTGTGCATAATTCAGGGTCAGCTGTAACGTTGACTTTAGTAACTTTATCTTATCGTTTTATCGTTTACATGAAAAAAGTGTTACAAGGTACATTACATTGTTCCGGATGTTGAACTAAACGCAAATTTGATAAGCAAGTTCACAGCTCTTCAATCTCGCCTGCAACTTTAAAAATAATTTATAAAAATGATCATATATGTTGTCCGACATTAGATCCATGACGAAGGCGATTAAAACACATCCACCAGCAAAAACAGAATTCTCAGTTCATAGAGTACAGACTTCATACAGCTATCAGCTGATACAAGCATAACTAATTGGGGCCTTCAGGCAGACAGGAAACAAATGCATGACTTCTCATTAAATGTCTGTGGTACACAGCGTAGCCGTCTGATTTAGCCTTTCCTGTAACTCATGTTGTTCACTTTGTGCTATGAAACCCTGACAAAAGCTTGTGGTGTCGAGTAAGACTTCCTCCTTGTGAACTAAACATCTACCTGACCCACAGAGACAATCACCACTATTATATCAATCTATGTAACTTTTGACCCAAATTACTATATATTTTCTGAGGCATGTACACCACCAGCCTGAACCAATCAGACCAAGCTAGATATTTTATTGCATTTCGATAATGGTCAACTATTTTTTAGTTATCCCAATGAGATAAGGGACATGGAGACAAATGTTTTATCAGTGATAAGGGCTTGAATATACAGAGCCTGCCTCAGGATCCAAATAAACATCCCAGAAGAACACCCACCTGCCTACAAATTCAAAGGACAGTCATAAATGGAATCGAGTATCGTTTTGCCTGTGGTAATTATGTTTCAACATTAATTTCTTGAATGGTAAATCTAGAAAGATGTGCTTAATCCGAGGAACTGGTGGGATTTCCCAGCTCCTGTGTTTGATGGTGTTTCCATGTGCCAGTACAGATAAACAGAATGAAGACAGAATCTGTTTCATGTGATAGCAATAAAGCTGTTAGTTCTATAATGCCATTTTAATTTTTAAGTTGTTTTTTTTTTTGTAATGTGTACTCTTTAAAATAAATGATATAGGTACCTTTTGCAAGTTGGTCATTGACATCAAATAAATGAAGATATTAGCTGCTGGGAATAACAAAGAAACTGCATGGCTTAAAGTAGCTAATATCTGAAGAGAACAAACAAGCTTAATAAAATTAGAGCAACATCCATCCATCTTGTAATCATTTATTCCAATTAGGGTTTGGGAGGGAGGGGGGTGTAACCTGTCCCACAAGGCTGGGGGAGACCCTGGCTGAGATGCCAATCACAACACAGACAGTAAATGTACAGATGTATAGATGTTAATTAACCTAACTACATTTTTCTTGCACTGTGAGACGAAACCCATGACACAGGAAGATGATTGGTGGAATAGGTAATTTTTAATAAATGCATGTAAATATTAAAATGTGAATGTACCTTAATGTTGTGGACTAGTATTTTCTGACAGTCTAAGTAAAGTTACATATTTAGGAGCTTAGCTCAATTAAAAAGCCACACACACAGAAAGCAGGAACAAGGGTCACTGCTCTGGTCTGAGTTTGTACAGGACTTCAGAGAAGGAGGATCAGCAGTGTAGTTTATAGCCCAAACTCTACAGCCTGGACAGGTACATTACTTTCCATAATTGGAGTCACCTGTCCCCAGAGAGCCTGCAGTCTGTTTCAACAACCTCTCCTGCTGTGATGAGTCTACAGTATATGATCCACAATCTCTTTGCTTTGTGCTGCTGCCCCCTGCTGGCCCTAATAATCCACGTAGGCAAATGGCACACACTAGACATACCTGCCAGTTTCTTATCACCACAATTTACACTTAGGCCTGTGACAGACTGGGTGGGTCCATCCGTCTGTCTGGCCATCCATCCATCCCTCCATCTGCTAATCCTGATCAGAATCACAGGGGGCCCAGAGTCTTGTTGTGTTTTATTTAAATTTGTTAAGAGAGTGTATTACCAACCTCAAACACAGACCAGTCTCTCATCCCATGACATTAATACTATCACTTTTTTACTAACTGCCCACTAATTTGTGTTATATTTTCAAATATTTTGGAATATCTGTATTATGTTGAGCAGTACATTAGAATAGAAAGCAGTTGATTCCACCAGTCAGTGCTTTTCCTGTGTTCTCATTGACATTGATTGTTTTCACATACAGTTCATTAGCCAGTATTAGTGCTTACGAGCTTTTGTTTTGCATTGTAGATACAGTACACATTTTGTAAAAGTTATAGAAACTGAAAATGCATTCTATTATTGTACTCAGTTTATAAATTAGAAGTATTTTCTTTATGGAATTTTAAATATGGCTATCACAGCTGTGTAGCTGTGATGAGGTTAATGTTATCTATATAATAATATTTTAAGAAGAAGAAGAAGAAGAAGAAGAAGAAGAAGAACAGCCAATAAGACAAATGTGAAATTGTGCCTAAGGGAAAGTTGCCATGGGGTCATATTTACCTGTTGCACCCAGTGGGTGTCCCTTAGAAATGAGTCCTCCGCTCGGGTTGATTACCCATTTTCCCCCATAAGTGTTGTCTCCTCGGTCTATGAGCTCACCTGCTTTACCTGGGGATACCATTGAGTCCAATTAACAAAAATCAGCAAATCAAAACGACATTCATCGCCCAACACAGCATTTTAACTTTCAACTACTTACAGATGACATATTACATAGCCTGATACAGGTAAGATATTTTGCATGAGAATTGGCCTTCTCACATACCAGCTTCACATTTGAGTCTCAGTGACCCCATCAGCTGTTAGACTGGGTTCTCCTACAACTTGCTCTTGAGGTGTTCAAACATACCAGCAACCCGAAAGAAAACTGGTGATGAGAAGCTGCTGGTGACAAAATGAAGGCCGGAGGCCTGTACTGGGAGGGCCTCACCTTCAGAGCACAGTCCCAGGGCCTCATACGTGATCAGCTCATTTGCTGAGAAGCAGTCGTGAAGTTCGATGACGTCCACGTCTACTGGTTTCAAGCTGGTCGCTTCGAAGCACTTCCTGGCAGCCATCTTAGTCATGTCATAGCCAACCTGTAGGTAACAGTTTGCTGGTTTTACGCTTACCCTGAGTATCAGAAATTTGTCATTTTTAAAGTATGTCTGCCAACTGTACCAGTGCTTCCATAATGGAAGATCAACTAAGTTTCTAAACCACGATGGCAATGATTTTCCAGTCAAAATGCTTACATGGGCCAGATACCTAGCTAAGCTAGTTTACCATCTTAATGCAGCTGTTTTCTTGGAAGGTGCTGGCTAGGTCTGTCACCATCTCCTGGGCCAAGATCTCGACCGCCTTGTGCTGCAGGCCGTGGCGGATGACAAAATCCTCGCTGGCTAACACAGCCGCCCCTGCACCGTCTGATGTTGGGCTGTATTGGGCAGCAGAATTGTCACATCAAACACACTCAGAGTTTGCAGCTACAGATTCTGCCACTTATGAGTCCACAGGGATGTTTTTATAGATTCCACCAGTAGGAAATGGCTCCTTTACCAGCACTGCAGCAAGGTAAGGTATTCATAGACCTTTCTTGACTTCAGCACCTGATTCAGAGTGTATTCCTCTTGAAACTGAGAGTATCTGATGCACAAGCACAGAAGACAAATTTTGATGTTGATCTTCAGATGCTGTAGAAAGTTTGCTGAACTGCAGTTAGCATGACAACAAGACCTGCGCAAGAGGATCTATCCAGGTGAAGAAATATGAAATATTAGCACAAATGCTGAACATTTGTACATGGCATCTATACAGATGCTTACGGGTTGTTGGTGGAATGTTTATGGTTCTTCCAGGCAATCTTGGCAAAATGCTCAGGTTTGGTACCTGCAAAAAAAAAGAAAGAAAAATCTTAATGCTCATCTGTTAATTGACAGCAACGGTGATTAAGGCTACAACCAGGTTAAGACTCATGTTCTGTTTTCAAGGTCAAAATGGGTATAGGAATGACACAGGCTCACCACCCAGGCAAATTCCCTGTATGGAAATATATGTGGATAATAAAAATGATTCTGATTCTGAATAAATAACCAAAAACATTCTCAGAAAATTACATCCACAACAGAGACAGAAAAGTGTGCTAGGAAAATGTTATCGAGTGCAATCATGTCACCATATTTCTCCATGTGCTCTCTGCCTGCATTGCCGAACATCTGGGGAGCAGCTGGAGCCGGTGCCATCCCATAACGGTTCAGCATCACTTCCATGTGCTTGTCCATGGGATTAGTTCTGTCCATGTACTGCAAGGGACAGCCAAAGAAACAACATGCAAGGGCATCCTATGATGCACAACAATGCCCAAACCCTACAAGGGCGGCCTTAATACCTTTGAAGACAGAGAGCCCCTCTCCATCTTCTCAAACCCAAGGGCAAGCACACAGTTGGCCAGACCTAGGCAAATGGGGAACAGGTGGATTAATGCAAGCAGGAATTTTGCTTTGCCATCTAGCGGAAAGGAGAATGTGGGAAGTTAGCTTCCCTGCACTCGCGCCTCCATACCTCCCTGCACCAGCTGGCGAGCCATGAAGAGGGCGGTGGAGCCCGTGGAGCAGTTGTTGTTGACATTGATGATGGGGATGCCGGACAGGCCTAGACTGTGGTAGATGGCCCTCTGCCCACAGGTCGAATCACCTGGCAAAAATAAGGTGAGATTAGGCCTCAAAAACCCAACTCCTGTTAACTGCCATAGGAAGGTGCAGACCCAGCAAGACTGCTAAATCTTTCTTTCATGGCACCAGGAACTGATCGACCCAAAAAGCACACAGAATGAATCCTGCATCCTAAAGAACAGGTCAATCCAGTAAATCTTCAATAAGCCCACTTTAAAAATCACGAAAAACCAGCCAAGAAATTGTGTTTACTCTCCATGACTGGGAGCGATTTTCAACCAGCTGGCCCCCAGGCAATTCTGGGGAAGGATAATACACAAAAACATTATTGAGAATTGATTTATGAAAGCCCCAGCTAAACTCACCCAAGTCATTTTCCATAGTTTACCTTCTAAAATCAAATTATTATACATACAGTAAAACAACCATATGCTAACCAATTATGTGATAGGTGACTGAATTATGGGAGTTAGGGTGAATGAGGAAGTCTTGATCTACTGAATTAACTTATGATACAATAGAAAGAATTGTATTTCCCTCACTAGACATAGATTTAATGCTCTATGATATCACTGGGATGATGTCATGTAGGTTAACCATGGGCCTCACTATGCTACAGACAGCCATAACTTTCATTTATCCCACAGACAAAGGGGACATATTAGCAGTTAGCAGCCTGCAAACAGATTGGCTTGTTATCTTAGCAAGTAGCTAAGCAGACAGTCTGGCATCATATTTTGCTGTGTTTTAGTCAACTTTGATGCATCAGGTATAGGTGACAGTGCAGCTCTGTCATCTGTAGCATCATCAATAACAGTGACGGTCTGAGAGACATGTACTGGAAGCTCACCATACACATAGCCAACACAGGCCTGCTCTATAGCAGAGTACGGGATACCAGCGTCTGCCAAAGCCTTCTGGCCTGGAACAAAGAAAAAGGACACCGTGAGTAGATTAACTTCAGCTGCTTATTTAATATTTATATTTAATATAGAGAAGGCTGGGCTATATGGCAAAATACTTTAGAATGTGAATTTTTTTTTTCATGTCAAACGATATTGATACTTATCACAAAAAAATTCAAGTCATTACATCTTTACTTTGATGCTTCATTTTTGCAAAAAAATCCCTTTTCAATTGCCCTAAAATAGATTTAGAAGATGGAAAAAGGCAAAAAAAAAAATAAAAAAATTGAATGGACTGCAAACTAAATTTTAATTTGAATAAATAAATCATACAAAAATAAACTTTTCGGTTAACAGCCTAATGGTAGAAAAGTCAATAGTACAGTAATACCAGTTGCTGGGTATTTGCTCTGAATGCCTTGCTGCTCGTTCCAGGGAACAGATTTGACTATGGCTGGGCAACATTCCCTAAACATGATATTACAATGGTTTCAACAAGATTTTAACAATATTGATATTTTTCACAATATTTTAAAATTCATATGTAGAAAACAGCAAAATATTTTTCACATTATGATCAAATTGTCCGACTAATATTTATGGAGTATGTGACAGGCATAATGATAAGATATGGGAACAACAGACTCCTACCTTGACTCCTAACTGTGAATTATGCAAAGAAAACAAGTGTTTTGGCTATATCACTATACTCAAATTGATGACAATATGAATGTTCATAATCACAGTACAAAATTTTATCGATATTTTGCCCAGCCTTAAATTTATACTGGAAAAGCTGGAATATCTATTGGTGTCTCTCCCATAACTGCACAGTGCATGATATATAATGCCAGGAAGCACAGGGACTGAGGCAGGGGACTCCCCAGATGGGGGCCCATCCATCTCAGGGTCTCGCTCACACAGAATCAAGCACCAGGCAATTCAGACACATCAGTCCGGCTAGATGCTTATGGGAGGAAAACAGAAAGCAAGGCAGAAACGTATGCAAACTCAACACACTCGTAGTCAAAATCACAACCCAAGTGGTGTGCGAGCACCGTGGTACCTGCTGAACCACCACGCCGCCTGAAACATCACAAAATAACTGTGGCATTATAACACACCAATGATTTAAGAATGTTCCGTGACACGCTGACTGAAATGCACTGATGGATGTTGGATTGCATTAATCATCAGCTACTAAGTTCACATAATTCAATCTGGGTGGTTGTCTGGTTAATGTTTACCTGCTTCTTTGGCCATGTCTGGGTAGTCAAACTCATCTCTTACTCCTGGCTTTTCAAACTGAAAAGGCAAACAACACAAACTTCTAAAAATGGGTAACAATTAATTGTTTACACCATCATAACAAATTTAAAAGAACCCTAATCAACAAATTATTAGCAATGTTGACCCATATTAGTGTAAATGACTTAATTAATTTACTTAAGAATTACATCATAATTCAACTCGGTTTTACATAATATTGCAATGATCCTGAAACCTTGAACTTTGCATTACGATAAAGAACTTCAACTGTACACTAAAACAGAACAAGGTTAGGGTCATGGGTCCAATTAATGTGTCCAGATGAGTCTCAAATTAAGGACCATTAACCAGCATTGCAGAAAATCTATGATAAGTAAAGATTACTGTTCTCAGATAAAATATAAAAAGGTGCATAGCTTTCACCAGTCATGATTGCGTAGGATGACCAGATAATCCATGTCAGGGAGGACACTTTGAGCTACTTCGGGTTTTACAAACTACTTTCAAATTGAAAGGTTC
>JAODLC010000047.1:16664573-16676472 GCA_026781145.1 Hippopotamyrus pictus
TTAATTGAAATGGTAATTTACAATTCCTGTCCTAGCTCAGCGTGTCCTCCCTGACATGGATTATCTGGTCACCCTATGATTGCGTAAACTAGAAAAGAATACTCCTGATTTCTGTAAACTACATTGAAACATATTAATCTTACCAGGCCAAAATAACTGATATTTAAGTGATGTTTCAAATGGCAATCAGTATCAGATCGATTAATTCCCGAAATACTGTAGCATCGATGTAACATTAAAGCAAATATAGAGAGCTGAGAATAAATGTTTATTCACTGTGCAATATTTTATTTCGATCACACTTCCAACATACCACACTGTACCACACTGGCAAATTAACTTTTGTGAGATACGCTGGTAACGTTGTCAGATGATCCTCTGATCTATCCAGCTAGTTAACTAGTTAGACTTCTGTTAGTTAAATGTGTCGACTAGAGCTGTCGGATGTACCTTCGTCATCCCTACGCCGATCACAAACACCCTGTTATTTGCGGGAGCCATGGCTGCGTGTTGCAGGACCGCGGAGCACCTTTGATCGAAGGTTCAGTGACAGCGGAGCCGGTCTCTGACACCCCCAGTGACACGTGATATCCCATAATGCATTGCGCCCCTTTTACAATACTGCCGCCTACGTAAAACACAAAGAGCTATCCAATCGTCTCCGTTTAGCAGTAAGCGAAATATCTCTGCGGTAACAAAAACGCGATTTTAATAGCATAAAAGAAAAAACATACAATTTCCGATTTTATACTTTCAAATTAGGCTTATTTGGTTAACGTCCCTGGCACACGTCTGTCATAGAATGACTCTGATTGGCCACAGAGTCACGTGGGACAAATATAGCCCAATAAGACCGAAGCGCGACTATAACAAGAAATGAAAAAGCATACTTGACAGTTAAAATACTATTAGTGTATGTTATCGAATTAACCCTAAAACGCGTTGTCATGGTGTTTTTAATAGTTAGTTGTTTTGAGATAAATATAGGCTGCTGTTCTGTACAAGATAAAGCCATGACCTTATATTTTACTGCACTGACCATATAAAGAAAGGACAGGAGAGATCGGATGTTATATTATGTTCGCCCCCCCGGTCTGTTGGTACGTAATGCGCATGCTCTTGGCAGCCCAAAGTGACCCAGAACTGCTGTCAGGTCGAGGGGATATGGAAAGGTCCCCCAAGTAACCTGCCACAGGCTGGCAGACTAACATTTACAGGGTAGACGGAAGGGAATGTTACTCGGGTTTTCGTGATTTATTTCTCGGAAGTATTCTTTCATAATGGCATATTTGTATTCTGGGCACCTGAGTTGCACTTTTAGAAAAAGTCCCAGTTTCTTCCATCAAGGTGCCGTTTTGCTGCCGAAGGGGAGGGCTTACAGTAAGGATGTCGACTTATCTGAGTACCTGCACAAAAGCATCGTGCCTACCATGCATTATCAGAAGAGTTTACCCAGGTGAGTGCAAAACATTCAAAATAGAATGAAAAGATGGGGAAAAAACCCTTCCACGGCGTAAATGTATTGCCTATATTTGAAGCCTACGTTGTTAAATGTCAGCAGGGGCAGCTGGTCAATAGAAGGCGATAGGGCGCTGCCCTCTCTGGTTTAAAGGGATTTTTGATTCTTAATTGTAAAATATACATTTATAAATAAAAAAGACTTATTAAGTCTGTATGTGTTTAAGTGATGTATGTGTTTGTATAATTATGCATAATGCATAATAACGTGTAATCGTATTGTTTGGGGGTAAAATCAGCTTCATATTAGTCCCCCTCTCACTCAGTCTCATTCAAATATCTCATCTTTGGCGCCAGACAAAGCGCCCACTCCAGCAGCGTAGTCAATTACTGATACAAGAAATGCGCATACCAAGATAAAATTAACCAGTCGACGCCCTCAAACCTGATGTCTAAACGGCGTTTAATTTACAGCCCCAAGCAGTGTCGTTATAGTGGTGGAGTACAGACATCAAACATTTATGATGATGATCCCAAACTTGTATTTCATCTGCCCCCAAATTCAATAAGATCTCTTGTTCAAAATACTTTTGAGAGAAGAACCATGGTGGATAAGCGACACATTAAAGAGCTTGGCGCAGATAAGCTTGACATCAAAATTACACAATTTTGGATGCTGTCGTGTAAATGCGGTTTTTTGCTTCCTATGCATACTTTTTAAAACAACGTGGATAGAGAAAAGATCCTAAGGAAAATCCTAATACCTTGTCTTAATTGGGTGCGTGCTAATATTTTAAATTCATGAACCAGACTTCTTTTTTCTTGTTCCATACTGTAAATTATGTATGAGCACATTTGGACTGTAACAAATGACACATTTCATTTTCTTTTAATCCACTGTTTGTTATGGCAGTTAAATCTCTTTTGCACTGTACTGGTATCCCACAGTTTTGTTAAACTGTATTGGGCTGGATAGTGTCATGGTTACCACAGCACAGACAGCCCCACCTAGAACATTTCTCACCAGCCGTCACTGAATGTCAGTACTATTACTGCTACATACTATACTCTACAAAAGGTACATCAAAGAGTAAATAAACATGAGGGGAAAACCTCTGGAATTTCTGTTTTATTAGGTCCTCGGTTTGTGGCTAAAATACTTCACTGTACTGCCGGCTCAAGCTTCATTCATTCTGGTCCTGACTGAAGATGCAGCCTAGATATCTTATGACTCATCCTATATATTTTGTCTCTGTTATACAGATTGCCTGTTCCTAAACTGGAAGACACAATAAGAAGATACTTAGCTGCTCAGAAGCCTCTCTTAAATGATGAACAGTACAGGTAAACAATGCTGTTAGGACAATGCATAGAGGAGGCGACTCATCTGTGAGATGTGGCTGATCATTGTGTCACTGCAGTAAGACAGAGAAGCTGGCTCATGACTTCCAGAGTGGTGTGGGGAAGGAGCTGCACGAGGAGCTGCTGGATCAGGATAAGAGGAACAGGCACACCAGCTATATTTCAGGTGGGTCTCCCGCAGCTGCGCAGTTTTACCTCATTTGCCTCAATGGCTGCAGACTCTGAGAATCTCCTGCTTTACGTAGGGCCGTGGTTTGACATGTACCTCTCGGCGAGGGAGCCCGTCGTCCTCAACTTCAACCCGTTCATCTCCTTCAACCCCGACCCCAAGCCAGAACAGAATGAGCAGCTTCTGCGCGCCTCCAACTTGGTGTGCTCGGCCATTCGCTTTATGAAGACCTTGCGGGCTGGCTACCTAGAACCGGAGGTTTTCCACCTCAATCCTGCCAAGAGTGACACCGAGGGCTTCAAGAAGCTCATCCGCTGGCTGCCCCCATCTCTGTCCTGGTATGGTGCGTATGCGGTCAATGCCTACCCCCTCGACATGTCTCAGTACTTCCGGCTCTTCAATTCCACTCGCGTTCCCCGGCGTGGCCGCGATGAGCTCTTCACTGATGAGAACGGGCGCCACCTGCTGGTGATGAGGAAAGGCAACATGTATGTTTTCGACGTGCTGGACCGTAACGGCAACATGGTGAAGCCAGCAGAAGTGCAGGCGCACCTGCGGCATATCCTGTCCAACAGCACGCCGGCTCCAGCCTTCCCGCTGGGCTTCCTGACCAGTGAGAACCGTGATGTCTGGGCAGGCCTGAGGGAGAGGCTGCTGGAGGCCGGTAATGAGGAGGTCCTCCGCCTGGTGGACGGTGCCCTCTTCTGCCTATGCCTGGATGACGAGGCCATGAGGGACCACGTGCACACGTCCCACAACATGCTGCATGGTGACGGCTGCAACCGCTGGTTTGACAAGTCATTCAGTATCATCGTGGCAAAGCACGGCCTGGCTGGCATCAACTTCGAGCACTCTTGGGGAGACGGTGTGGCAGTGCTCCGTTTCGTCAATGAGGTCTTCAAAGACACAACTCGGAGTCCCCCCCTGTTGCCTAGTGATGGCCCCGCCCCCGTGGACTCAGTCTCCGCCGTGCGTCGGCTTGAGTTCAAATTGGACGGGCCACTCCGGAACGCCATCCAGGAAGCCAGGGAGAAATTTGAAGCCACCATCTCGCAGCTGACCATCGGCGCCATGGAGTTCAGAGGGGGCGGCAAGGAGGCACTGAAGAGGAGCAAGCTGAGTCCCGACGCGGTGGCCCAGCTCGCCTTCCAGATGGCCTTCCTGCGGCAGTATGGGCAGACAGTGGCCACCTATGAGTCGTGTAGCACTGCAGCGTTCCGGCACGGCCGCACCGAAACAGTGCGTCCTGCCAGCACGCACACCCAGAGGTGTGCTTGCGCCTTCGTGCAAGAGCCAGGCCGGCATTCGGCTGAGGCGCTCCGGGCCATGCTCGGCGAATGCTCGCGGTACCACGGTCAGCTGACCCGGGAGGCAGCCATGGGTGCGTAGGTAATCTCGAAACAATAACGGGCGCCATCCGAGAGCGTGAGATTAAATGTTAGTTTGTATTTAGTAGTCACTCATTTTTAGGAGAGTAGGTGAAGTGGAGGTGATGCCTGGACAGGGGAGGAGCTACTGCACATGACTGCAGATAATTGGGGAAAAAATAAACACACTGAGAGTTTTGCCACACAGTGATTGGCCTGTGTGTGACAGTGCATGGCTCTGATAGGCTACTGTTCCGATGCGGATGGAGCACACATGGCAGTGGGAGACTTTGAAGGCACTGCACAGCTTGCTAGCCAACGGTAAAATCAGGTCAGTTGATGATAATTTAAGCATTAATGCTATTTAAGGTGATTTCCAAATGTAATTTTAAGGTAGAATTTGTCATGGCAAGTGAACTAAGTTTGGCTGTTTTTAGCTAGCAGCATAAAGTAATGCTAACTAGCATAAAGGTTAACATATTTAGATAACTATCCAAGCTTACATTTACGGTGTTTTACAAATGTTCATATTGGGAGGGACTTCCATTGCCCAAATTCAGGGACAGTCTGTATCACTAGCTAACATACCCTTCACAGTAGAAAGTGTTCTGCATCTAATGTTAATTAAAATGTTCTTTAATAGATGTAGGGCTCAATGAAAAAGAAAGCAGAAGAGTGGAAAATTGATACCTTTTAAAGTTTAGTCTATCAGCTGCCATTATTAAGTGCTCGTGGGAGTTTTACTTACACAAGAACTAGAGGACGCAGGATCAAGACACCTGATGGGTTGATCCTGCCTTCTCTAGTTGTTTGTACCTACCTCCTCTCCAATTTGATTGGTTATCTCCCTAAACCAATCATTTTTCCTTCGCCCTCAGAACATTTTTGTGTAAGTAAAACTCCCATGAGCTTATTAAATTGCCTACCATAAAATTTGACTGTACGCAGTGCCACCCCCAGTAAAATGACTGGACTTAGATGGGCCCCCAGTGCTGGCTACCCCCCATGCCTAGACATCCAGTTTATTATTCGTCCATCCGGGGGGGATGCCAGTCAGTCAGAGACATAAACTCGCTTAGCAACACACACAATGGATAGTGTATAAACAGCAGTTTACCAAACTGAATGCTTCATATGCATACTGGCCACCTGTGCTCCCACAACAACATTGTGACACCCTGTTTAATAATAATAATAATAATAATAATAATAATAATAATAATAATGATGATGATTATGAAGAAGAATTTTCCCCTGGGAACAATGAAGTATATCTTACCTTACTTTTAAAAACTCACAAGGAATAAACAGCATATAGGCTATTATAAAACAATAATCTAATAGTAATATCATTATAATCATCTTAACAGTATTGATTTATGATAGAGTATTGCTGGTGATGTTAGTATACTGTATGACCATACAATTACTACAGTCAACAGTACAGATGCTGAGCTGCTGGATGTGTTTTCTTGTTGCCAGGTCAGGGCTTTGACCGGCATCTTTTTGCACTGCGGTACCTGGCCAGCACTAAAGGGCTGCCCCTGCCCACCCTGTATCTGGACCCAGCCTATGCCACCATCAACCACAACATCCTGTCCACCAGCACCCTCACCAGTCCTGCCGTGAACCTGGGGGGCTTCGCCCCTGTAGTGCCGGATGGGTTCGGTGTCGGCTACGGAGTCCATGATGAGTGGATCGGTTGCAACGTCTCCAGCTACCCGGCGCGTGATGTACACGAGTTCCTGCAGTGTATCCACAAGTCCCTGGAGGACATCTTCAGCACCCTGGAGGGCAGACTTATCAGTTAGGGCCCTTCATGGGTGATGCCATTACAGAGAGGGGAAGCAGGTGCCAAATGAAGATCTAGGCCTTCTTTTTGAAAGTTCCAGAAATCCCTCTCCAGTGCACCCCAGCCATGATCAATCCTGTTGATCAACCCTGAGTGAATTTTTGGTCTCTCAAAAGTGCAGCCTCTGAGGTTCTGCTAGATGTTGATCTTTCAGCTGTTTTCAAAGGATCAAAAGCTTCATCACACTTTCCCCTACCACGGGTAATTTATCTACAGTTTTTGTGTGCAGAGAGCACGATTCAATACTCATTTCTCTCATTACGATTATTATTTGTGTGCCTGCACAAACAGAAATAAGGCCATTGTGTCTGTGAAGAAAAGTGCCTTTTATTAAAGATCACAATGAACAGATTATTTACATATTGAAAAAGCATTTTGAGAATCTATAGCAATGAGCAAAAGTCTGAGTCACCTTTGCAGAATAAAATAAATTCTGTTATATAAAGTCTGTGAATGTTTGTAGACTTGGCATAAGGTATTAATTTGAAGACAAACTGCTGCTGTCCAAAGTAACCTATATGTTGGGATATCCTGGGGCAAGACAGCAGGGTTCCTGTGCAGTTTTTTCCCAATACAAGTACTTTTAAAGTAAATTTTACTGCTGTAATGTAAAGTTTAACTCACTTGCTCGTATCAAGTAAAATTTATTTACCACTAGACTTAACATTTGTGTAGATATTAAGTAAATGCTAATTATATTTCAATTTAAACGTCGCCGTCATCAAAATCTTAAGTTTATCTTACGGTTTATTATGTTTTTTTTTCCCATTTGACATTTCCAATTACTTTGATTACTTTGGTTATATGAAGTTAAATTACTCACCATAATTGTATAAATGTTAATTTACTTTTGATAAATGTTACCAAATAAATATAATCAATTTCTTTATGCATTTAATAAACTTTTAGCATAAATCACACAACTAAAATACAATTAAACCGTTTATTTTTATATTCATTTTATTAAACGCCAAAGTATGTTCACATGAACAAGTGAAATGTCAGCAGCCATAAATGTAGCTAGTGTGACTGGCATTCATAAAAACATGCCCCTACTGTTATAGAATGGTAAGTTTTGCTTAATTATAAAAATAACATATTACTGAATGCTCATTGAAATGTTTGATGTCCTGTAAAATAATTAAATCTATATTCACCATAATAATAATAATAACATCACTGATAATTATTTTTATCTTACAATATACACTGCATTTCAAATATTCTTTTTGACCCTAGGAGGCATAATAGGAGGCAAATATAGAAGCGTATAACACGTGACAAAAACAACAGGAGATGAGGTTGACAGAGCTAGGTAGTATTGAAATAATGAAATTCTCCATAGTAATATTTTTACAATTAGCAACATCAACAACCAATGCCACTGCTTGCTCAAATTCATATCAGTACCTCACACACCTTTTCAAAGTCAAGAAGTCCTGGTCATATTTGACCACATGCAACACAGTTAAAACTGAAGAACACTGCCAGTCTGTGTCTGGGTCTGTACAGCGGAAGGTCCATAAAAAGAGAAGCCACTGTATATGAGTAGAGGGTTCAGTGTAGCTGACAGTGTCTTTACATGTTGTTGATACAGTCATACGCAAGACAGAAAAGTGAGCTGGGATGTATCAGCAGCCTAGATTGACCATACTTGCCATGGCAGTAGCATTTAAGATAGCAACTTCAATTTTAAAGGGGCAGCTCAACCCAAAAATGAAAAAGATATATTTCAGAGGGGCTTTAGAGCAACCTACCCGTCTAATTTGTTCCCCTGAGAGTTGCTTAGCTTTGGAGATATCGGCCATAGTGTCAGGCCTCCTACGAATATAATGGAAGTGAATGGCATACTTTCAGTAGTGATTAAAGCGCCAAAAAAATACATTTGAAATATTCAACAGCAATGTCTCTTACCAGAAATCATGACCCAGTTATTGAAGATAATCCTCAGACTTTGTAGTGAGCAGATTAATATACAAACTATTTTGTTTTACCGAACTCCACACACCAATCGTATCATAGTGGATATGATTCAAGCATGAGCATCCCGATGAAATCTTCTGCACACTGATATGATTGGTGTGTGGAGTCGTGACATTGAGTTTTTTGAGATGGCGCAGGAAGAGCAGTCGCTGCTGTGTTTTTTTTTGTGATGGAAGTGACATGCTTATCCCACTTCAGTGTGTTGGAGATGGTGGACCCTAGAAATTGAAATGACCAAACCAGTAATAGGGACTGGCCTTAATCTCCAGGAGCGTGAGTGTGTGGGGCTGACAGTGGAAGTCGATCATCTCCACAGTCATGGCAGCATTGAGCTCCAACACTAACATTGAATGTGATTTAGGTGTAGAACACAAGCTCACTTTCCAACTGGACAGACTGCGTTCAGATGATAGTATCTTTACATATAATATAATATCCCCCTTTAAAAATGACCTCCAAAGCATTTTTACCCTTTGATTTTATTGAGGGATTTAAACAGCTGTGATTCTCCAGCCACAAGGTGGCGCCACCCCCATAAGATAGTATCTGCTTACTCTGTCACCCACAAGTTTTGTTAAAGATGGACTGAGGCCTCACAGGATCACCCTGCATTGAACCAAATCACATAGGTCTGGTGGCTCATCCTGTCACCAAAGGACAAAGGGGGGAGGGGGGTCAGTTGCAGACAGCTGGGTCTTGAACTATCCAGCTGCAAATACAGAAATCAGCACTTGACAAACTTATGGGTGACTTCATAGATGCCCACAGACTCGTTGATTTTCTCATCGTAGTCATTCCAGTCCTGAAATGTAAGAAGAACGAAGTATGAATATGTCTGTAACACCCATCCATCCTCCCTGATGGCTTATCACAGAGTCACAGTGACCCTAGAGCCTATCCCAGGAAGCACAAGCAGGGGGGACTCCCTGGATGTGGTGCCAGTCCATCGCAGGGCACACATAAGCAAAACGACATGAGCCCATGGAGAACATGCAACCTCCTACAACAAGGTGTGGCTGGGATTTAGACCCCCGACTGGAGGTGTGGCATGACTGAGCCACCGGACTGCCCTACTTATATAACACAGACAAAAAGTGGGTCTGCGGTAAAGATGATGACGCTTCCATGACCTTCCTGGGACCAAGTGAAATCCAATCATGTTCATATGACAGTCAGTAATTAATAAGAAATCCAATCATGTTCGTATGACAGTCAGTAATTAATAAGAAATCCAGGAAAGGGGCTGATGTGAAGACTCACTCGTTCCAGCAGGTTGATTTCAGGGAACGGAGTCCCAGACTCCGCACCTTGGGCACTAAACCCAGCCTGCAATGGAAAGTCAGGGCAGAGAGATACTGAATGACCGAGGTAAAATGGTTTATAAAGACAGAGATAAAGATACAGTGACACAGCACCTACAGTTTGTTCTGTTAAGTGCACTGAGAGTGATTGGGCTCTGAGACATTCCATATTCTACTGCCAATCCGTGAACAATGGTAGGGAAGGACATGCTGTCACCTGAGGCTGAAAATCGACCGGTTCCAGACCTCGACATTCAAACTGCACCATGGTCTTAAACCTGTCACTGTCTTCTGCCTTTGGGACCAAGAGAATGAAAATACTGTAATACATACGACTGTAGGGCTTTGTCAAATCCATGTCAGTATCTCATAAAAGCTTGAAAACCATCATTGTTGAAAATCCTGTTTAAAATCACTAATTACTAAGAAGAATTCTATTTTTTAAACCGGTCTTGACTCACATTATATGAAGTGATGGTATCTTTCAGGATATCTGTTGGAAAATCAGATCCATATTTGTAATATTTTGGGTGGACAAGCTCGACCAGTTGTTTCCAATACATGTTCCTGTCATCATTAATTATCTTAAATATAGGAGTAGCATATCTTGTCCAGAACTAGAGTAACATTTACCATGAGTCTGGGTATTTTTAATCACAGTAGAGGTGGTTTGACACAGCAGAGGGCATTGAAAGATAGAAAAGTGTCCCATACCAATGGAGTTCTCCCGGGAACACAGCTTACACTTCTGTACCATACTGGCACTCCCTCTTCCTCCCTTCAGCGGCATGCTGTCCTAGACAACAACAAAAATGGATAAAACAATTATATTTATGATTTTTTTGTTTCTTACAAAAATAGACTACAAAAAATGTAGTCTTACAAAAAAAATAATCACAACCTCTTACCATTAATGTGATGTACTGCCATTTGTCTGAAATTTCTCCGCAATTTCCACATTTAAGCTACATGAAAAGGAAATAGTGAAAATAGATGGTTTGATACAAACAACAAAGAAAAGATTTAAATGCTCAAAATTACTTCGGGCACTTGGGAGAAGGCTGTACAAATTTGGTAGGGCAAACTATTTACGTTGTCGCTGAAGCAAATGTCTATGTATCGCTTTGTAAATAACATATATATGATTTGTATTTTAATCATTCTGCTACACGCATACTACTGTTGAGGAGCAAGAAGTTATGATCGAAAATATCGACCACTTTACTTAGTTCCCTACAGCTAAATACTATACTATACTTCCTAAAATGCAACAAATATACACCAGTTACAAAGACAAAACAGAGCCATTTTATTGTCATGACAACGTGTACGAATATTCTCAACATGCCATATACAGTTTAAATTGACACTTTAAAGTGTTTTAATCTGTTTTTCATTAAATAAAAGCATCAAGACGGGTGTCAAATAGCAATCATATTTTTATATAGTTATGCAGTTTACCTTTAAATACCAGCGGAAGTCCTCCCCTTCTGGTCGGACGTTGGTGATGTTTTCCAGCGTCGCCTTAAACTGAAGTCCAAATTTCTAAGGACGGAGAAATGAAATGGAGTTAGCGGCCGCTTGCATTGCTGCGGTGGGCCTGGTAACCCGATGCACGCATGCATATATGGCGTGGAGCAGCTTACCACCATCTTTCTCCGAGCCTTGCGAGAACCGTCACAGGCGTGGATCGGCGTGCGGCTGAACGGCGCCCTCTGTTGGCGTGCGATCGTACTACAGACCCCCTTTTACAAACTTTTACCCAGGGCATTTATCTAGTCCGGGGTTTCATTGAGCTTGGAACCCACGTACGTTTTTCAAACGCTGTAAATTCAACGCTCGTTTACGGAATGAGTATGAAATAAGTTTGCAAAAACGTATACAGTATGACAATATGAATGCACAAAAAGCTCAAGTGTTAATTTAAACCATCTCCCTGCAGGTTCTGGTTTGAAACACTAGCATGGAAAATCTATGATTAAGAGTGTTATATATTTATATATCTTTGAGGGGCAGCTTACCTATTCCATGTTGGTTTTCTTCCGATAGCTGGATAATTTCAAACAGACCATTTGCAATTTTAAGTAGAAATAACAAAATTGAAATCGGATTTGATTTAGGATGGCCTGCTTTTATGTATATTAAGCAGAAAAAAAACCCAAACACTGATATACATATAATTTCACTTATAGCAAGTGGTGTCATAAATTGGGGGGTCCCAATATCAGCAGACACCCCTCCCCTGTGAAACTGCACCCAAAATTTTGTCTCATTTTAAATTATGAGATCTTAATTAAAATCCTTCTGACAATTCCTCCTTTCATGATGTGACTATTGTATGTGTGCCCAATACAATGTCACAATATTATAACCCCTCCCACCAGTCAGGGCAAATACATGTCCCCCC